>CM038681.1:320348667-320553220 GCA_021605205.1 Aegilops longissima | reverse complement strand
TAGCAAAAAGGGTCAGAATAATCAATTCGAGATGCAAAGTTGAATAAACGCTCAACGACGGCAGATCAGGTTGGTCCTAGGCTAGACCGTGCTAGAGACGCGAGCCTAGAACACTAACAAAATCACGGCTACTGCACGGAAACAACGGAAAAGCACACTGAAATTTTTTTTTCGACTTTTTTTTTTTGCGCCGCTTTTTTTTTTTTTGCTGCTTTTTTTTTTTTTTTTTTTTGCTAAAAATCACTATAATGGCGTAGTGTCTCAAAACTCTTCCCCGGTCAAACCGACAGATGGGCACGAAATTTTTTCGACCAAAAAAAATTTTTTTTGATCGCCTGACCCAAAAATCGAAACGGGTCAAAAAAACTTTCTATAACGGCGACTGCCTCAATCCACTTAGAAACACCTAAAATAGGATAGCCGAAAATTTTTTGACAAGCACGCTTTTGGAAAATTTTGGGCCTAAACGAGGGTGGTTTCAGACTTTTTTTTTTTTTTTTTTCCAAACCTACTCCGGCAAGGAAACACGAATCGGAAACTAGATGGATCTCGAAAACAAACCTAATATGAGAAGAACTCGGATTGGTGGTGGATATATGGTGGTGGATATATGGTGGTGGTATATGGCAGCGGTGGTGGTAGCGGTGGTAGTATATGGATATGGATCGGTGGTGGTATATGGACACGGATTGGTGGTGGTATATGGATACGGATTCGAAGCGGTGATGGTAGGTGGCAGGGGTGATGATGATGGTGCGGTGGCGTGACAACTTATGACCGAACTCAAACTCTAAAAGACTAGACGCTAAGACCAGCAACTAGACACGACGATGCAACCGCAAATTCAACAAAGCAAAACCCTAAAAAGATTATGCAAAGGCTCAGATTGGTTCGGATATGATGAACTAACCCTAATTTTTTTTGTGGTTTTTTCGTGGACTTTAGGTATGAAGAACAGACTCGATCTAATCTACGAAAAACTGTAAAATCTCACCGAGCAACCTGAAAATCTGATACCACTTGATAGAGGCTAAGGTGTCCCGATGTTTCGATGAGATGGTGGCTATCGCTTCGAGGGAGTCGACCTTGACGATCCGACTACGATCGCGGCGAGACGTCGCGCCTTAGCAATCGCTAAACCAACTTCCGAGGGTTATTGACCACGCCGAGCACGATCAACTCGACCACGAGGGCCTGTTTCCGCGAGCAAACGAAGAACAAGCAAGAAACTGAGATTGCAATCTGGATATTGCGAATATAAGATGAAAGCTTTATTGATCAAGGTGGGGTTCTGTGGACGCCTTTGTCCGGTCGTTGAACACAAACGGCACGCGAAGTTGCAGCTATGGCGAACTTTTAATCTAAACAAAACCCAAGGTCTAAACGGTGCCCTAAGGGCTGTATATATGGAGGAAGAGGGGGAATTTCGTGGCCCTTGGTGGAGGGGTCCAAATCAACCCTAACTCTTGTTTCCCACACATACGGACTCTAAAAACAGCCTATACTTAAGTATTTCGAAATTACATGGGCCTGGCCCAATAATAAGGTGACGAGCACCTAGAATAGCCTCGGGACGACATTTATGAAGTAGCATCTTGTATATTTCGTCCAAGGCTTCATGCACCCATTATGGTGGCTTCAAAGTCCTGAAATCATCACTTGTAACTCCGTTTGTTCCTCTTTGCATGGCATTATCTCCATGCTTGTTCTTGCTCCAATGTCCATCCTTCTCCAAGCTAGGGCCTTCATTTGTAAGCAAAACAAATGTATCCAATTTAGGCAGCATCATATTCTCATGAACATTAGAATCATTACCAAGAAACGAAAGTACCTGATAATTTAATTGGCGTGCGCGAGCTCTAGTAATTGGTCCAGTATATGTAGCAGTAGGGGATGTGGGTGTAACAATGGTATTGATGTCCTCATCAAAAGGAAAGAAAAAAAAAGAAAAAGAGAGAGAAGAAAAAGAAAAAAAAGCGTGAGAAAAAAAAAGAGAGGAAAAAACGGATCTATCTAGAATCAATCTCGCACCTGAATTCGGATTGAATCTGTTTTATGACTGTTCAGTAAAACAGGTGTATCTTCCTCATACGAAGTCCGCTTTGACTCCGTGAGTACTCAAATTAAAGCTAGAGACGAGGCGATCTAAATAGTTGCAGAAGCTAGTTCAATATTTGACACCTCAAAATCGGCTTCTAAAATAGGTGTTTTGCCCTCTGAAGTTCGTGAACACAGCTTGTTCCAATTTTTCAGGCCAGTTTTAGAATTCTTTGACTCCTCATATCAACTCGAATTGAGTGATTCTTTTGCATTGGAAAGCTTGAGTTAGTAGCATTCTTTGAAAGAATTTATCAGAAAATTGGCTCAAACTTTTCAAGAGGAAAGTTGAGAGAGAGTTGTTGTATGTCCTGCTTGGCGCTTGTTTTTCATCATTATCTTCACCTGCCAGATCTTCACTTATATCTTGCTGTCAAGAGCTACTTAGTATCCTTCATTGATGCTAGTTGTGCTATGCCGTGACCTCATTAGTGTTCTAGGCTCGCCTCTAGTCTGGTCTAGCCTAGGACCAAAGACAAGCACCGTCGTTGAGCGCTTATTCAACATTGCATCTTTGAATTGATTATTGCTAATCTTTTGCTACCATATATAGCCAACCCAGCTCCACATATTTCTACACCGTATACGTGACGCTTCCCTCGATAATCGCTCTATCCAAGCTTTGAGAGTTTTGACTACATCGGTTGCCGATCACCACCGCTGGGTAAGAACTGGTAAGAATTTGAGATTTGCTTGACGGATTTGTGACTGTCCACCACACCACCACCACCACTTCCTAGTAGTCCGTCAATCATATTCTTGTGTGTTTCATTGTTGCTAACCATGGCAGGATCACAAGCCGATTTAGACTGACCGGGAGAACATGACAAACAAAGCGCTACATGATAAGTTTCAACAAATGATGAGTGGGCAGGTGGACGATGTGCTAAATAGATTTGAAGAGGCCATGGAGAAGATAGATGGATGATGAGGACATCAATACCATTGTTACACCCACATCCCCCATCTGCTACATATACTGGACCAATTACTAGAGCTCAAGACGCCAATTAAATTATCGTACTTCCGTTTTTGGTAATGATTCTAATGTTCATGAGAATATGATGCTGCTTAAATTGGATACATTTGTTTTGCTTACAAATGAAGGCCCTAGCTTGGAGAAGGATGGACATTGAGCAAGAACAAGCATGGAGATAATGCCATGCTAAGGGGAACAAGAACGGAGTTACAAGTGATGATTTCAGGACTTTGAAGCCACCATAATGGGTGCATGAAGCCTTGGACGAAATATACAAGATGCTACTTCATAAATGTCGCCCCGAGGCTATTCTAGGTGCTACGTCACCTTATTATTGGGCCAGGCCCATGTAATTTCGAAATACTTAAGTATAGGCTGTTTTAGAGTCCGTATGTGTGGGGAACAAGAGTTAGGGTTGATTTGGACCCTCCACCAAGGGCCACGAAATTCCCCTCTTCCTCCATATATACAGCCCTTAGGGCACCGCTTAGACCTTGGGTTTTGTTTAGATTAAAAGTTCGCCATAGCTGCAACTTCGCGATTTCGCTTGTGTTCAACGACTGCATAAAGGCGCCACAGTAACCCCACCTTGATCAATAAAGCTTTCATCTTATATTCGCAATATCCAGATTGCAATCTCAGTTTCTTGCTTGTTCTTCGCTTGCTCGCAGGAAACAGGCCCTCGTGGTCGTTGATCGTGTTCGCGTGGTCAATAACCTCGGAAGTTGGTTTAGCGATTGCTAAGGCGCGACGTCTCGCACGATCGTAGTCGGATCGTCAAGGTCGACTCCCTCAGAAACGATAGCCACCATCTCATCGAAACATCGGGACACCTTAGCCTCTATCAGTCATGCATCTCGCAACCCGCTACATGACAAGCACTCACAAGAGCAAGTTGATGATCAAGTTCCTCGTCCTCAATCAAACCAAGAGGCTTTTGCTCAAGCTCAAGAACGGCAACGTCTTCGTCGCCAACAAGAGGAAGAAAGAGCACGTCGTCACCAAGACGAACAAGACGCCAATGCTCAACGTCGTCAACAACAACAACGTGAAGCGCAAGCTCTTGAGGCGCAACGTGCCCTTCAAGAATCAAGTAAAGCCTTCGCCAACCGCAATCGCGAACGGCGCAATCAAGAGGAAGCCCTTCGAGAAGAAATCCAAGAGAGGAACTACCAACCTCATGTACACCGTCAAGTTCCTCAAGCTCCTCAAGCTCCTCCACAAGCTCGTCAAGCTCCACCTCAACCTCAAATTCAACAAGAGCAAGTTGATCATGGTCTTCCTCCGCGCCAAGAGCAACATGAAGACGAGTACATTCCATGTCAAGGACGTCATCATCAACATCGCCAACAATACAATGAAGAGCAACGCTACGGCAAGCTAAAATTCACCATGCCCAAGTTCAATGGAAGCAATGACCCCAAGACTACCTCTCATGGGCATTGAAGGTTGACAAAATCTTCCGCTTGCACAACTACGATGAAGCGAAGAAAATCGCTATGGCATCACTTGAGTTCCAAGATTATGTGCTCATATGGTGGGAACAAATCATTGAGCGACGACAAGCAAGAGGTGAACCTCCAATCACCACTTGGGCTCAAATGAAGGATGTCATGCGAGCACGCTTTGTACCAACATACCGCAATCGCGACCTCTTCAAGAAACTCCAACTACTCAAGCAAGGAACAAAGAGCGTTGAAGAATACTACAAGGAAATGGAGATAGCCATGATTCGAGCCAATGTCAAAGAAGATGATGAGCAAACTATGGCACGCTTCTTGAATGGACTCAATCATCCCATTAAGAAGATCGCCGACTTCCAACCATATTCATCCCTCATTGAGCTCGTGCATCAAGCTACAAAGGCGAAACGCCAAGTGCAAGATGACTTCTGGCACGCCAAGTACTCATCCAAGACCCACGGTCCATCCAACAACCAAGCTTCAACGACTCCTCCAACTTCCACATCGACCAAGCCTTATTCACTTAAACGACGACAAGTCAAGTTACAAGAAAACTTCGACAAGTTCAAGTCGCCCTCCTCCTTCTACGAACAACCTCAAGCCGCGCGGCTTCATCCTCTACTCCGACCGATGAGACCATTAAGACAAGCTCCTTAAAGTGTTTCACTTGCGGCGGCCGAGGCCACAAGTCCTACGAATGCACCAACAAGCGCACCATGATCCTCAACGACGATGGCACATATGACTCCATGAGTGAAGAGGAAATGGAAGCCCTTGAGCAAGTGGCTATGCACCGGCAAGTGAATGAAGATGAAGATGATCAAGTCTTTTGTGATGAGGATTCGAGCCCCGCTCTCGTTGTCTCCAAAGTCTTGACCCTTCAACATCAACAAGAAGAAGACCAACGATGCCACATCTTCCACACAAAAGCCGGCATCAATGGACGGTCCATCAAGGTCATCATCGATGGAGGTAGTTGCCACAACTTGGCAAGTGAAGAACTATGCTCCAAGCTACAATTGGTCAAGAGGAAGCACCCACACCCTTACAAGGTTCAATGGCTAAGTGACTCCGGCACTATACGAGTTGAGCATACGGTCCAAGTCTCCTTCAAAATTGGTGCTTATGAAGACACTTTGGAGTGTGATGTGGTCCCAATGACCGTTTGCCACCTACTTCTTGGTCGACCTTGGCAATTCGACCGTGGTGTCATCCACAATGGGCGCACCAATCACTATAGCTTCAAGATGAAGGGGAAAGAATATGTGCTACGACCTATGTCTCCTAGTCATGTGATAGCCGACAAACAAGCCACCCATCATAGAGAAAAGAGTGAGAAAGCGATCCACCAAAAAGTGAGTGAGAGCCACAAGCCAAATTTGAGCGACTCTTCACCTAGAGAGAAAAACCTCATTCTATTTGCCACCAAAAGTGAGATGAGAGAAGTGTGTGAGAACCCATCTACCGTGATGCACTTTGTCCTTGTGTGCAAGGATGGAGAACCAAAAACTAACACCATTCACGAGCTACCTTTGGTGTTTCAATCTCTTTTGCAGGAATTCCAAGATGTTTTTCCCGATGAGCTACCTCCGGGTCTACCTCCTCTTCGAGGCATTGAGCATAGAATCGACCTCATCCCCGGAGCGCCTCTACCAAACAAAGCTCCATACCGAGTCAATCCGGAAGAAACCAAGGAGATTCAACGGCAAGTACAACAACTCATCGACAACGGTCATGTACGTGAAAGCCTAAGCCCTTGTGCCGTTTCGGTTATTCTTGTGCCTAAGCCCGATGGAAGTTTCCGCTTGTGTTCCGATTGTAGACCTATCAATGCTATTACCGTTCGATATAGGCATCCCATTCCTCGCGTAGATGACATGCTTGATGAACTTAGTGGAGCCAACTTTTTCTCAAAAATCGATCTTAAAAGTGGCTATTATCAAATCCGCGGTGATGAATGGAAAACTGCTTTTAAAACCAAATTTGGTTTATATGAGTGGTTAGTGATGCCTATGGGTCTTTCGGAAGCTCCCGGTACTTTTGTGCGTCTTATGCATCATGTGCTTCGTCCTTACATTGGAGTCTTTGTTGTGGTCTACTTTGACGATATTCTTGTGTTTAGCAAAACCATGAAAGAGCACATCAATCATGTAAAATCTGTGTTGCAAACTCTTCGCAAAGAAAGCCTTTATGCAAACTTGAAAAAATGCACATTTGGAGTTGACAAAGTGGTTTTCTTGGGTTTTGTTGTTTCCTCAAAGGGTGTCCATGTTGATGAATCTTAAATTCAAGCAATTAAAACTTGGCCCAAACCCACCAATTTGCAACAAGTGCGAAGTTTTCTTGGTCTTGCGGGTTTCTATCGTCGCTTTGTGAAAGATTTTAGCACAATTGCCGCTCCTTTGCATGCTTTGAGCAAGAAGAATACTCCCTTTGTTTGGGGAATTTTGCAATCAACCGCTTTTGAGAAGCTCAAGTCTTTGCTTACTCATGCTCCGATTCTTGCTTTGCTCAATTTTGACAAAACTTTTGAGGTTCATTGTGATGCAAGTGGTACCGGAATTGGCGGAGTTTTAATGCAAGAAAAACGAGCCATTGCTTATTTTAGTGAAAAACACTCCGGTGCTCAACTTAATTATCCCATCTATGATAAGGAATTGTATGCTTTAGTGCGTGTGCTCCATGTTTGGGAACATTACCTTAGACCTCATGAGTTTGTCATCCATACCGATCATGAAACACTTAAGTACCTCAAAGGTCAAACTAAGTTGAACAAGCGACATGCCAAATGGAGTGAATTCATTGAATCTTTTCCTTATGTGATCAAGTACATTAAGGGTAAAGAGAATGTAGTTGCCGACGCGCTTTCACGCATATGCATGCTTGTCACTCAACTTGAGTTGAATGTTAGTGGTTTTGAACATATAAAAGACTTGTATGAGCATGATCCATCTTTTGCTTCTCCTTATGCCAAGTGTTTGACGATACATCTTGGGAACAATATTACATCAAGGATGGTTATCTTATGAGAGCTAACAAACTTTGCATTCCTAGTCTTCTCTTCGCTTACTCCTTTTGCAAGAGGCTCATGGAGGCGGACTCATGGGACACTTTGGACGCGACAAGACATTCGCCACGCCTCCAACAACTACTTTTGGCCCAAGATGTTCCATGACGCATAACGCTTCACCAACCGATGCTATACATGTCGCAAAGCTAAGTCTAAAGCTCAATCTCATGGTCTTTACATGCCTCTTCCTATTCCATATCAACCATGGGAAGACATTAGTATGGATTTTGTACTTGGTTTGCCTAGGACTCAAAATGGCAAGGATTCCGTGTTTGTTGTTGTGGATAGATTTTCTAAGATGGCACATTTCATTCCTTGCAACAAGATAGACGATGCTTCACATGTTGCAAATCTCTTTGTAGGGAAATCTTGCGACTCCATGGAGTACCAAAGACAATCGCCTCCGATCGTGACATCAAGTTCTTGAGTTACTTTTGAAGACCCTATGCGCCAAGCTCGAATCAAGCTATTGTTCTCCTCGCATACCATCCTCAAACCGACGGCCAAACGGAGGTGACGAACGCACACTATCCACTCTACTTCGTGTCTTGATCAAGAAGAACATCAAGGAGTGGGAAGCATGTCTACCCATCGCCGAGTACGCCTACAATCGTGCAAGACATTCAACCACCGGCAAGTCCCCCTTCGAGGTCGTCTACGGTTTCAACCCGTTATCCCCATTGGACATTCTACCACTCCCTCTCCAAGAGCGCACCAACATGGATGCAAGTGAACGAGCAAACTACATCAAGAAGATGCATGAAGATACAAGGCACACAATTGAGCGCCAAGTACAACGCCAAGCAAACAAGCTCAATGCCAACAAACACCCCATCGTCTTCAACATTGGTGATCTAGTGTGGCTACACCTTCGCAAGGACCGCTTCCCCAAAGAACGCAAGTCCAAACTTCTCCCTCGGGCCGACGGACCTTTCAAGGTGCTAGCACGCTACAACGACAACGCTTACAAGATCGACATACCCCAAGACAAGTACAACGTCAGCGACATCTTCAACGTCAAGGACCTTGCACCTTTCCATGGAGATGAAGTCTTTGATCCGAGGTCGGATCTCTCCCAAGGGGGGGGAGATGATGCGGAGCATCCCCCACTCATCCCCACGGACGTGCCTACATCTCCCTCAACACCACCGGGACCCATGACAAGAGCCCGAGCCAAGGCTATTGAAGATAAGGTGAACTCGCTCCTCTCCGAACTTCTTATTTCTACCCATGAGACATGGCTACTACCTCATTCCGAAACACTATGTGTAATCAGATACATGGAGGCGAACCAAGGATCTACTACTTGCAAGAGCCAAGACGGCGAGGACCCCAAGTATGTCGAAGAGGAAGAAGGGATGCAGCTGAAGCTACAGGACACGGACGTCCGACCTGATAGAGGCGAGGGTGTCCCGATCTTTCGATGAGATGTGGTTTTCGCTTTGGAGGTAGTTGACTTTGACGATCCGACTACTTAACGGCGAGGACGCCGCGCTTTAGCAATCGCTAAACCAACTCCGAGAGGTTATTGACCACGCCGAGCACGATCAACTCGACCACGAGGGTCTGCTTTCCGCGAGCAAACGAAGAACAAGCAAGAAACTGAGATTGCAATCTGGATATTGCGAATATAAGATGAAAGCTTAATTGATCAAGGTGGGGTTCTGTGGACGCCTTTGTCCGGTCGTGGAACACAAACGGCACGCCAAGTTGCAGCTATGGCGAACTTTTAATCTAAACAAAACCCAAGGTCTAAACGGTGCCCTAAGGGCTGTATATATGGAGGAAGAGGGGGAATTTCGTGGCCCTTGGTGGAGGGGTCCAAATCAACCCTAACTCTTGTTTCCCACACATACGGACTCTAAAAACAGCCTATACTTAAGTATTTCGAAATTACATGGGCCTGGCCCAATAATAAGGTGACGCAGCACCTAGAATAGCCTATGGACGAATATTATGAAGTGGCATCTTGTATATTTCGTCCAAGGCCTCATGCACTCATTAGGGTGGCTTCAAAGTCCTGGAATCATCACTTGTAACTCCGTTTGTTCTCCTTATGCATGGCATTATCTCCATGCTTGTTCTTGCTCCAATGTCCATCCTTCTCCAAGCTAGGGCCTTCATTTGTAAGCAAAACAAATGTATCCAATTTAGGCAGCATCATATTCTCATGAACATTAGAATCATTACCAAGAAACGAAAGTACCGATAATTTAATTGGCGCATGCGAGCTCTAGTAATTGGTCCAAGATATGTAGCAAGAGGGGCTGTGGGTGTAACAATGGTATTGATGTCCTCATCATCCTCCCTTCTTGAAATGAAGTCGCCCTCGACGGAAGCTCATATTCCTCACCCAAATAAGGCTTCAAATCTGCAATGTTAAAAGTGGACTAACCCCAAAATCTGCAGGCAGCTCAAGTTTATATGCATTATCATTTATTTTTCTAACACCTTAAATGGACCATCAAGACGTGGTATTAGCTTTGATTTATGCAAATTAGGAAACCTATCCTTACATAAATGTAACCAAACAAGATCTCCTGTGCAAAGACAACATGTTTTCTACCCTTATCTCCAGAAGTTTATATTTAGCATTCATACGCTCAATGTTTTCTTTAGTTATCTCATGCACTTTTAAAATCAATTCAGCACGTTCTTTAGCATCAAAATTAACCTTCTCCAAGATGGAAGAGGCAACAAATCAATAGGTGCACGAGGTAGGAAGCCATACACAATTTCAAAAGGGCACATCTTAGTAGTAGAATGCAATGAACGATTATAAGCAAATTCAATATGAGGCAAGCATTCTTCCCACATTTTCTTATTATTCTTCAAAACAGCCCTAAGCATAGTAGACAATGTTCTATTGACTACTTCAGTTTGTCCATCGGTTTGGGGTGACAAGTAGTACTAAAAAGCAGTTTAGTCCCCAACTTAGCCCATAAACATCTCCAAAAGTGGCTAAGAAATTTAGTATCACGATCTGAAACAATAGTATTTGGCACACCATGCAAGCTTAATAATTTCACGAAAGAACAAATCAGCAACATTAACAAGATCATCGCTTTTATGACATGGTATAAAGTGTGCCATTTTCGAGAATCTATCCACGACAACAAATATGCTATCCTCCCTTCTTTGTTCGAGGTAAACCTAAAACAAAGTCCATAGATATATCCTCCCAAGGAACACTAGGCACGAGCAAAGGCATATATAAACCATGAGGATTGAGTCGTGACTTAGCTTTTTGACATGTAGTGCAGCGAGCAACAAAACGCTCAACATCCCGCCTCATCTTTGGCCAAAAGAAATGTGTAGCAAGTATATCCTCCGCCTTCTTGACGCCAAAGTGTCCCATTAATCCTCCTCCATGCGCCTCCTGCAACAACAAAAGACTAACAGAGCTAGCAGGAATGCATAGCTTGTTAGCACGAACACAAAACCATCATTAATAACGAACTTGTTCCATGTTCTTCCTTCTTTACAATTCTGCATTACATCTTTAAAATCAGCATCATGCACATATTGATCTTTGATGGTCTCCAAACCAAATATTTTGAAGTCAAGTTGTGAAAGCATAGTATATCGACGAGACAAAGCATCAGCAATAACATTTTCTTTACCCTTCTTGTGTTTAATGACATAAGGGAAAGTCTCAATGAATTCAACCCATTTAGCATGTCTACGATTCAGTTTAGCTTGACTTTTAATATGTTTCAAAGATTCATGATCGAATGTATAACAAATTCTTTGGGCCATAAATAATGTTGCCATGTCTCTAAAGTCCTAACAAGAGCATATAATTCTTTGTCATAAGTAGAATAGTTCAGACTAGGCCCACTCAATTTTTCGTAAAAGTATGCAACAGGTTTGCCATCTTGTAATAACACACCTCCTAATCCAATTCCACTAGCATCACATTCAAGCTCAAAAGTCTTATTAAAGTCAGGAAGTTGGAGTAAAGGAGCATGTGTCAACTTATCTTTCAATACCGTGAAGGCTTCTTCCCATGCGGTACCCCAAACAAAAGGCACATCCTTCTTTGTAAGCTCATTGAGAGGTGCAGCAATGGTGCTAAAGTCTCTCACAAAACGCCTATAGAAACCAGCGAGTCCAAGAAAACTCCTCACTTGTGTGACCGCTTTGGGCTGCGGCCAACTCTCAATAGCTTCAATCTTGGCTTTATCAACTTCAATTCCTGTGGAGTAACAACATAGCCAAGAAAAGATACTCGGTCGGTGCAAAAGGTGCACTTCCCAAGGTTACCAAACAAACGTGCATCACGAGAGCATTAAAACAGCACGTAAATGTTCCAAATGTTCTTCCAAAGATTTGCTATAAATCAGTATATCATCAAAGTAAACTACCACAAATCGTCCAATGAAAGCACGTAAAACTTCGCTCATTAATCTCATGAAAGTACTAGGTGCATTAGTTAACCCAAAAGGCATGACTAACCACTCATATAATCCAAACTTAGTTTTAAATGCTGTTTTCCATTCATCTCCCAATTTCATACGAATTTGATGGTATCCACTACGCAAATCAACTTTGGAGAATATTGTAGAGCCACTCAATTCATCAAGCATATCATCTAGCCTAGGAATAGGATGACGATAACGAATAGTAATATTATTAATGCCTCTACAATCAACACACATACGCCGACGTACCATCCTTTTTAGGCACTAGTATAATAGGAACAGCACAAGGACTAAGAGATTCGCAGATATAACCTTTGTCGAGCAGCTCCTGTGACTTGACGATAATCTCCTTCGTCTCCTCCGGATTGGTACGGTATGGTGCGCGGTTGGTAGCGATGCACCGGAATTAAGTCAATTTGATGCTCAATCCCTCGAATAGGTGGTAATCCGTGGCACGCCTTGTGGGAAGACGTCGCGAACTCCCGCAAAATGTTAGTGACAGCAGGGGCAAAGAGGAAGGCACGCCCTCGAATGAAAATAATGCCTCTTTGCACACAAAAGCATAGCAAACAGATTTGCTAGAATCTAGCTCATCAATATCAGATTTGGTGGCAAATAAACATGCACTTTTCAGTTTAATTTCAGAAGCAACATTAGATGGTTTATTATTAGGCTTCATTTGTTGCTCAAATTCTTTTGCCACAATCTGATTTTCACTCTTATTTTCTCCTGTTTTGCTTTATTAGCTCTATTAATATCATCTTTCAAAATGGAATCAGGAGTCATAGGAAGCAAAGTAATATTTTTATCCTTGTGAACAAGAGTATACTGATTGTTTCTACCATGGTGTACAGAATTTTATCAAATTGCCATGGTCTACCAAGTAATAAGGAACATGCTTGCATAGGTACCACATCACAATCAACATAATCAGCATATGTAGAGATACTAAAATGCACACTAACAGACGTGTTACCTTAACCTTGCCGCTGTTGTTGAACCATTGGATGTAGTAAGGATGTGGATGTGGTCTTGTGGTGAGAGCAAGCTTCTCCACCATATCCATGCTAGCCAAGTTGTTGCAGCTCCCTCCATCTATGATGACGCGAATAGAACGTTCCTTCACAACTCCCTTTGTATGGAACAAGTTATGCCTCTGATTTTGCTCAGCTTGTGTAACCTGCACACTCAAAACACGTTGAGCAACTAAACATTCATACCTGTCAAGATCTTCAAAGAGCCATGTATTGCGCCTCAGATCGTAATCATCTCCACCGTGTTCTTCATGTGTAATAAGAGCCAAAGTCTCTTCATCATAGTCACTAGCGACTCATACCCACCATCCTCAAGAGCAATCATCACACGCTGAGATTGGCATTCTCTCTAAAATGTCCTCTTCCCTTACAACGACGACAAATAATATCACTTGTGTGCCCTGTTGACGCCATGGAAGAAGAAGAGCTCTGTAGGCCCAGCAGGTGTACTCTTGGCGATAGTGGTGGTTGTGCCTTTCTTGTATCACGGTTGGAGGTGGCAGCCACGGAGGTGCCGTGTAGTAGAACTTGTGGAAGTAGATGATGCACGTGGTGTCCATGATGAAGGTCGACCTGCAGAAAAGTTAGTCGCGCCAAGGCCTGCCGATCCTGCACTTCACGCTCAGCTTTACAAGCAAGATGGAATAATCGAGTGATATTATTATAATCCTTGTAGTCTAGAATGGTCTGAATCTCTATTTAATCCACCCGTAAAACGTGCAAGCATAGCTTCATTCTCCTCAACAATACCACATCTAATCAAACCAGTTTGTAATTCCCGATAATATTCTTCACCGAATTTTTCCTTGTCTTAAGCGCTGCAATTTTTGAAGTAATTCACGTTGATAATATGGTGGAACCCAACGAGTACGCATAGCAGTTTTCAAAGCAGCCCAAGTAGCTGGAACAGGATATAATCTACAATGTTCGACCACCAAACACATGCAAAGCTAGTGAAAGCACAAACAAGCAGCAGAACACGTCTCTCCTCGTGATATTGTAAACATGTAAATCGTTGTTCAGTTTCTAACTCCCAAGTAAGATATATATCAGAACATATCTACCCTCAAATGGTGGAATATTCAATTTCAGTTTAGGGAGATGGTCATGATCTCGCACTCAAGGGGAGCCCAACATTGCCATTATTTGCATGTGGACGACCGGTGGTTGTGGTGGTGGTGTGGTGGTGCTGGTGGTTGCACGTAGTTCGATGTTGATCAACCTCATCCTCGTAATCTCTCACATAATCATCCTCCCCACCGCAGCAGCAGGAGCCACAGACGTATCAACAAAGAAGCACCAGCAGCTTGGCCAGCGGAAGAGGGACACGGAAGCTCGGCGGAGGGCTGTTTCGCGATGTGGAGGTAGTCCATGTTGTTGTAGTAGAGGTGCGTTAGGTGCAGCCGGTGGTGGTGGTGGTAGACGCGCGAGCAATTCATTAAACTTGTTATCGAGCTTTGTTTCGAACGCCTTCTCAATGCCATCTATCTTCTCCATGGCCTCTTCAAATCTATTTAGCACATCGTCCACCTGCCCACTCATCATTTGTTGAAACTTATCATGTAGCGCTTTGTTTGTCATGTTCTCCCAATCAGTCTCGTCGGCTTGTGATCCTGCCATGGTTAGCAGCAATAGAAACACACAAGAATATGATTGACAGACTACTAGGAAGTGGTGGTGGTGGTGTGGTGGACGATCACAAACCGTCAAGCAAATCTCAAATTCTTACCAGTTCTTACCAAAGAAGGCGGTGATCGGCAACCGATGTAGTCAAAACTCTCAAAGCTTGGATAGAGCGATTACGTGGAGAGTCAAACGCACGATGTAGATGTATGTGGAGCTGGGAAGGCTTATAATATGGTAGCAAAAAGGTTAGCAATAATCAATTCAGAGATGCAAAGTTGAATAAACGCTCAACGACGCAGATCTTGGTTGGTCCTAGGCTAGACCGTGCTAGAGACGCGAGCCCAGAACACTAACAAAATCACGGCGCTGCACGTAAACAAGGGAAAAGCACACTGAAATTTTTTTTTTTCTTTTTTTTTTTTGCGCTTTTTTTTTTTTTGCGCGCTTTTTTTTTTTTTTTTGAAAAATCACTATAATGGCGAGTGTCTCAAAACTCTTCCGAGGTCAAACCGACAGATGGGCACGAAATTTTTCGACCAAAAATTTTTTTTTTCGATCGCCGGACCCAAAAACTGAAACGGGTCAAAAAACTTTCTATAACGGCGATCGTCTCAATACACTTAGAAACACCTAAAACAGGATAGCCGAAAATTTTTCGACAAGTGCGCTGAAAATTTTGGGCCTAAACGGAGGGTGGTTTCCAAACCTACTCCGCAAGGAAACACGAATCGGAAACTAGATGGATCTCGAAAACAACCCTAATATGCAAGGAACTCGGATTGGTGGTGGATATATGGTGGTGGTATGGATCGGTGGTGGTATATGGACACGGATTGGTGGTGGTATATGGATACGGATTCGAAGCGGTGATGGTAGGTGGCAGGGGCGATGATGATGGTGCGGTGGCGGCGTGACAACTTATGACCAGAACTCGAAACTCTAAAAGACTAGACGCTAAGACCAGCAACTAGACACGACGATGCAACCGCAAATTCAACAAAGCAAAACCTAAAAAGATTATGCAAAGGCTCAGATTGGTTCGGATATGATGAACTAACCCTAATTTTTTTTTTGTGGCTTTTTCGTGGACTTTAGGTATGAAGAACAGACTCGATCTAATCTACGAAAAACTGTAAAATCTCACCGAGCAACCTGAAAATCTGATACCACTTGATAGAGGCGAGGGTGTCCCGATCTTTCGATGAGATGTGGTTTTCGCTTTGGAGGTAGTCGACTTTGACGATCCGACTACGAACGTGCGAGGACGTCGCGCCTTAGCAATCGCTAAACCAACTCCGAGAGGTTATTGACCACGCCGGAGCACGATCAACGACCACGACGGTCATTTTCTGCGAGCAAACGAAGAACAAGCAAGAAACTGAGATTGCAATCTGGATATTGCGAATATAAGATGAAAGCTTAATTGATCAAGGTGGGGTTCTGTGACGCCTTTGTCTGGTCGTGGAACACAAACGAAGTACGCGAAGTTGCAGCTATGGCGAACTTTTAATCTAAACAAAACCCAAGGTCTAAACGGTGCCCTAAGGGCTGTATATATGGAGGAAGAGGGGGGGAATTTCGTGGCCCTTGGTGGAGGGGTCCAAATCAACCCTAACTCTTGTTTCCCCACACATACGGACTCTAAAACAGCCTATACTTAAG
Source organism: Aegilops longissima (assembly GCA_021605205.1). NCBI lineage: Eukaryota > Viridiplantae > Streptophyta > Magnoliopsida > Poales > Poaceae > Aegilops > Aegilops longissima. Next base: position 320,536,865 of record CM038681.1, on the reverse strand, counting down.
TATTTCGAAATTACATGGGCCTGGCCCAATAATAAGGTGACGCAGCACCTAGAATAGCCTATGGACGAATATTATGAAGTGGCATCTTGTATATTTCGTCCAAGGCCTCATGCACTCATTAGGGTGGCTTCAAAGTCCTGGAATCATCACTTGTAACTCCGTTCTTGTTCTCCTTGCGCATGGCATTATCTCCATGCTTGTTCTTGCTCCAATGTCCATCCTTCTCCAAGCTAGGGCCTTCATTTGTAAGCAAAACAAATGTATCCAATTTAGGCAGCATCATATTCTCATGAACATTAGAATCATTACCAAGAAACGAAAGTACCTGATAATTTAATTGGCGTGCGCGAGCTCTAGTAATTGGTCCAGTATATGTAGCAGTAGGGGCTGTGGGTGTAACAATGGTATTGATGTCCTCATCACGACCACTTCCGGACGTCCGACGATTCCCAGGGCACGGACGTCCGACGCCCTCCGGACGTCCGGAACATCGTCACCCGAATCAAACCTACGGACGACCGGAGCTGACCGGACGTCTGGACTACGACCTCCCGAGCCGGAACTACGGACGACCGACAGCCTCCGGACGTCCGGACCTCCTCGAAGCTCCCGGACGACCGATCCGCTACGGACGACCGACCGACGCACCTACGACAGAGAAGAATCTACGGACGTCCGAACGTGTCCGGACGACCGGACCTTCCCGAGCCTCCGGGCGTCCGACGCCTTCCGGACGTCCGATGCCTGATGCGGGCTAAAGTCCATGTACCCCTTCGTTTTGACCTCCATTTGCACTAAGACTATAAATAGGACCCTCCCATCTCCTAGTTAGGGTTAGCATTGGATTAGCTCATATTTTGGTGTGAGAGCCTTTGCTCATCCACTTGGCTACTTCTCCTCGGAGATCAGGACCTCTACGGAGAAGATCCCCAAGCGGATTCAAGACCCGCATCTAGGGTGGACCCATCAAGACCTCCTCTCGGAGAAGAACGGCTACTCGTGTATCCTTACCTTTGTTGATCTCGAATCTTGAATCACTCTATGCATTCGATAATCTAGCACTTGTGTGATTGGTTTCTTGTCGGTTGAGTGAATTCTCTCTCGTTTTTCCCGTGTTTCCCTCTTGTTCTTCCGCGCGTTCTTCGTGTTCCTCGTAGGGACCCCTCCAAACATGAAAGATCGTCCACATAGGGTTCCGCCCTACATCAATATAGGCAACTATTGGAGATAAGTGACAAGGATCAAGATATATCATGTGAGAGGCATGAACATATATGTCATCAACCCAAGAAAGCGAGTAATGGAACATGGGTGATGCATCAAAGCAATCAATCATAGAGATCAAGTCAAGCAAGCTAGTAGTGCGAAGATGCAACGTACTAGAAGGAATCATGACAAGCATGTCGTGTGTGCAAATAGTGGGCATGAATAATGCACATGACATAGCACAAGCATGAAAGCAAGATATGAGAAAATTATCATCAATGTATTGGCGAGAGACCATATGTAAATAGTAATGGGACATCATGATCTTCCAACACAACAAGCATCAATAGCATGGGGCACATGATAAACATGGCAATAGCAACAAGGATCTCCACCAAGCATGCAAATACACATAGAAGTAGCATAATGGTGAATCATGGGTATATGCAATCAAGGGTCACAATTGCATGGCAAAGTCATGTAAAGAGGAATAACATGCAAAGTGAACACGATAGAATGGGCATAAGGTAACAAGTGATATATAGCCCAAAGCCGTGTGAGAGACAAGTAAAAGAGATGCGCGTAGTCCTTGCGCAAAGGGAACGGTGGTAAGGATAGTCCACGGGATCCCAAAGCATCGTTGCTCTAAGAGCTCGTTTCGTCAACTCATGGGATTGAGATGTTGACGAGTATACGTGCGTATCTACACAAAACAAAGACAAAGGAAAAATTGTGTGTGCGTGGTAGATGTACGCATCATCCATCATGATGCATACGTGCGTGTGTTTGTTAGCACAAAATATCCAATGCTCAAATAAATGAGATGTGTGATATAGAAACATGTCATCCATCATGATAGGTTTGTTGTTATGTATAGCATAATGGAGACTCAAATTGTGTAATGCATCATGAACAATATATAGAGCATTGTTATTCATGGAATGCATATGGTGCAACCAATCATGGAAATCATGCAAAGGATGGGATGAATCAAAATCTCCAAACATGTATGAGGAAACTATGGGGGTCTCCTCATGAGCAAGAGTAGAAACATCACGTGGAGAATATTGACAACATCCACAACAATGCATATTTGGAACAATGTGATCATGGCATGGCATAGTAGATGAATTGCTCAAATCATGTAAAGGAAGCATGGCAATGTCATCACATGAAAAACAAAAGCCAATGACCATCATCTCGTCATCTATGCCATAAGTGCAAATGGGATTTATTTTAATGGGGCATGCATAGTTACTATGTTGAGATTGTAATGATGCAATATGGGAGATCTCACTCATAGCATATGACAAGTTCAATGGATTGTCAAATATGATGTGACCAAAAGAATTTTCACATGATATCCTATGGAGCATAACATCCCAACTAGGCAACTCAACATGCTCATCATCATATTCATCATAAATAGGTAAGTCAAGGCATGAAGAAGTTTCACTATCATGAAGCATGGTAATAGGTGGGTCGACATCATGGGAGCAATCAATGTCAAGAGAGTCCACTAGTGGGACAAGAGAAGCACCATCACCTATGTTAGCGTTGGAGCGTCGCTCATGTGTTGTAGGTGAGGTGTCGAAGATCCACTCGTTGTCATCTTCATTTCGATGGAACCATGTGGGGGGGGTACCTCATTATCCACCATGGCCATCGTTTTTCCCTTTGGAGGGATGGACTCGTCGAGGATAGGCATGTCGTCATGTAGGAGACCTTGCACCAAAGAAGAAAACACACTAGGAGTAGAGGTTAAGTAGTTAGAAATCATGGTGGCCTCACATGCCGTGTCAACTACCTCACTCAAGGATGCTCTCACTCGTATGGTGGGTGGTGATGAGGACATGACTACCTTGGATAAGACCAAAAATATTGCATACATGCATATTTGTCAGGTGATTTCTAGTGCAAACTATGCAATAATTTATTTATGTCTCCAGGACAAAAATACTTCACAAACTTTTGTGCCATGTCTAATTGCAGGTGTATGGGACATTTGTACAATACACATATGAAGATAAGGGAGAAAGAGATGTTTACTAGCTGTTCAAAAAGTTCTCTCACGTCACTTTTGGCCCAAGAGAAGATAGAGTCCAAGTCTCTCACGTTCTGGATTCAGATTCGGACTGCACAGACATACTTGACTCAAAAGGGCAACAACTTTTTCATACGGACTCCGAATTGGGTGATTCTTTTTTTGTTGGAAAGTAGATTTCATGATTTTTCCAACCCAATTGGAATCACCTTAAAATCCGTCCGGAGCGTTGAGTTATGGAGGAAACAATCTGACGCTGCACAAAAATCCGAGTCAAACTACAAGTCCAAAGGTGTTACGTCACCTCCACTTGGGCCCATTGGCCTTGTACGACCTAGGGTTAGTTTTAGGCTGCCTTGGCACGTCCTCCCACCTCCTTGGCCGCCACCCCTTGCTCCTATATAAGTAGATCCATCTAGTAGCTTTTCCCTTGGGATTTGTTTAGTTAAAAGTTAGCCATTGCAACTTCGTGTACTTCGTTTGTGTCCAACGACCAGACCAACGCCGCTTACGGATCCCCACCGTTATCAATACTTCATATATATTCGCAATATTCAGATTGCTTTATCATATTCTTGCTCGTTCTTCGATTGCGTGCAGGAATAGACCTTCGTGGTCAGGCTGATTGTGCTTCCAAAGATCGCCAAGAACCTCGGGAGATTGGTTTAGCGATTGCTAAGGCACAACATCGTGCACGTTTGTAGTCGGATCGTCAAAGTCGACTCCACCAAATCGATAGTTATCATCTCATCGAAAGATCGGGACACCCTCGCCTTTATTAGGTGGAGTCACTCAAATGGCGCTCAACCTCACATAGGATGTGTGGCATGCTCTCATGTGTGGGGCTAGTGGTGGTCACACTCATCCTCTCATAGGAAATGCTCTCATCGCCACGTATGGTGGAGTCACTCATGTCACTCATGGGGTGGTGGCTCTCCTCACATGGCAATTGGGGCATCTCGACATATGTGGGTGCCGGAGAGATGTAGGTGCAAATGTCTCCATGCGCGGTCGCGTAGCTTGACTCGGAGTATGAGTCCAATGTGGGCGTCATCTTCATGTTGTTGAAGAGGTTCGCGCTCGTCGCCGTGGTCGAAGGGGATGGCCCTTGCTCGACCGTCTTGTCACCGTCTTGGTGTTGGAGGCCCATATGATGTGGCACCTCATAGCTCGTCTCCATGACCGAAGGGAGTTTCCCATGCTCGGCCATCTTCCTTGAGGGGCTTCCGAAGATGGAAGTGTCGCCCTCGCTCGTAGGTGGTTGCCTTGGACTTGATGAAGTCGATGTAGGTGTACACGTGGGAAGTAGGCGAAGATGCCGTACGTCCAAAGGCGAAGATGTCTTGATTGCACTTGGCGAAGATGCCGAAGTGGTTGTTGTAGCCGTAGCGCCGTCTTGGTGGTGCTCGTCTCGCGGTCTTCTCTTGTGCTTATGAAGCTTCGACTTGGCGTGAAGTAGGGCTTGTTGGGACTTGTGCATTTGCGCTTGTGGAACATCTTCCGATGATGATGTCGTTGTCGTGCTTGAGCTCCTTGGCGCTCGTAAATCGTGCACATGATGCTTGAGGTGACTTGCCCTTCATGGCGATGTTGATCACGAACGTGATGGTGGTCGCCATGTAGATGTGGACGAGGACGATTTGCACTTGCGTCGTTTCCGCGCTCCGAAGACTTGTGGCTTGAATGTCGCTGCCTTGAAGATGACGAAGGGGAAGTAGACTTGATCAAGGCTCTAATCTCCTCCATCCTTGCATCTTGCTCCTCTTTATGTGCGGCAAGCTTCTTGTCGATGTAGTCCCTTCTCCTTGCTTCGGAGTGATGAATGTCGATGGAGATGTTCTCGATGCACTCTCGCAATCTTGATTGTGTGCCTTGCACTTGTCGTTGTAGATCGAAGATAGACGCTTTGGTGATGTAGTTGTTCACGCCGTCGTTGTTGTTGAGGACCGAAGAGGAAATGCCTTGCCTATCCATCACAAGACTCGAGCAAATATGAGTGGGAGAAAGAGAAGAACTTATACCAATGTACCTTGACCGATGTTGACAATGAATCAAGTTCACTCAAATGCGGACAATGAAATAGAACTATTGGTACCAATCCTTGTCGGTTCTCACACCTACACAAGTAAAGCTTATGGAGGAGCTCGGTGAGGATAGTTGCACAAAAATTTAATGCAAAATGTTAGCAAGAGTCAATAATATTGAAAGAGATTCACAAATTCGCAAGTGAAACAAATGGACCAATAGCAAAGAATGGCACACGGAAACACACACACGGATAGATAAATGGGGTCGTGCAACCAAGGAATGAGCACAAAATGTGGAATCCACGGAAAACGCTCGTGTTGCACAACTCAAGAGAGACGCTAGCACGATTGCTCAATAGGCGGATACGACACTTGTGCACAACCTATAAGATGCAAAATGGATAAACTTCTATCCCAAGTATGCTATGTATGTATGGTTCCCGTTGTTTCTCTCAAGATGATCCAAGATGATCGGATATGACAATCTTATATGCAATGTGGTATGATGCTATGGCACTTGCTTACAAGCTTCTTTGCTCTCTTTCTTTTGCTTAAAAGCTTTTTTTCTCTGACCACTTTGCACAATGCACAAACCAAGATAGCAATTGTGTGTATGCGGGAACAAACTTGTGACATAAGATATGATACCAATATATGCACCACAATGATATGGTATATATGCTATGGGAAGTGTGATCACTAATGTGCACAAGTAACGTTGCCGGCAATACTCAAATGGCTAGTCTCGATAGGCAAGTAGCGCAAAAGTAAGGCTAGGGGTTAACAATGCAATGGCAAGGGGAATATACAATGGAGGGATACCACGATACCAAGATGATATGGAGGTTACCGTCCGGCGATGATGAGTAGCGGTGTTCTTGATGTAGATATCAAGATGATGGAGACTCGTCCCTAAGTAGCCGAAACACCTTAGGAAACGGAAAAACCGCGAACTCAAAATCTCAAACGTCAAATGTCAAAATGGTGGTAGCGGGAATGCGGTGGTGGTTTGCACTTGGCAATGCGGAAGTGGAATGATGGGCTATACACGTGTCGGAGTTGAAGTTGCCATCCCTAAGTAGCCGAAACACCTTAGGAGACACAAGCCACAACTCAAACAAGCTCAAACAACTATTGGGTTAAGTTGAGGTGGTTGAAGTGTATGGTGGGCAAGCCTATGCGGAAGTTATGGTGGTGGTGGTGGTTGATGAAGATGCAACCGTCCCTAAGTAGCCTAAACACCTTAGGAGACTCGAATCACAACTCAAACAACCTCAAATGCAAAGGGGAACTGTAACATCCCAAATTTTCAATTTGGAATGTTATACATTAAGCCATCATGCATATCATATTTTCTTGCATTTTTTCGATCCTAGAAAATTTCAAGCAACTCAAGGACCCTCGGAGAGAGTTGGAGATTTCATTATTTTCATATTCGGGTTCTCTCAAATTTTGAAAATAGGATCATTTGGATTTATTTATTTATCTTCAAAAGTTTTTCCTATAAAAAAAATTTTGGAGAGGGAATAATATGACTTTCCCAACATTTAGGAAAAATGAAGATTTAATAAATAAATCAAATTTTGGTTTTTCGAAGTATATTTGCTTTAGGGAAAAAAATGAGTATTTTAAAAATATGCATTTTGGCCCGTTTTAAAATTCATTTTGTTCGACTCATTTTTAAGAGTCGGGAAAATTAATTTTATTTAATTGGAGTTCGTTTAGTTTTATTTTAAGTTGTTTCGTTTTGTTTAAAAAAATGCGCGCCGCTTTGGGCTAAGGGCCCAGTAAGCACGCCGCGCTTGACCAAAGACCCCTTCCCCTGCGCGCTCCCGCCCGGGAGGAGTCCCCCGCCCGCCGCCACCGAGTCCGGCTCGGACCAGCGCGCCGCCGCCGTTGCCCCCTCCCAAGGCAGCACACCCCCTCCTTTATAAGCCGCACCCTCTCTCTCCTCCTCACCCAGCACGCGCCGCCCAACCCAGCCGCCCGCCGCCGCCCGACCCGCCATCGCCCGACCCGCCGCCACCGCCGACCCGCCGCCTCCCACGGAGCCTCGAGCCCCCATGGCGACTCACGGAGGTAGCCACCGCCACCCCGGGTCGGTTTTGTTTCTAAAACAGTCCGGTTTTTCTTTCGTTGTTCGCTTTTCTAAAAAACCCTAGATTGGTTTTTAGTCGGTTTTATTAATTAGTGAACGTTCACCGATCCGTTCGTTTTAATGAACGCGTTCGTCGGTTAGTTTCTGTTAACGAACGTCCGTTCGTTTAACCGTTCGCCGTCTTTCTTTTAATCGGATTTAATCCGTTATTTTCTGATTTCGATTTCCGATTCAATCTTCGAATCTGTTTATTTTCTCGCTCGTTTATCGGAATCAGGTGATTCAAGCGCTGGAGTTTCGCTTTGAAACCGCCGCCCGACTAACCCACTTAAACAAAGTTTTGCTACTGTAAAATTTGACCTAGTTTCAAATTGCTAAAACCAAGTCGTTTTCTCTTGACATTCGACTTTCGTTGCTTTATTTGATTCGATTCTTTTTGCAACCAGGGTTCTTAAGTTGAACTCTCTGGTTAGATCTTTTATTCGAGATTTCCCTGTGCATTAGATGAGTACTTATTGTATGCTTGTTGTTTGTCTGCGTTAGATCACCCGGAGTGCGCCGCTTGTTACTTCGAGTCTCTAGGTTTCGGATCATCGCCAAGGCAAGTAACACTTGATCATACCTTTTCTACTACCCAGTTTTATGCATTAGCCTTATTCCTCAAACACTTGCATGTTTAGGATCTAATTAAATTGTGGGATGGGAAGTAGATTGAGGTAGTACCCATTACCTGTTTTACTAATGAAACCTTGGGAGTTACTTCTACGTTTGCTCATTATGCCATGCTATGCCAGTAGACGTGGATTGGGTGAGTGAATATCCATGACAGATGTGAGATTGTTAATTAATGGTTTATCTAAGGTGGCAACTTAAACACACATCTGGGTGGATTGAGGCACTGGTTTCTATCAGATTTGCCTGTATTTCTTTGGACCGCCACCTGTGCTCTAAGGGATCATAAGATTATTCAAACTGGAAACTTCCGTGTGCAGCCACAAGCCAATATGGGCTCTGGCATAGTTGAGTAAGTTGTGCGAACTCTTACGAGGTGTTTGAGAAACGGATGACCGAGACACAGTCTTTCAGAAGCACTAGCACCTTACATGTGGGTAGACCGTACCAACCTACATCCCCTACATCAGCTAGCCTACCCGTAGTCTGAACATTGTAGATTATATCCTGTTCCAGCTACTTGGGCTGCTTTGAAAACTGCTATGCGTACTCGTTGGGTTCCACCATATTATCAGCGTGAATTACTTCAAAAATTGCAGCGCTTAAGACAAGGAAAAAATTCGGTAGAAGAATATTATCAGGAATTACAAACTGGCTTGATTAGATGTGGTATTGTTGAGGAGGATGAAGCTATGCTTGCACGTTTTCTGGGTGGATTAAATAGAGAGATTCAGACCATTCTAGACTACAAGGATTATAATAACATCACTCGATTATTCCATCTTGCTTGTAAAGCTGAACGTGAAGTGCAGGATCGGCAGGCCTTGGCGCGGACTAACTTTTCTGCAGGTCGACCTTCATCATGGACACCACGTGCATCATCTACTTCCACACGTTCTACTACACGGCACCTCCGTGGCTGCCACCTCCAACCGTGATACAAGAAAGCAGGCACAACCACCACTATCTCGCCAAGAGTACACTGCTTTGGGCCTACAGAGCTCTTCTTCTTCCATGGCGTCAACAGGGCACACAAGTGATATTATTTGTCGTCGTTGTAAGGGAAGAGGACATTTTGCGAGAGAATGCCAATCTCAGCGTGTGATGATTGCTCTTGAGGATGGTGGGTATGAGTCGCTAGTGACTATGATGAAGAGACTTTGGCTCTTATTACACATGAAGAACACGGTGGAGATGATTCTGATCTTGAGACGCAATACATGGCTGCTGAAGATGCTTTGACGGTATGAATGTTTAGTTGCTCAACGTGTTTTGAGTGTGCAGGTTACACAAGCGGAGCAAAATCAGAGGCATAACTTGTTCCATACAAAGGGAGTTGTGAAGGAGCGTTCTATTAGCGTCATCATAGATGGAGGAGCTGCAACAACTTGGCTAGCATGGATATGGTGGAGAAGCTTTCTCTCACCACAAGACCACATCCACATCCTTACTACATCCAATGGTTCAACAACAGCGGCAAGGTTAAGGTAACACGTCATTGTTAGTGTGTATTTTAGTATCTCTACATATGCTGATTATGTTGATTGTGACGTGGTACCTATGCAAGCATGTTCCTTATTACTTGGTAGACCATGGCAATTTGATAAAAATTCTGTACACCATGGTAGAAACAATCAGTATACTCTTGTTCACAAGGATAAAAATATTACTTTGCTTCCTATGACTCTGATTCCATTTTGAAAGATGATATTAATAGAGCTAATAAAGCAAAACAGGAGAAAATAGGAGTGAAAATCAGATTGTGGCAAAAGAATTTGAGCAACAAATGAAGCCTAATAATAAACCATCTAATGTTGCTTCGAAATTAAACTGAAAAGTGCATGTTTATTTGCCACCAAATCTGATATTGATGAGCTAGATTCTAGCAAATCTGTTTGCTATGCTTTTGTGTGCAAAGAGGCATTATTTTCATTCGAGGACGTGCCTTCCTCTTTGCCCCTGCTGTCACTAACATTTTGCAGGAGTTCACGACGTCTTCCCACAAGGCGTGCCACCGGATTACCACCTATTCGAGGATTGAGCATCAAATTGACTTAATTCCGGTGCATCGCTACCCAACCGCGCACCATACCGTACCAATCCGGAGGAGGCGAAGGAGATTATCGTCAAATCAGGAGCTGCTCGACAAAGGTTATATCTGCGAATCTCTTAGTCCTTGTGCTGTTCCTATTATACTAGTGCCTAAAAAGGATGGTGCGTCGGCGTATGTGTGTTGATTGTAGAGGCATTAATAATATTACTATTCGTTATCGTCATCCTATTCCTAGCTAGATGATATGCTTGATGAATTGAGTGGCTCTACAATATTCTCCAAAGTTGATTTGCGTAGTGGATACCATCAAATTCGTATGAAATTGGGAGATGAATGGAAAACAGCATTTAAAACTAAGTTTGGATTATATGAGTGGTTAGTCATGCCTTTTGGGTTAACTAATGCACCTAGTACTTTCATGAGATTAATGAACGAAGTTTTACGTGCTTTCATTGGACGATTTGTGGTAGTTTACTTTGATGATATACTGATTTATAGCAAATCTTTGGAAGAACATTTGGAACATTTACGTGCTGTTTTTAATGCTCTCACGTGATGCACGTTTGTTTGGTAACCTTGGGAAGTGCACCTTTTGCACCGACCGAGTATCTTTTCTTGGCTATGTTGTTACTCCACAGGAATTGAAGTTGATAAAGCCAAGATTGAAGCTATTGAGAGTTGGCCGCAGCCCAAAGCGGTCACACAAGTGAGGAGTTTCCTTGGACTCGCTGGTTTCTATAGGCGTTTTGTGAGAGACTTTAGCACCATTGCTGCACCTCTCAATGAGCTTACAAAGAAGGATGTGCCTTTTGTTTGGGGTACCGCATGGGAAGAAGCCTTCACGGTATTGAAAGATAAGTTGACACATGCTCCTTTACTCCAACTTCCCGACTTTAATAAGACTTTTGAGCTTGAATGTGATGCTAGTGGAATTGGATTAGGAGGTGTGTTATTACAAGATGGCAAACCTGTTGCATACTTTTCTCGAAAAATTGAGTGGGCCTAGTCTGAACTATTCTACTTATGACAAAGAATTATATGCTCTTGTTAGGACTTTAGAGACATGGCAACATTATTTATGGCCCAAAGAATTTGTTATACATTCGATCATGAATCTTTGAAACATATTAAAAGTCAAGCTAAATTGAATCGTAGACATGCTAAATGGGTTGAATTCATTGAGACTTTCCCTTATGTCATTAAACACAAGAAGGGTAAAGAAAATGTTATTCTTGATGCTTTGTCTAAATCGCTATACTATGCTTTCACAACTTGACTTCAAAATATTTGGTTTGGAGACCATCAAAGATCAATATGTGCATGATGCTGATTTTAAAGATGTAATGCAGAATTGTAAAGAAGGAAGAACATGGAACAAGTTCGTTATTAATGATGGTTTTGTGTTCGTGCTAACAAGCTATGCATTCCTGCTAGCTCTGTTAGTCTTTTGTTGTTGTAGGAGGCGCATGGAGGAGGATTAATGGGACACTTTGGCGTCAAGAAGGCGGAGGATATACTTGCTACACATTTCTTTTGGCCAAAGATGAGGCGGGATGTTGAGCGTTTTGTTGCTCGCTGCACTACATGTCAAAAAGCTAAATCACGACTCAATCCTCATGGTTTATATATGCCTTTGCTGTGCCTAGTGTTCCTTGGGAGGATATATCTATGGACTTTGTTTTAGGTTTACCTCGAACAAAGAAGGGAGGATAGCATATTTGTTGTCGTGGATAGATTCTCGAAAATGGCACACTTTATACCATGTCATAAAAGCGATGATGTTGTTAATGTTGCTGATTTGTTCTTTCGTGAAATTATTCGCTTGCATGGTGTGCCAAATACTATTGTTTCAGATCGTGATACTAAATTTCTTAGCCACTTTTGGAGATGTTTATGGGCTAAGTTGGGGACTAAACTGCTTTTAGTACTACTTGTCACCCCCAAACTGATGGACAAACTGAAGTAGTCAATAGAACATTGTCTACTATGCTTAGGGCTGTTTTGAAGAATAATAAGAAAATGTGGGAAGAATGCTTGCCTCATATTGAATTTGCTTATAATCGTTCATTGCATTCTACAACTAAGATGTGCCCTTTTGAAATTGTGTATGGCTTCCTACCTCGTGCACCTATTGATTTGTTGCCTCTTCCATCTTTGGAGAAGGTTAATTTTGATGCTAAAGAACGTGCTGAATTGATTTTAAAATGCATGAGATAACTAAGGAAAACATTGAGCGTATGAATGCTAAATATAAACTTGCTGGAGATAAGGGTAGAAAACATGTTGTCTTTGCACCTGGAGATCTTGTTTGGTTACATTTGCGTAAGGATAGGTTTCCTAATTTGCGCAAATCAAAGCTAATGCCACGTCTTGATGGTCCATTTAAGGTGTTAGAGAAAATAAATGATAATGCATATAAACTTGAGCTGCCTGCAGATTTTGGGGTTAGTCCCACTTTTAACATTGCAGATTTGAAGCCTTATTTGGGTGAGGAATATGAGCTTCCGTCGAGGACGACTTCATTTCAAGAAGGGAGGATGATGAGGACATCAATACCATTGTTACACCCACAGCCCCTCTGCTACATATCTTGGACCAATTACTAGAGCTCAAGACGCCAATTAAATTATCGGTACTTTCGTTTCTTGGTAATGATTCTAATGTTCATGAGAATATGATGCTGCCTAAATTGGATACATTTGTTTTGCTTACAAATGAAGGCCCTAGCTTGGAGAAGGATGGACATTGGAGCAAGAACAAGCATGGAGATAATGCCATGCGCAAGGGGAACAAGAACGGAGTTACTGAAGGAAATATGCCCTAGAGGCAATAATAAATGTTATTATTTATTTCCTTATATCATGATAAATGTTTATTATTCATGCTAGAATTGTATTAACCGGAAACATAATACATGTGTGAATACATAAACCTATAGAGTGTCACTAGTATGCCTCTACTTGACTAGCTCGTTAATCAAAGATGGTTATGTTTCCTAACCATGAACAAGGAGTTGTTATTTGATTAATGGGATCACATCATTGGTTGAATGATCTGATTGACATGACCCATTCCATTAGCATAGCTTTTGATCGTATAGTTTGTTGCTAGTGCTTTTCTTCATGACTTATACATGTTCCTATGACTATGAGATTATGCAACTCCCGTTTGCCCGAGGAACACTTTGGGTGCTACCAAGCGTCCACAACGAATCGGGTGATTATAAAGGTACATTACAGGTGTCTCCGAAGGTACATGTTGGGTTGGCATATTTGAGATTAGGATTTGTCCTCCGATTGTCGGAGAGGTATCTCTGGGCCCTCTCGGTAATGCACATCACATAAGCCTTGCAAGCATTGCAACTAAAGGTGTTAGTTGTGAGATGATGTATTACGGAGCGAGAAAAGAGACTTGCAAGAACGAGATTGAACTAGGTATTGGATACCGACGATCGAATCTCGGGCAAGTAACATACCGATGACAAAGGGAACAACGTATGTTGTTATGCGGTCGACCGATAAAGATCTTCGTAGAATATGTAGGAGCCAATATGGGCATCCAGGTCCCGCTATTGGTTATTGACCGAGAGGTGTCTCGGTCATGTCTACATAGTTCTCGAACCCGTAGGGTCCGCACGCTTAAAGTTTCGATGGCGGTTATTATGAGTTTATATGATATTGATGTACGAAGGTTGTTTGAGTTCCGGATGAGATCACGGACATGACGAGGAGTCTCGAAATGGTCGAGACATAAAGATTGATATATTGGAAGCCTATATTTGGACTCGGAATCACTCCGGGTGAAATTGGGAATTTTTAGAGAGTACCGGGGTTACCGGAACCTCCTGGGAGTCAATGGGCCTTGATGGGCCTTAGTGGGAAAGAGAAAAGGGGCCCTATAGCTGGCGCAGCCTTCCCCTTCCCTAGTCCTATTAGGATTAGGAGAGGGGTGGCGCCTCTCTCCCTCTCCCTTGGTCAAACCCTAGTTGGACTAGGATTTGGGGAATCCTACTCCTAGTAGGAGTAGGACACCCTGCGCCTCCCTCCTAGGCCGCCAGCCCTCCCTTCCCTCCTTTATATACAGGGCAGGGGCACCCCATGACACACAAGTTGATCGATTAGATCGTTCCTTAGCCATGTGCGGTGCCCCTTCCACCAGATTACACCTCGATCATACCGTGGCGGAGCTTAGGCGAAGCCCTGCGTCGGTGGAACATCATCATCGTCACCACGCCGTCGTCTTGACGGAACTCTCCTCGACACTCGGCTGGATCGGAGTTCGAGGGGCGTCATCGAGCTGAGCGTGTGCAGAACTCGGAGGTGCCGTGACGTTCGGTGCTTGGATCGGTCGGATCGTGAAGACGCACGACTACATCAACAGCGTTGTTATAACGCTTCGCTTTCGGTCTCACGAGTGCGTGGACGGACACTCTTCCTCTCGTTGCTATGCCATCACCATGGTCTTGCGTGATCGTAGGAAAATTTTTGAAATTACTCGTTCCCCAACAAAGTGGTATCGAGCCTGGTTTTATGCGTTGATGTCATATGCACGAGTAGAACACAAGTGAGTTGTGGGCGATACAAGTCATACTACCTACCAGCATGTCATACTTTGGTTCAGCGGTATTGTGAGATGAAGCGGCCGGACCGACATTACGCGTGACGCTTACGCGAGACTGGTTTCACCGCTGTGAGCACTCGTTGCTTAAAGGTGGTGGCGGGTGTCTGTCTCTCTCACTTTAGTTGAACTGAGTGTGGCTCGCCGGTCCTTGAGAAGGTTAAAGCGGAGTCTATTTGTGAAATATCGTTGTGGCTTTGATGCGTAGGTAAGAACGGTTCTTGCTCAGCCCGTAGCAGCCACGTAAAACTTGCAACAACAAAGTAGAGGACGTCTAACTTGTTTTTGCAGGGCATGTTGTGATGTGATATGGTCAAGACATGATGCTATATTTTATTGTATGAGATGATCATGTTTTGTAACGAGTTATCGGCAATCGGCGAGAGCCATATGGTTGTCGCTTTATTGTATGAGATGCAAGCGCCATGTAATTGCTTTACTTTATCACTAAGGAGTAGCGATAGTCGTAGAAGCAATAGTTGGCGAGGCGACAACGATGCTACGATGGAGATCAAGGTGTCGCGCGGTGGCGATGGTGATCATGGCGGTGCTTCGGAGATGGAGATCACAAGCACAAGATGATGATGGCCATATCATATCACTTATATTGATTGCATGTGATGTTAATCCTTTATGCATCTTATTTTGCTTTGATTGACGGTAGCATTATAAGATGATCCTTACTAAATTATCAAGAAGTGTTCTCCTGAGTATGCACCGTTGCGAAAGTTCTTCGTCTTTGAGACACCACGTGATGATCGGGTGTGATAGGCTCTACGTTCAAATACAGCGGGTGCAAAACAGTTGCACACGCGAATACTCAGGTTATACTTGACGAGCTATGCATATAAGATATGACCTCGGAACACGGAGACCGAAAGGTCGGCGTGAATCATATAGTAGATATGATCAACATATTGATGTTCACCATTGAAACTACTCCATCACACGTGATGATCGGTCATGGTGTAGTTGAAATGGATCACGCAATCACTTAGAGAATTGGAGGATATTTTTCTAAGTGGGAGTTCTTAAGTAATATGATTAATTGAACTTAAATTTATCATGAACTTAGTACTGATAGTATCTTGCTTGTCTATGATGTGTAGATAGATGGCTCGTCTTTGTTGTTCCGTTGAATTTTAATGCGTTCCTTGAGAAAGCAAAGTTGAAAGATGATGGCAGCAATTACACGGACTGGGTCCGTAACGAGGATTATCCTTATTGCTGCACGGAAGAATTACGTCCTGGAAGCACCGTTAGGTGCCGGCCTGGTGCAAGGGCTGCGCCGAAGTTGTGAACGTCTGGCAAAGCAAAGTGATGACTACTCTATAGTTCAAGTGTGCCATGCTTTACGGCTTAGAACCGGGACTTCAACGTCGTTTTGAACACCATGGAGCATATGAGATGTTCCAGAGTTGAAGTTAATATTCAAGCGAATGCCCGGATTGAGAGATATGAAGTCTCCAATAAGTTCTATAGCTGTAAGATGGAGGAGAATGGTTCGTCGGTGAGCATATACTCGAATGTCCGGATATAACAATCACTTGATTCAACTGGGAGTTAATCTTCCGGATGATTGCGTCATTGATGAATTCTCCAATCACGCCACCAAGCTACAAGAGCTTCGTGATGAACTATAATATGCAAGGGATGACCAAAACTATGCCCGAGCTCTTCGCGATGCCGAAAGTCATGGAGGTAGAAATCAAAAGGAGCATCAAGTGTTGATGGTTAACAAAACCACTAGTTTCAAGAAAAGGGCAAAGGAAAGAAAAGGAAACTTCAAAAAGAGCAGCAAGCAAGTTGCTGATCAAGAGAAGAAACCCAAGTCTGGTCCTAAGCACTGGCCGAGTGCTTCTATTGCAAGCAGGCTGGTCCTTTGGAAGCGGAACTGCCCCAAGTATTTGGCGGATAAGAAGGATGGCAAGGTTAACAAAGGTATATGTGATATACTTGTTATTGATGTGTACCTTACTAATACTCGCATAGCACTGGTATTTGATCTTGGTTACATTGCTAATATTTGCAACTCGAAGCAGGGGCTACGGATTAGCGAAGATTGGCTAAGGGCGAGGTGACGATGCGTGGGAAATGGTTCCAAAGTCGATGTGATCGCGATCGGCACGCTACCTCTACATCTACCTTCGGATTAGTATTAGACCTAAATAATTGTTATTTAGTACCATCGTTGAGCATGAACATTATATCTGGATCTTGTTTGATGCGAGGCGGTTATTCATTAAATCGAGAGAATAATGGTTGTTCTATTTATATGAATAATATCTTTTATGGTCATGCACCATTGAAGAATGGTTTGTTTTACTTAATCTTGATAGTAGTGATACACATATTCATAATGTTGAAACCAAAAGATGCAGAGTTTATAATGATGGTGCAACTTATTTGTGGTACTTGCCGTTTAGGTCATATCGGTGTAAAACGCATGAAGAAACTCCATCTTGATGGACTTTTGGAGTCACTTGATTATGAATCACTTGGCACTTGCGAACCGTGCCTTATGGGCAAGATGACTAAAACACCGTTCTCGGAACTATGGAGAGAGCAACAGATTTATTGGAAATCATACATCTTGATGTATGTGGTCCAATGAATGTTGAGGCTAAATGGCGGATATCGTTATTTTCTCACCTTCACAGATGATTTGAGCAGATATGGGTATATCTACTTAATGAAACACAAGTCTGAAACATTTGAAAAGTTCAAAGAATTTCAGAGTGAAGTGGAAAATCATCGTAACAAGAAAATAAAGTTTCTGCGATCTGATCGTGGAGGAGAATATTTGAGTTCTGAGTTTGGCCTACATTTGAAACAATGCGGAATAGTTTCGCAACTTACGCCAGGAACACCTGGCGTAATGGTGTGTCCGAGCGTCGTGTCGTACTTTATTAGATATGGTGCGATCTATGATGTCTCTTCTTGATTTACCGCTATCGTTTTGGGGTTATGCTTTAGAGGCGGCTGCATTCACTTTAAATAGGGCACCATCTAAATCCGTTGAAGCGACGCCTTATGAACTGTGGTTTGGCAAGAAACCAAAGTTGTCGTTTTTGAAAGTTTGGGGCTGCGATGCTTATGTGAAAAAGCTTCAACCTGATAAGCTCGAACCCAAATCGAGAAATGTGTCTTCATAGGATACCCAAAGGAGACAGTTGGGTACACCTTCTATCACAGATCCGAAGGCAAGATTTTGTTGCTAAATTGGAAACTTTCTAGAGAAGGAGTTTCTCACGAAAGAAGTGAGTGGGAGGAAAGTAGAACTTGATGAGATAATCTGTATCTACTCCCTTATTGAGAAGTAGTACATCACGTAAAACAGTTTACGTGACACCTACACCAAATAGGGAGGAAGCTAATGATGATGATCATGAAACTTCAGATCAAGTTTCTCTGAACTTCGTAGATCAACCAGAGCAAGATCCGCACAGTGAGTGGTACGGTAATCCTGTTTTGGAAGTCATATTCTTTGGAACATGATGAACCTACGAACTATGAAGAAGCGATGGTGAGCCCAGATTCCACAAAATGGCTTGAGGCCATGAAATCTGAGATGGGATCCATGTATGAGAACAAAGTGTGGACTTTGGTTGACTTGCCCGATGATCGGCAAGCAATTGAGAATAAATGGATCTTCAAGAAGAAGACCGACGCTGATGGTAATGTTATCGTCTATAAAGCTCGACTTGTTGCAAAAGGTTTTCGACAAGTTCAAGGGGTTGACTACGATGAGACTTTCTCACCCGTGGCGATGCTTAAGTCCGTCCGAATCATGTTAGCAATTGCGCATTTTATGATTATGAAATTTGGCAAATGGATGTTAAAACTGCATTCTGAATGGATTTACGGAAGAAGAGTTGTATATGATGCAACCAGAAGGTTTTGTCGATCCAAAGGAGCTAACAAAGTGTGCAAGCTCCGGCGATCCATTTATGGACTGGTGCAAGCCTCTCGGAGTTGGAATAAACGTTTTGATAGTGTGATCAAAGCATTTGGTTTTATCTGAGACTTTTGGAGAAGCCTGTATTTACAAGAAAGTGAGTGGGAGCTCTGAGCATTTCGATATTATATGTGGATGACATATTATTGATCGGAAATGATATAGAATTCTGGATAGCATAAAGGGATACTTGAATAAAAGTTTTTCGATGAAAGACCTCGGTGAAGCTGCTTACATATTGGGCATTAAGATCTATAGAGATAGATCAAGACGCTTAATAGGACTTTCACAAAGCACATACCTTGATAAAGTTTTGAAAAAGTTCAAAATGGATCGTGCAAAGAAAGGGTTCTTGCCGGTATTACAAGGTGTGAAGTTGAGTAAGACTCAATGCCCGACCACCGCAGAAGATAGAGAGAAAATGAAAGATGTTCCTATGCTTCAGCCATAGGCTCTATCATGTATGCAATCTTGTGTACGGACCTGATGTGTGCCTTGTTGTAAGTTTAGCGGCAGGTACCAAAGTAATCCGAGTGGATCATCGGACAGCGGTCAAGAACATCCTTAAGTACTTGAGAAGAACTAAGGATATGTTTCTCATTTATGGCGGTGACAAAGAGCTCGTAAATGGCAGTTACGTCGATGCAAGCTTTGACACCGATCCGGACGATTCTAAATCGCAAACCGGATCGTATTTACATTAAGCGGTGGAGCTGTCGGTTGGTGCAGTTCCAAACAAAGCGTCGTTATGGGATCTACATGTGAAGCTGAGTACATAGCTGCTTGGAAGCAGCTAATGAAGGAGTCGGATGAAGGAGTTCATATCCGATCTAGGTGTTGTACCTAGTGTATCGGGTCCAATGAAAATCTTTGTGACAATCTGGTGCAATTGCCTTGGCAAAGGAATCCAGATTTCACAAGAGAACCAAGCACATCAAAAGGCGCTTCAACTCCATCCGGATTTGGTCCGGTGGGAGACATAGAGATATGCAAGATACATACGGATCTGAATGTTGCGAGACCGTTGACTAAGCCTCTTCCACGAGCAAAACATGATCAGCACCAAGACTCCATGGGTGTTAGAATCATTCTTGTGTAATCTAGATTATTGACTCTAGTGCAAGTGGGAGGCTGAAGGAAATATGCCCTAGAGGCAATAATAAATGTTATTATTTATTTCCTTATATCATGATAAATGTTTATTATTCATGCTAGAATTGTATTAACCGGAAACATAATACATGTGTGAATACATAAACCTATAGAGTGTCACTAGTATGCCTCTACTTGACTAGCTCGTTAATCAAAGATGGTTATGTTTCCTAACCATGAACAAGGAGTTGTTATTTGATTAATGGGATCACATCATTGGTTGAATGATCGATTGACATGACCCATTCCATTAGCATAGCACCTGATCGTATAGTTTGTTGCTAGTGCTTTTCTTCATGACTTATACATGTTCCTATGACTATGAGATTATGCAACTCCGTTTGCCGAGGAACACTTTGGGTGCTACCAAGCGTCTGGCGAATGGGTGATTATAAAGGTACATTACAGGTGTCTCAGAAGGTACATGTTGGGTTGGCATATTTGAGATTAGGATTTGTCACTCCGATTGTCGGAGAGGTATCTCGGGGCCCTCTCGGTAATGCACATCACATAAGCCTTGCAAGCATTGCAACTAAAGGTGTTAGTTGTGAGATGATGTATTACGGAGCGAGAAAAGAGACTTGCCGATGCGAGATTGAACTAGGTATTGGATACCGACGATCGAATCTCGGGCAAGTAACATACCGATGACAAAGGGAACAACGTATGTTGTTATCTTGATCGACCGATAAAGATCTTCGTAGAATATGTAGGAGCCAATATGGGCATCCAGGTCCCGCTATTGGTTATTGACGAGAGGTGTCTCGGTCATGTCTACATAGTTCTCGAACCCGTAGGGTCCGCACGCTTAAAGTTTCGATGGCGGTTATTATGAGTTTATATGATATTGATGTACGAAGGTTGTTGGAGTTCGGATGAGATCACGGACATGACGAGGAGTCTCGAAATGGTCGAGACATAAAGATTGATATATTGGAAGCCTATATTTGGACTCGGAATCACTCCGGGTGAAATTGGGAATTTTCCGAGATGCAGGGGTTACCGGAACCTCCCGGGAGTCAATGGGCCTTGATGGGCCTTAGTGGGAAAGAGAAAGGGGCCCTATAGCTGGCGCAGCCTTCCCCCTTCCTAGTCCTATTAGGATTAGGAGAAGGGGTGGCGCCTCTCTCCCTCTCCCTTGGTCAAACCCTAGTTGGACTAGGATTTGGGGGAATCCTACTCCTAGTAGGAGTAGGACACCCTGCGCCTCCCTCCTAGGCCGCCAGCCCCTCCCTTCCCTCCTTTATATCTGAGGGCAGGGGCACCCCATGACACACAAGTTGATCGATTAGATCGTTCCTTAGCCATGTGCGGTGCCCCTTCCACCAGATTACACCTCGATCATACCGTGGCGGAGCTTAAGCGAAGCCCTGCGTCGGTGGAACATCATCATCGCCACCTGCGCCGTCGTCTTGTGGAACTCTCCCTCGACACTCGGCTGGATCGGAGTTCGAGGGGCGTCATCGAGCTGAGCGTGTGCAGAACTCGGAGGTGCCGTCGTTCGGTGCTTGGATCGGTCGGATCGTGAAGGCGTCGACTACATCAACAGCGTTGTTATAACGCTTCGCTTTCGGTCTCACGAGTGCGTGGACGAGACACTCTTCCTCTCGTTGCTATGCCATCACCATGGTCTTGCGTGATCGTAGGAAAATTTTTGAAATTACTACGTTCCCCAACAGTTACAAGTGATGATTTCAGGACTTTGAAGCCACCATAATGGGTGCATGAAGCCTTGGACGAAATATACAAGATGCTACTTCATAAATGTCGTCCCGAGGCTATTCTAGGTGCTGCGTCACCTTATTAGTGGGCCAGGCCCTTGTAATTTCGAAATACACAAGTATAGGCTATTTTTAGAGTCCGTATGTGTGGGGAAACAAGAGTTCGGGTTGATTTCGGACCCCTCCACCAAGGGCCACGAAATTCCCCCCTCTTCCTCCATATATACAGCCTTTAGGGCACCGTTTAGACCTTGGGTTTTGTTTAGATTAAAAGTTCGCCATAGGTGCAACTTCGCGTGCCGTTTGTGTTCAACGACTGGACAAAAGCGCCACAGAACCCCACCTTGATCAATAAAGCTTTCATCTTATATTCGCAATATCAAGATTGCAATCTCAGTTTCTTGCTTGTTCTTCGTTTGCTCGCAGGAAAGCAGACCCTCGTGGTCAGGTTGATCGTGCTCGGTGTGGTCAATAACCTCTCGAGTTGGTTTAGCGATTGCTAAAGCGCGGCGTCCTCGCCGTTAAGTAGTCGGATCGTCAAAGTCGACTTCCTCCAAAGCGAAAACCACATCTCATCGAAAGACGGGACACCTTTGCCTCTATCACCAAGTAGCTGGAACAGGATATAATCTACAATGTTCAGACCACCAAACACATGCAAAGCTAGTGAAAGCACAAACAGCAGCAGGAACACGTCTCTCCTCAGGATATTGTAAACATGTAAATCGTTGTTCAGTTTCTAACTCCCAAGTAAGATATATATCAGGAACATATCTACCTTCAAATGGTGGAATATTCAATTTCAGTTTAGGGAGATGGTCATGATCTCGTACCTGAATGGGAGCCCGAACATTGCCATTATTTGCATGTGGACGACCTGGTGGTTGTGGTGCTGGTGGTTGCACGTAGTTCTGATGTTGATCAACCTCATCCTCGTAATCTCTCACATAATCATCCTCCCCCACCGCAGCAGCAGGAGCCACGAAGTATCAACAAAGCAGCACCAGCAGCTTGGCGAGTTGAAGAGGGACACGGGAAGCTCGGCGGAGGGCTGTTTAGCGATGTGGAGGTAGTCCTTGTTGTTGTAGTAGAGGTGCGTTAGGTGCCGCCGGTGGTGGTGGTGGTAGACGCCGCGAGCAATTCATTAAACTTGTTATCGAGCTTTGTTTCAACGCCTTCTCAATGCCATCTATCTTCTCCATGGCCTCTTCAAATCTATTTAGCACATCTTCCACCTGCCCACTCATCATTTGTTGAAACTTATCATGTAGCGCTTTGTTTGTCATGTTCTCCCAGCCGATCCACGTCGACTTGTGATCCTGCCATGGTTAGCAACAATAGAAACACACAAGAATATGATTGACAGACTACTAGGAAGTGGTGGTGGTGGTGTGGTGGACGATCACAAATCCGTCAAGCAAATCTCAAATTCTTACCAGTTCTTACCAAAGCAGAAAGGCGGTGATCGGCAACCGATGTAGTCAAAACTCTCAAAGCTTGGATAGAGCGATTACTGGGAGAGTCAAACGCATACGATGTAGATGTATGTGGAGCTGGGAAGGCTTATAATATGGTAGCAAAAGGGGTCAGCAATAATCAATTCAGAGATGCAAAGTTGAATAAGCGCTCAACGACGGACAGTCTTGTGCTGGTCCTAGGCTAGACCGTGCTAGAGACGCGAGCCTAGAACACTAACAAAATCACGGCTGCTGCGGAAACAACGGAAAAGCACACTCTGGAATTTTTTTGCTCTTTTTTTTTGCGCTGCTTTTTTTTTGCGCTGCTCTCTTTTTTTTTGGCGAAAAATCACTATAATGGCGAGTGTCTCAAAACTCTTCCCAGGTCAAACTGACAGGATGGGCATGAAATTTTTTCGACCAAATTTTTTTTTCGACTGCCCGGACCCAAAAACTGGAAACGGGTCAAAAAAAACTTTCTATAACGGCGACTGTCTCAATACACTTAGAAACACCTAAAAATAGGATAGCTAGAAAATTTTTCG
Organism: Aegilops longissima; assembly: GCA_021605205.1. NCBI lineage: Eukaryota > Viridiplantae > Streptophyta > Magnoliopsida > Poales > Poaceae > Aegilops > Aegilops longissima. Next base: position 320,513,315 of record CM038681.1, on the reverse strand, counting down.
ACAAGTGCGTTTTCGGAAAATTTTGGGCCTAAACGGAGGGTGGTTTCCAGACTCCTTTTTTTTGGGTGTTTTTTTTTTCCGAGACCTACGCAGGCAAGGAAACACGAATCGGAATTTAGATGGATCTCGAAAACAAACCTAATATGAGAAGAACTCGGATTGGTGGTGGATATATGGTGGTGGATATATGGTGGTGGTATATGGCAGCGGTGGTGGTATATAGTAGCGGTGGTGGTATATGGATACGGATTGGTGGTGGTATTTGGATACGGATTGGTGGTGGTATATGGATACGGATGATGGTGCGGCGGCAGCGTGACAACTTATGACCAGAACTCGAAACTCTAAAAGACTAGACTCTAAGACCAGCAACTTGACACGACGATGCAACATAAATTCAACAAAGCAAAAACCCTAAAAGATTATGCAAAGGCTCAGATTGGTTCGGATATGATGAACTAACCCTAATTTTTTTGTGGCTTTTTCGTGGACTTTAGGTATGATGAACAGACTCGATCTAATCTCGAAAAACTGTAAAATCTCACCGAGCAACCTGAAAATCTGATACCACTTGATAGAGGCAAAGGTGTCCCGATGTTTCGATGAGATGGTGGCTATCGTTTCGTGGGAATCGACCTTGACGATCCGACTCTTTAACGTCGAGACGTCGCGCCTTAGCAATCGCTAAACCAACTTCCGAGGGTTATTGACCACGCCGAGCACGATCAACGACCACGAGGGCTGTTTCCGTGAGCAAGCGAAGAACAAGCAAGAAACTGAGATTGCAATCTGGATATTGCGAATATAAGATGAAAGCTTTATTGATCAAGGTGGGGTTCTGTGGCGCCTTTATGCAGTCGTTGAACACAAGCGAAATGCGAAGTTGCACCTATGGCGAACTTTTAATCTAAACAAAACCCAAGGTCTAAACGGTGCCCTAAGGGCTGTATATATGGAGGAAGAGGGGAATTTCGTGGCCCTTGGTGGAGGGGTCCGAAATCAACCCGAACTCTTGTTTCCCCACATACGGACTCTAAAATAGCCTATACTTGTGTATTTCGAAATTACAAGGGCCTGGCCCACTAATAAGGTGACGCAGCACCTAGAATAGCCTCGGGACGACATTTATGAAGTAGCATCTTGTATATTTCGTCCAAGGCTTCATGCACCCATTATGGTGGCTTCAAAGTCCTGAAATCATCACTTGTAACTCCGTTCTTGTTCCCCTTGCGCATGGCATTATCTCCATGCTTGTTCTTGCTCCAATGTCCATCCTTCTCCAAGCTAGGGCCTTCATTTGTAAGCAAAACAAATGTATCCAATTTAGGCAGCATCATATTCTCATGAACATTAGAATCATTACCAAGAAGCGAAAGTACCGATAATTTAATTGGCGTCATGCGAGCTCTAGTAATTGGTCCAGTATATGTAGCAGTAGGGGCTGTGGGTGTAACAATGGTATTGATGTCCTCATCAACTACATGGACGAGATCGTAGCTCTAGCAAGACACAATAACGATCTTAAGTACGAGATCGAAGAACTCAAGAAGAAGTTGGCGCTCAAGAATGAAGACAAGCACGTCGGCTGTCCAAGCAACTACATCATCATCGACGACACCGATTCGGATCCAAGTGAACCCGACTTTGAAGACGAAGCTGGAGCAGACATCATGGAGTCTTCCACCGGTTCAAATTAGTAGATGTCCCCCACATACTAGTAGTATTACCTCCATGTAAACATTATAGTACACGCACTTTTGCGATAGTTAGATCGTTGTAAGCCCTTTGTTTGATTTGAATGAAGTGATTTTGGGTGCATTTGCTCATGTGCATTTGGGTAGTGTTTCTCCTTAGACCTCATTCTATTCTTAATTACTCGTCTTTTCTAAACCCATCAGATGCCTCCGAGACGCGACCCCGGGTTTGTTTTCCCGCCAGAGATCACCCAGTTGATTCAGCAGCAGAACACCTTGATTCAAACATTGGTGCAGAACCAAGGCAACAACAACAACAACAACCCACCACCACCACCACCTGCGGATCACTTGACTCGTTTCCTTAGACTGAATCCGCCGGTGTATTCCAGTAGCACCGAGCCGATTGTAGCAGATGATTGGCTCCGCAAGAAGGAAGGGAGTTGACCACTGCAGGATGCACAGATGGAGAAAAAGTGAAGTTTGCTGCCACCAGCTTGAAGGACCCGCAGCAGCATGGTGGGAAAATTTTACAGCCACTTACCCTGTAGACACCGTCACATGGGATCAGTTTCAACAAGCTTTCCGACTTGCCCATGTCTCGGCAGGAGCTATGGCCATGAAGAAGCGTGAGTTTCGCAACTTCGCCAAGGAGGAAGGACTGTTGGCAAGATGTGGATGATTTGATAAGTTAGCAGGTTATGCCCCGGATAGCGTTACTACGGATCTGGCTAAAGGAGAAGTTTGGAAGGACTGAATGATGAGTTCACATGCCGTTGATGGTAGCAAGTTTCAATAACTACCAGGAGTTGGTAGACCGAGCCCTCATGATTGAAGGAAAACAGCAGACAAATTGAGAACCGCAAGAGGAAGTATGGACAGGGAAAGTATAACTCGGAGCTCGGCAGAAGCCTCGTTATACCCTAAACAAGGAATTCAGTTTCAGCATACCCATGGAGGAGGTAATTCGCACAACCATAATGGCACCAAGAATGGGAGCGGGAATGGAGGAAGCAATGGACGAACCGCACCAACCCGTCAACACCATCCAAGGTAGAACTGAGTCACATCACTTGTTTTAAGTGCCGCAAGGCTGGGCATTATGCAAGCGAGTATCCGAGAAGGCCGAATGGAAATGGCAATGGAAGCTCGGAAAGAAGCCAAACCCTTTCAACAGGGGACGGGTGAACCACATTGATGTGGAGGAGGTTGAAGACCAGCCCGATGCACGATGTCGGTAAGTTTTGGTTAAGTCATTTCTGCAGTTGTTCTTTTCGACATCTTGGTGCATCGCATTCATACATATCAAGGGATTTGTGGATAAGTACAAATTACCGACCCAAGCCCTTAGATCACCCATGCTAGTAACCTCACCCGGAGCAGAATACATGGCTAGTAAATGGTGTGATCGACTGCCATTAAGGATTGGACACTATGTTTTTCCCTCAGACCTAATAGTTTTGGAATCCCAAGGAATGGATGTGATATTAGGAATGGATTGGTTATCGAAGTATGGAGGGAACATAGATTGCACCACAAAGTCAATTTTGCTCACCACACCAGAAGGAAGAAGGATCAAGTACGTATCATGACACGAGCCGAGGAGAGCGCAAGTAAATTGCTTATCAGGAGTTGTGCAGGAAGAAGTACCGATGGTAAAGGAATTTCTGATGTATTTCCGGAAGAGTTGCGGAATGCCACGGATAGAGACATTGAGTTTTGATTGAACTTTTACCAGAACAGGTCCAATATCAAAGCGACCGTCAGGATGCCCGCACGAGATTTGGCGGAAATCAAGAAGCGATTAAGGAACTATTGGATAAAGGTTTTATACGCCCAAGTTCTTCACCTTGGGGATCACCCGTACTGTTAGTGGAGAAGAAAGATGGATCGTTAAGGATGGTTGTTGATTATCGTGGATTGAATGAAGTAACAATCAAGAACAAGTACCCACTACCAATGATAAATGATCTGTTTGATCGTTTGCAAGGAGCTAAAGTGTTTTCCAAGATCGACTTACGATCAGGGTACCATCAGTTGAAGATTCGGGAGCAGGACATACCTAAGACAGCGTTTACCACGAGATATGGACTGTATGAGTATACCGTTATGTCATTTGGACTGACTAACGCACCAGCCTATTTCATGAACCTGATGAACAAAGTGTTTATGGAGTTTTTGGATAAGTTAAATCGTGGTGTTCATTGATGACATTTTGGTTTTCTCGAAGAATGAAGAGGAACATAAGGAACATTTGCGATTGGTTTTGGAGAAACTGAGGGAACACCAGTTATATGCCAAGTTCAGCAAATGTGAGTTTTGGCTAAAGGAAGTTGGATTTCTTGGACATGTTATATCCGGAGAAGGAATAGCAGTTGACCCCACAAAGGTTGAGACCGTAACCAAATGGGAAGCACCAACGACAGTTGGAGAGATTCGGAGTTTCCTTGGACTCGCAGGATACTACCTAAGATTCATTGAGAATTTCTCAAGGATTACAAAGTCTATGACAGAATTGTTGAAGAAGGATAACAAATTCATATGGACTGAGGACTGCGAGGCAAGTTTTCAGGAGCTGAAGAAAAGATTGGTTACCTCACCGGTATTAATATTGCCGGATCAAACCAAGGAGGTGTATTGCGACGCTTCACGTCGAGGACTTGGAGCAGTGCTTATGCAGGAAGGAAGAGTTGTTTCGTATGCTTCACGACAACTTAAGCCTCACGAGTTAAATTATGCCACACATGATTTGGAGTTAGCAGCCGTTGTGCATGCGTTGAAGACATGGAGACATTTTCTCATAGGAAATCATTGTGAAGTGTACACGGATCACAAGAGTTTGAAGTACATCTTCACACGTATGAATTAAATCTCGAGCGAGAGGAGATGGTTAGAGCTTATCAAGGATTATGATATGAGATTGCATTATCACCCCGGAAAGGCTAACGTTGTAGCAGACGCATTGAGCCGTAAGAGCCACGTCAATACCCTAATGATGGGAGGAATACCCAATGAGTTAGCCGAGGACCTTCGAGAGCTATGTTTGGAAATAGTTCCGAGAGGCTATGTAGCAACATTGGAGATTCAGTCTACACTAATGGACAAAATCAGAGAAGCCCAAAAGGCAGATAAGGAAGTTGCCTCTATAAAGGAGAAAATGAGCAAAGGAAAAGCTAAAGGATTTCGTGAGGATGAGCACGATACCCTATGGTTTGAGGACCGTGTTTATGTGCCAAATAACCCGGAGATCAGGAAGTTAATTTTGCAAGAAGCCCATGATTCACCTATTCGATTCACCCAGGAAATACCAAGATGTATTTGGATTTGAAGAATACTTTCTGGTGGATCAGAATGAAGAAGGATATTGCGGAGTATGTAGCAGTTTGCGATGTATGTCGAGAGTAAAGGCGAACATCGAAGCGGCAGGATTGTTACAACCATTGCCGATACCCGAATGGAAGTGGGATAAACTAGGCATGGATTTCATCACAGGTTTGCCAAAGACTCGTTCAGGATATGACTCAATTTGGGTCATAGTCGACCACTTGACGAAGGTAGCTCATTTCATTCCAGTCAAGACTACCTATAGCGATGCTAAATTGGCAAAGATATACATGACCAGAATTGTGTGTTTACGGAGTTCGAGGAGTATCGATCGGATAGAGGAACCCAATTTACCTCAAAGTTTTGGAACCGGTTACACGAAACCTTGGGAACCAGGTGGAATTCAATACAGCTTTCCACCCACGGTGATGGACAGGACCGAGAGAGTCAACCAGATTTTGGAGGATATCTTGAGAGCTTGTGCACTAGATTATGGATCTAGTTGGGATGATAATTTGCCGTATCGGAATTTTCTTATAACAACAGTTACCAAACCAGCTTGAAGATGGCACCTTCGAGGCTCAGTATGGAAGGAGATGCAGGACACCGTTGTCATGGGACTAAACGGAGATCGTCAATTGTTTGGACCAGATTTGATTAAGGAGTGCGAGCGGAAGGTTAAACTGATTCGAGATAGGCTCAAGGTAGCCCAGTCCGCACGAGAAGAGCTATCGGATTCAAAGTGCAAAGCGATGGAATCTGAAGTTGGAGCAGAGTATATCTTAGAGTATCCCCGCTTGAGGAGTTAAGCGTTTTGGAGTTAAGGAAAATTAGCACCACGTTTCGTTGGACCGTATAAGATTTTGCAACGCATGGGAGAAGTTGCTTATAAGCTGGAATTGCGGAGGGACTATCAGGAGTTCATGATGTATTCCATGTTTCTCGGTGAAGAAATGTCATTCGAGATAGCAGAGATACCGTAAGAGAGACACAGTACACTGGAAGCAATTCAGTTGAAGGATGATTTAACATATGAGGAAAAACCAGTCAAGATTCTCGATTATGCGGAGAGTTACTCGCAGCAAGGTTATCAAGTTTTGCAAGGTTCGATTGGAGCCACCACATGAAGATGAAGCCACACCGGGAAAGAGAGGAAGATTTGCTCAAGGACCACCCTCACCTATTTTCTAGCCAACCCGAATCTCGAGGGCGAGATTCACCTTAAGGGGGGTAGGTTTGTAATATCCCAAATTTTCAATTTGGAATGTTATACATTAAGCCATCATGCATATCATATTTTCTCGCATTTTTCCGATCCTAGAAAATTTCACGCAACTCAAGGACCCTCGGAGAGAGTTGGAGATTTCATTATTTTCATATTCGGGTTCTCTCAAATTTTGAAAATAGGATCATTTGGATTTATTTATTTATCTTCAAAAGTTTTTCCTATAAAAAAAATTTGGAGATGGAATAATATGACTTTCCCAACATTTAGGAAAAATGAAGATTTAATAAATAAATCAAATTTTGGTTTTTCAAGTTTATTTGCTTTAGGAAAAAAATGAGTATTTTAAAAATATGCATTTTGGCCCGTTTTAAAATTCATTTTGTTCGACTCATTTTTAAGAGTCGGGAAAATTAATTTTATTTAATTTGGAGTTCGTTTAGTTTTATTTTAAGTTGTTTCGTTTTGTTTTAAAAATGTCGCGCCCTTTGGGCCAAGGGCCCACTGCCCACCGCCTTGACCAAAGACCCTTCCCCTCGCGCTCCCTTGGGAGGAGTCCCCGCCGCCGCCACCGAGTCCGGCTCGGACCAGCGCCGCCGCCGTTGCCCCCTCCCAAGGCAGCACACCCCCTCCTTTATAAGCCGCCGACCTCCCTCTCCTCCTCACCCGCCGCCGCCCGCCCAACCGAGCCCGCCCCGCCACCCGACCACGCCATCGCCCGACCCGCCGCCACCCGCCGACCACGGAGCCCGGAGCCCTTGGCGACCTCGCCGGAGGTAGCCACCGCGCCACCCCCCCGGTCCGGTTTTGTTTCTAAAACCGTCCGGTTTTTCTTTCGTTGTTCGGTTTTCTAAAAAAAACCCTAGATTGGTTTATTTTTTTTAGTCGGTTTTATTAATTAGTGAACGTTCACCGATCCGTTCGTTTTAATGAACGCGTTCGTCGGTTAGTTTCTGTTAACGAACGTCCGTTCGTTTAACCGTTCGTCGTCTTTCTTTTAATCGGATTTAATCCGTTATTTTCTGATTTCGATTTCCGATTCAATCTTCGAATCTGTTTATTTTCTCGCTCGTTTATCGGAATCAGGTGATTCAAGCGCCTGGAGTTTCGTTTCGAAACCGCCGTTCCGACTAACCCACTTAAACAAAGTTTTGCTACTGTAAAATTTGACCTAGTTTCAAATTGCTAAAACCGAGTCGTTTTCTCTTGACATTCGACTTTCGTTGCTTTATTTGATTCGATTCTTTTTGCAACCAGGGTTCTTAAGTTGAACTCTCTGGTTAGATCTTTTATTTGAGATTTCCCTGTGCATTAGATGAGTACTTATTGTATGCTTGTTGTTTGTCTGCGTTAGATCACCCGGAGTGCGCCGCTTGTTACTTCGAGTCTCTAGGTTTCGCTGATCATCAGCAAGGCAAGTAACACTTGATCATACCTTTTCTACTACCAAGTTTTATGCATTAGCCTTATTCCTCAAACACTTGCATGTTTAGGATCTAATTAAATTGTGGGATGGGAAGTAGATTGAGGTAGTACCCATTACTTGTTTTACTAATTAAACCTTGGGAGTTACTTCTACGTTTGCTCATTATGCCATGCTATGCCAGTAGACGTGGATTGGGTGAGTGAATATCCATGACAGATGTGAGATTGTTAATTAATGGTTTATCTAAGGTGGCAACTTAAACACACATCTGGGTGGATTGAGGCACCTGGTTTCTATCAGGATTTGCCTGTATTTCTTCGGACCGCCACCCAGGCTCTAAGGGATCATAAGATTATTCAAACTGGAAACTTCCGTGTGCAACCACAAGCCAATATGGGATCTGGCATAGTTGAGTAAGTTGTGCGAACTCTTACAGGTAGGCTAGCTGATGTAGGGGATGTAGGTTGGTACGGTCTACCCACATGTAAGGTGCTAGTGCTTCTGAAACACTGTGTCTCGGTCATCCGTTTCTCAAACACCATGTAGTGCGAGAACCAAGCGGAGGCGATCGAGTCTTAATGGGGAAAAGTCGCAAACCTCTGCAGAGTGTATAAACTAATCATGATTAGCCGTGTCCCGGTTATGGACGTCTTGAGTATCTAGTACTTGAATATCATGTGAATCTCAACATGTTACTTCTAATTAATATTATTGGGTTTTTTAATGAGTACTTTTAATTTGGATTGAGGATGTGTCAACCATTCTCAATGTTTAACAACCACCATGATAGTTAAACAAAATTATTCCTTTGCAGAGGGAAAAATTAGCTTTATGCAAAGCTGTAATCAGAGAGCTTTACCACCAGCCATATATGCATGTAGTATAGGCTTATTCCTTCATTATTCTCTATGTGTTACTTTGCGGCATATTCCATGTCTGACCCGTTTTTGGCTGCAACTTTCATGTTGCAGACTTTTTCGAACGACAGTAAGGTGTTAGGTCGTGGTTCTATACTCAGTGATGCCGATGGAGTTGATGGATTCACTTATCTTCCAAGCCTTCCGCTGTTATCGTTATTAGATGGCCTTAAGCCATATTATTGTAATAAGTCCTCTTTTGACCAACGCTGTAATGAGTGTGTGATTGCTACTCTGTTATAAATCCTTCGAAGTACTGTGTGGTGTCAGCATTACTGATCCAGGGATGACACTGAGCACAGAGACTTGATCCATTCGGGTCGGGTCGCTACAGGAACAAAATTGGTTAGGTAGCGGAAGTTGGTGATGGTTATGCGGAGGATGTGGTGGAAGCCCTAGGCAAAGATGCCAAATTTCCGAAATTTTGATGGAGTCAAATGGTGGTGGTAGTATTTTTATGGGATGGGGGATGTCAATAGCTTCAAAACGAGCTAAAGAACGTCAGAAACGGATTCCGGATGAATTAGTTATGGACAAAACGGTGAAACGGGAAAATCTGAAATCCCAGGGGTCGGATGTCCGGGGTGGAGCCCGGATTTCCGGGGGTGTCTGTCTGATGAGGACATCAATACCATTGTTACACCCACAGCCCCTGCTGCTATACATACTGGACCAATTACTAGAGCTCGCGCACGCCAATTGAATTATCAGGTACTTCCGTTTCTTGGTAACGATTCCAATGTTCATGAGAATATGATGCTGCCTAAATTGGATACATTTGTTTTGCTTACAAATGAAGGGCCTACCATGGACAAGAAAGATGAACCTTGGAGCAAGTTCAAGCATGGAGATGTTGGCATGCGCAAGGGGAACAAGAACGGAGTTACAAGTGATGATTCCAGGACTTTGAAGCCACCCTAATGAGTGCATGAGGCCTTCGACGAAATATACTAGATGCCACTTCATAATATTCGTCCATAGGCTATTCTAGGTGTTGCGTCACCTTATTATTGGGCCAGGCCCATGTAATTTCGAAATACTTAAGTATAGGCTGTTTTTAGAGTCCGTATGTGTTGGGAAACAAGAGTTAGGGTTGGTTTGGACCCTCCCTAATGTAGGGCGGAACCCTATGTGGACGATCTTTGACGTTTGGAGAGGATCCCTACTAGGAACACGAAGAACGAGCGGAAGAACACGAGGGAAATCACGGGGAAAACACAAGAGAATCACTCAAACCAACAAGATCAATCACACATGTGCTAGATCGATGAACACAAAGGGAGATACATGATTCAAGGTCAACAAAGGACGATACAAACGGTGGCCGTTCTTCTCCGTTAGGAGGTCTTGATGGGGGCCACCCAAGAGGGGGTCTTGAATCCAAGGTGGATCTTCTACGAAGAGGGGCCGCGGTCTCTCTCGTGGAGTAGATCCGGTATGGATGAGCGAAGCTCTATCTAACAATGAGCTAAATCAACGCTACCCTAGCTAGGAGGAGGTGGAGGAGTATATGTAGTCTATGTCCACGAAGGGGTAAGTGAGAGAGAGGATACATGGGCCTCGGGCCCGAACACTGTGCGCAGACAGGTACCGGACGTCCGCTAGGGGCCGGTCGTCCGGTGGCTCGTGGGCGTCCGGACGTCCGGTAGTCTCCGGACTTCCGCTAATTCGGCTCGGGTGTCGTGGCACCGGTCGTCCGGTGGGGCGGTCGTCCGCTTCGCTGGGAGAGTATGGCGGTCGTCCGGTCTGGACGGACGTCCGCTTCGCTGTAACTGGTACTTGGCGCAGGTTTGCTTCAGGTGCCGGACGTCCGGTCCCGACCGGTCGTCCGGTGGCTGGAGTTTCTTTGGCAGCACTTTTTCTTGTACTTCACGGTCGGTGTCCTCGCCGTCTTGTCCATGGTCTTCCTCCTTGTTCTTGGTCATGCCTAGCACATATATTTGAGGTTGTAACCATGTCTCACATGTGGAAAGTGATGGTTCGGAGATGAGCGAGTTCACCTTGTGTCCAATGGCGTATAGTCGAGGTCTCATCTTATGTACCCTTGGGTCATGGGGAGTGGTCGAAGTGGACATGGGGATGATCGTAGGATGCTCCGCATCATCTCCCCTCCCTTGGGAAAGATCCGACCTCGGATCGTGATCCTCATCACCATGGGAACGGTTGTCGTGGACGGACTTGAAGTTGGACGGAGTTGAAAACATGGCGCAATCCAAGTACTTCAAGGTGTCGCCGGAGCGATATACATGCAAAAAGAGCAAACACAAGCAACACTCGGGAATACAATGGTTAGCGCACACAAAGTGTCCATCATGTAAGAATGAGTCCGTGCGGCAATATAATTCGTGACAAAGCGCATGAAGCTTATCAAAATGATCTAGAATGAGATGCAAAGCATTCATGGGAGGAAATGCAATCATTGTGCACGCAAATGTGTTGTGAATATGATCAATGCAACCACGGTGCAGAATGATGTCATAATGGGATGGTGCATCAAAAGCATGAACATAGCAATGGATGCTCAATATGTGAATGTCATCATGCAATTGATGGAGGACCATATGATCATGATGTATGAAAATGCCATCAAGGAAGATCACAACAAATTTGCTAAGGAAGTGAACAAGGTCAAATATCATGGATGACATGGGAATACAAGATGCAACAAGGCAATCATAATGTGTGTCAATCCATGCATAGGGTGCAAACTTGTGGTGACAATGATATGTCCATCGAGCATGACATGTATGAGCACAATCAACAAATATGGAGGTGGTGGTGTACCAATGCTCGATGTCGTGGCATGAGTGGAATTCCAAAGATGCATCCAATAAGTGCGAGCGCTCCTCAATGTGAATGTCCAAAGAGCCAATCTCCAATGTTGCTCCTCCATCCAATAGATGTAGCATGTAGACAACAAGAAAGAAACAACAATGAAAGAGTGACCCATCCAATATGCAAACTTGAGGATGGCTCAAAGGGAAGGAGTTCACCTTATTGAGGATGTCGAAAATGTTGGTGTCGCACATCGTGTATGCCTTCACATAACCAATATGTCTCATGACGGTAATGCCTTGTGAATCCTTCAAAACAAAAGAACCTGACAAACATTCGGAAAAACAAATGAGGTTAGCGGAAGTGCAAAACCTATCATTCGTGTGGTAAGATACCCAACAAGTGTATGCATCATGCTCATCATAAGAAAGGACAAGGGAGCATTTCATAGTATGGAGGCATATGATGCGATAACAACCAATTGCAATAGGCTCAAGTAAACAAGCATGCATCACAAGTAATATGTCCAAGTCTCCAAGATCATTAAGCATAGTGATGCGGAGCATCCCTCGCTCATCCCCATGGACGTGTCTACATCTTCCTCAACACCATTTGGGCTCATGACAAGAGCTAGGGCCAGGGCTATCGAAGATAAGGTGAACTCGCTCCTTTCCGAACTTCCTCTCTATACTCACGAGACTTGCCTACTTCCTCATATGGACACTTTGTGTGTGATCAGGTACTTGGAGGAAAGCCATGGTACATCTACATCCATTGGACAAGGAGACGAAGCTACCAACCGAAAGGGAGAAGAAGAAGAGCTACCGGAGAAAACTCCAGCCACCGGACGACCGGTCGGGACCGGACGTCTAGCGCTGAAAGCCCAATGAAGCGGACGTCCGCCCGGACGGACGACCGCCACACCTCACAGCGGCGGACGTCCGGCCGCCAGTGGACGACCGCCCTCAAGACCCGAGCGAATCTACGGAAGACCGGTGCCACGGACGACCGGGCGACGGACGACCGCCACAGCGGACGTCCGGTGCCCTGACCCGAACAAATCAGCGGATGTCCGAAGAAACCGGACGATCGGGCGCCCCTTCACCGAACTGATCCAGCGGAAGTCCGGCGCCACCGGACGACCGATCCCTCCTGAGCCACCGGACGTCCGACCCCCAGCGGACGTCCGGTACTATCACAAGATATTTGAGCGAAGCCCATGTACCCCTTCACTTCGCCCCCTTTTTCACTAAGACTATAAATAGAACACCTCCTCCTCCAAGAGAGGCTAGCTTAGGTTTAGCTCATGTTTGTGTGAGAGCCTTGCTCATCCACTTGGTTACTTCTCCTCGGAGCTCAGGACCTCTTCGGAGAAGATCCCCCAAGCGGATTCAAGACCCCCTTCTAGGGTGGACCCCATCAAGACCTCCTCTCGGAGAAGAACGGCTAGTCGTGTATCCTTACCTTTGTTGATCTTGAATCTTGTGCCACCTTATGTGATCGATGATCTAGCATTTGTGTGACCGATTCCTTGTTGGTTGAGTGTTTTCCCTCGTTCCTCCACGTGTTTCCCTCTTGTTCTTCCGCGTGTTCATCGTAATCCACCGTAGGATCCGCTCCAACGTGAAAGATCATCCACGTAGGGTTACACCCTACATCATCTTGGTATCATGAGCCACGTTGATCACGTTCTTAGAGCCCCTACACCGTGTTTTCTAGCTTGATTTTGTTGTTTTCGTCCTAAATTCGAAAATCCCCACCAAAAAAAATAGCCCCAAATTTTTTTGTGATTTGTTTGTGAGTTGAAATTTTGTTGGATTTGGTCCATGGATTTGTGTTGCTACGTGTGGATCTAGCTTTCCCACCCTCCCCACCCTTTTCTATCCACCAAACCACTCGATTTCGACCTCACCATCCCTTTCCACCCCGAAACCGAGCAGTTCTTCCCGTGCCCGAAAATCGCCCAGGCACCGGACGACCGGCAGCTTCCGGACGTCCGACGACCGGACGACCGCAAAAACCGGACGTCCGTTCCACTCTAACGAAACTGAATTTTCAGTTCTGCCACCACCACAACCCCACCTCCCACCACATCTCCCAAACCCACATACACCAAAATCTTCCACGATACTTCCGATGATGATTTTGACACATTTTGGTCCTTGAGATTTTGAGTTGTGGTTTCCCGTATCCTTTTGTGTTTCGGCTATCTAGGTACGGTGCGAATTCATCATCACCACCGCTCATCTACATCGACTAGTCACCATCGCATGGACGGTAACTTCGACGACATCTTTGTCATACCTTGCAATTGCATTGATAACCCACATTGCCTCATTTTGCGTAGCTTACCCATCGAGACTAGCCATTGAGTATTGCCGGCAACGTAACTTGTGCACATTTAGTGATCATACTCCATATAGCATATCATACCATAGTGGTGCATATCTTGAGATCAACTTGTGTGTATAAGGTTGTCATAGCATACACAATTGCTATCTTGGTTCATGAAGTTTTGCATGAGAAAAGAGCTCAAAAGTGAAAGAGCCACCCAAGCTTTTAAGCAAAGAGGAAAGATAAGCAAAGAGCTTATGAGCAAGAACCATAGCATCATACTACATTAAGATTGTCATATTGGATCATCTTGGATCATAGCACCGAAATACCATACATATAGCATAATTGGGATAGAGATAGTTGCATATTTGCCTAGTAAGTTGTGCACAAGTTTGCGTATCCGCCTATTGTGCAATCGTGCTAGCGTCTCTCTAGTGTTGTGCAACAAGAGCATCTTGGTGAATTCCACATTTTGGCTCATCTTTGGTTGCATAACCCCATATTATCTATTTGCGTGTGTGTCTCCATGTACCATATCTTGCTATTGGTCTACTTGTTGCATTTGCAAATTTGTGAACCATTTCCAACATTATTGACGCCACTTACAATTGCATCAAATTTTGTGCCACCATCCTCACCAAGTTCCACCATAAGCTCTTATTTGTGTAGGTATGAGAACCGACAAGGATTGATACCAATAGTGCTATTTCATTGTCCGCATTTGAGTGAACTTGATTCATCTTCAACATCGGTCAAAGGTACATTGGTATTAGTTCTTTTCCGTTCTACCACTCACATTTTGCTTGGAATGATGGATAGGCCAAGTACCTCTACCAACCCACTCTTCATCGAGCAAGACGAAGACATGTCATCATACGTCACCAAGAGCCACCTCTTTGGTGCACAACGAGCGTTGCACCAAGAACAACAAGCAATGAGCGATCAGATCGACAACCTCGCCACCGACTTGCGACTCTCCGAGCAACGTACAAGGGACTACTTCGACAACAAGTTCGGCGCTCACAAGCAAGAGAATGATGCAAGAATGGACGAGATCTGGCGCCTTGATGAGAAGCCGACATCATTCTACTTCTTCATCATCAAGACGGAGCCGCTCCAGTCGACACTCCGACGACACCTTCTACGACTCAAGTACACCTACTTCGAACACTCTTCGTCGTGCTGCTCATCAAGACCGTCATGCATCTCGCAACCCGCTACATGACAAGCATTCACAAGAGCAAGTTGATGATCAAGTTCCTCATCCTCAATCAAACCAAGAGGCTTTTGCTCAAGCTCAAGAACGACAACGTCTTCGTCGCCAACAAGAGGAAGAACGAGCGCGTCTACACCAAGACGAACAAGACGCCAAGGCTCAACGTCTTCAACAACAACAACGTGAAGCGCAAGCTCTTGAGGCGCAACGTGCCCTTCAAGAATCAAGTAGAGCCTTCGCCAACCGCAATCGCGAACGGCACAATCAAGAGGAAGCCCTTCGAGAAGAAATCCAAGAGAGGAACTACCAACCTCATGTACGACGTCAAGTTCCTCAAGCCCCTTCACAAGCTCGTCAAGCTCCACCCCAACCTCAAGTTCAAAAAGGGCAAGTTGATCATGGTCTTACTCCATGCCAAGAGCAACATGAAGATGATTATAATCCACGTCTAGGACGTCATCATCAACATCGCCAACAACATAATGAAGAGCAACGCTACGGCAAGCTAAAATTCACCATGCCCAAGTTCAATGGAAGCAATGACCCCGAAGACTACCTCTCATGGGCATTGAAGGTTGACAAAATCTTTCGGTTGCACAACTACGATGAAGCGAAGAAAATCGCTATGGCATCACTTGAGTTCCAAGACTATGTGCTAATATGGTGGGAACAAATCATTGAGCGACGACAAGCAAGAGGTGAACCTCCAATCACCACTTGGGCTCAAATGAAGGATGTCATGCGAGCACGTTTTGTGCCAACCTACTACAACCGCGACCTCTTCAAGAAACTCCAACTACTCAAGCAAGGAACAAAGAGTGTTGAAGAATATTACAAGGAAATGGAGATAGCCATGATTCGAGCCAATGTCAAGGAAGATGATGAGCAAACTATGGCACGTTTCTTGAATGGACTCAATCATCCCATCAAGAAGATCACCGACTTCCAACCATACTCAACCCTCATTGAGCTCATGCATCAAGCTACAAAGGCGGAACGCCAAGTGCAAGATGACTTCAAGTACGCAAAGTACTCATCCAAGACCTACGGCTTCTCCAACAACCAAGCTTCAATGACTCCTCCAACATCTACATCAACCAAGCCTTCTTCGAGAAACGACGACAAGTCAAGTTACAAGAAGACGTCGACAAGTTCAAGTCGTCCTCCTCCTACTACAAGCAACCTCAAGCCGCGTCCTTCATCCTCTAATCCGACCGATGAGACCATCAAGACAAGCTCCTTCAAGTGTTTCACTTGCGGCGGCCGAGGCCACAAGTCATACGAAAGCACCAACAAGCGCACCATGATCCTCAACGATGATGGCACATATGACTCCATGAGTGAAGAGGAGATGGAAGCTCTTGAGCAAGTGGCCATGCACCGGCAAGTGAACGAAGATGAAGATGATCAAGTCTTTTGTGATGAGGATTCGAGCCCCGTTCTCGTTGTCTCCAAGGTCTTGACTCTTCAACATCAACAAGAAGAAGACCAACGATGCCACATCTTCCACACAAAAGCCGACATCAATGGACGATCCATCAAGGTCATCATCGATGGAGGTAGTTGCCACAACTTGGCAAGTGAAGAACTATGCTCCAAGCTCCAATTGGTAAAGAGGAAGCACCCGCATCCCTACAAGGTTCAATGGCTAAGTGACTCCGGCACTATACGAGTTGAGCATACGGTCCTAGTCTCTTTCAAAATTGGTGCATACGAAGACACTTCGGAGTGTGATGTGGTCCCAATGACCGTTTGTCACCTACTTCTTGGTCGACCATGGCAATTCGAACGTGGTGTCATACACAATGGGCGTACCAATCACTATATGATGTAGGGCGGAACCCTACGTGGGCGATCTTTCACGTTGGAGCGGATCCTACGGGGAAACACGAGGAACACGCGGAAGAACACGAGGGAAAACACGGGGAAAACGAGAGAGAATGCACTCAACCGACAAGAAATCAATCACACAAGTGCTAGATTATCGAATACATAGAGTGGCACAAGATTCTAGATCAACAAAGGTAAGGATACACGAGTAGCCGTTCTTCTCCGAGAGGAGGTCTTGATGGGTCCACCCTAGAAGGGGGTCTTGAATCCGCTTGGGGATCTTCTCCGTAGAGGTCCTGATCTCCGAGGAGAAGTAGCCAAGTGGATGAGCAAAAACTCTCACACCAAAATATGAGCTAATCCAAAGCTAACCCTAGAATGAGGAGGGATCAAGTATATATAGTCTCGGCGAAGGGTACAAGGGACATGGCCTCGAGACATCTGCTGTATGACGAGGAGGCGGACGTCCAGGCGTCGGGCGGATGTCCGGACCTTCGCGAGGCGCGGATGTCGGGCTCTCAGCCGGATGTCCGGGCTAGAGCGGCCGCGTTCAGCAGAACCGTAGGGGCGCGGATTTCGGCTGGGAGTCGGATATCCGGGGCTTGGACGGGGCGGATGTCCGGCGGGGAGGCCGGATGTCCGGGCTGGTCTGGTATCTCAGTGCATTCGGTGATGGGGGCGGATTTCGGCGACGGGCCGGATATCCGGGCGCTGGAAGAGCCGGATGTCCGGGGCATGGGGCCGGATGTCCGGGCTGGGCAGACTCCTCTGGTTCCTCTCGTCGTGGTTCTTCCTCCTTGTACTTGGCGGCTTGTCCATCTTCACGTGCATCCTCGGGAGGTTCCCCTTGACACCTAATCATGCATAGCATATCGGACTTAGGTAGTAGCCATGTCTCGAGTGGATCATATGTGATATCAATAAGGAAAGAGGTCACCTCGTTCTCGAGAGCTCTAGCTCTAGCTCGTGTCATGGGTCCTCTTGGCTCTTGATGAGACGGTTGTAGGTCCATGGGGATGATCGTGGGATGCTCCGCATCATCTCCCCCCCCTTGGGAGAGATCCGACCTCGGATCAAAAGCTTCATCTCCATGGAAAGGTGCAAGGTCCTTCACATTGAAGGTGTCGCTCACGTTGTACTTGTCTCGAGGTATGTCGATCTTGTAAGCGTTGTCGTTGTAGCATGCTAGCACCTTGAAAGGTCCATCGGCTCGAGGTAGAAGCTTGGACTTGCGTTCTTTGGGGAAGCGGTCCTTGCGAAGGTATAGCCACACTAGATCACCAATGTTGAAGACGATGGGTTGCTTGTTGGCGTTGAGCTTGTTTGCTTGGCGTTGTACTTGACGCTCAATGGTGTGCCTTGTATCTTCGTGCATCTTCTTGATGTAGCTTGCTCGTTCGCTCGCATCCATGTTGGTGCGCTCTTGGAGAGGAAGTGGTAGAATGTCCAATGGGGACAACGGGTTGAAACCGTGAAGCGACCTCGAAGGGGACTTGCCGGTAGTTGAGTGTCTTGCACGATTGTAGGCGTACTTTCGGCGATGGGTAGACATGCTTCCCACTCCTTGATGTTCTTCTTGATCAAGACACGAAGTAGAGTGGATAGTGTGTGGTTCGTCACCTCCGTTTGGCCGTCGGTTTGAGGATGGTATGCCGATGAGAACAAGAGCTTGATGCCGAGCTTAGCACATAGTGTCTTCCAAAAGTAACTCAAGAACTTGACGTCACGATCGGAGACAATTGTCTTTGGTACGCCATGGAGTCGCAAGATTTCCCTACAAAAGAGATTTGCAACATGTGAAGCATCGTCTATCTTGTTGCAAGGAATGAAATGTGCCATCTTAGAAAATCTATCCACAACAACAAACACGGAATCCTTGCCATTTTGAGCCCTAGGCAAACCAAGTACGAAATCCATACTAATGTCTTCCCATGGTTGATATGGAATAGGAAGAGGCATGTAAAGACCATGAGATTGAGCTTTAGACTTAGCTTTGCGACATGTGTAGCATCGGTTGGTGAAGCGTTGTACGTCGCGGAACATCTTGGGCCAAAAGTAGTTGTTGGAGAGCGTGGCGAATGTCTTGTCGCGTCCAAAGTGTCCCATGAGTCCGCCTCCATGAGCCTCTTGCAAAAGTAGCAAACGAAGAGAAGACTCGGGAATGCAAAGTTTGTTAGCTCTCATAAGGTATGATGAGGACATCAATACCATTGTTACACCCACAGCCCCTACTGCTATACATACTGGACCAATTACTAGAGCTCGCGCACGCCAATTGAATTATCAGGTACTTTCGTTTCTTGGTAACGATTCTAATGTTCATGAGAATATGATGCTGCCTAAATTGGATACATTTGTTTTGCTTACAAATGAAGGGCCTACCATGGACAAGAAAGATGAACCTTGGAGCAAGTTCAAGCATGGAGATGTTGGCATGCACAAGGGGAAGAAGAACAGAGTTACAAGTGATGATTCCAGGACTTTGAAGCCACCCTAATGAGTGCATGAGGCCTTGGACGAAATATACAAGATGCCACTTCATAATATTCGTCCATAGGCTATTCTAGGTGCTGCGTCACCTTATTATTGGGCCAGGCCCATGTAATTTCGAAATACTTAAGTATAGGCTGTTTTTAGAGTCCGTATGTGTGGGGAAACAAGAGATAGGGTTGGTTTCGGACCCCTCCACCAAGGGCCACGAAATTCCCTCCTCTTCCTCCATATATACAACCCTTAGGGCGTCGTTTAGACTTTGGGTTTTGTTTAGATTAAAAGTTCGCCATAGCTGCAACTTCACGTACTTCGTTTGTGTTCAACGACCAGACAAAGGCGTCACTGAACCCCACCTTGATCAATAAAGCTTTCATCTTATATTCGCAATATCCAGATTGCAATCTCAGTTTCTTGCTTGTTCATCGTTTGCTCGCAGGAAACAGGCCCTCGTGGTCAGGTTGATCGTGCTCCGGCGTGGTCAATAACCCTCGGAAGTTGGTTTAGCGATTGCTAAGGCGCGACGTCTGGCACGTTCGTAGTCGGATCGTCAAGATCGACTCCCACAGAGACGATAGCCACCATCTCATCGAAACATCGGGACACCTTTGCCTCTATCACATACAAAGGGAGTTGTGAAGGAACGTTCTATTCGCGTCATCATAGATGGAGTGAGCTGCAACAACTTGGCTAGCATGGATATGGTGGAGAAGCTTTCTCTGACCACAAGACCACATCCACATCCTTACTACATCCAATGGTTCAACAACAGCGGCAAGGTTAAGGTAACACGTACTGTTCGTGTGTATTTTAGTATCTCTACATATGCTGATTATGTTGATTGTGATGTGGTACGTATGCAAGCATGTTCCTTATTACTTGGTAGACCATGGCAATTTGATAAAAATTCTGTACACCATGGTAGAAACAATCAGTATACTCTTGTTCACAAGGATAAAAATATTACTTTGCTTCCTATGACTCCTGATTCCATTTTGAAAGATGATATTAATAGAGCTAATAAAGCAAAACAGGAGAAAATAAGAGTGAAAATCAGATTGTGGCAAAAGAATTTGAGCAACAAATGAAGCCTAATAATAAACCATCTAATGTTGCTTCTGAAATTAAACTAAAAAGTGCATGTTTATTTGCCACCAAATCTGATATTGATGAGCTAGATTCTAGCAAATCTGTTTGCTATGCTTTTGTGTGCAAAGAGGCATTATTTTCATTCGAGGACGTGCCTTCCTCTTTGCCCCCGCTGTCACTAACATTTTGCAGGAGTTATTGCCGTCTTCCCACAAGACGTGCCACCGGATTACCACCTATTCGAGGGATTGAGCAACAAATTGACTTAATTCCGGTGCATCGCTACCCAACCGTGCACCATACCGCACCAATCCAGAGGAGACGAAGGAGATTATGCGTCAAGTACGTGAGCTGCTCGACAAAGGTTATATCGCGAATCTCTTAGTCCTTGTGCTGTTCCTATTATACTAGTGCCTAAAAAGGATGGTACGTCGGCGTATGTGTGTTGATTGTAGAGGCATTAATAATATTACTATTCGTTATCGTCATCCTATTCCTAGGCTAGATGATATGCTTGATGAATTGAGTGGCTCTACAATATTCTCCAAAGTTGATTTATGTAGTGGATACCATCAAATTCGTATGAAATTGGGAGATGAATGGAAAACAGCATTTAAAACTAAGTTTGGATTATATGAGTGGTTAGTCATGCCTTTTGGGTTAACTAATGCACCTAGTACTTTCATGAGATTAATGAACGAAGTTTTACGTGCTTTCATTGGACGATTTGTGGTAGTCTATTTTGATGATATACTGATTTATAGCAAATCTTTGGAAGAACATTTGGAACATTTACGTGTTGTTTTTAATGCTCTACGTGATGCACGCTTGTTTGGTAACCTTGGGAAGTGCACCTTTGCACCGACCGAGTATCTTTTCTTGGCTATGTTGTTACACCACAGGAATTGAAGTTGATAAAGCCAAGATTGAAGCTATTGAGAGTTGGCCGCAGCCCAAAACGGTCACACAAGTGAGGAGTTTTCTTGACTCGCTGGTTTCTATAGGCGTTTTGTGAGAGACTTTAGCACCATTGCTGCACCTCTCAATGAGCTTACAAAGAAGGATGTGCCTTTTGTTTGGGGTACCGCACGGAAGAAGCCTTCACGGTATTGAAAGATAAGTTGACACATGCTCCTTTACTCCAACTTCCCGACTTTAATAAGACTTTTGAGCTTGAATGTGATGCTAGTGGAATTGGATTAGGAGGTGTGTTATTACAAGATGGCAAACCTGTTGCATACTTTTCGAAAAATTGAGTGGGCCTAGTCTGAACTATTCTACTTATGACAAAGAATTATATGCTCTTGTTCGGACTTTAGAGACATGGCAACATTATTTATGGCCCAAAGAATTTGTTATACATTCTGATCATGAATCTTTGAAACATATTAAAAGTCAAGCTAAACTGAATCGTAGACATGCTAAATGGGTTGAATTTATTGAGACTTTCCCTTATGTCATTAAACACAAGAAGGGTAAAGAAAATGTTATTGCCGATGCTTTTGTCTCGTCGCTATACTATGCTTTCACAACTTGACTTCAAAATATTTGGTTTGGAGACCATCAAAGATCAATATGTGCATGATGCTGATTTTAAAGATGTAATGCAGAATTGTAAAGAAGGAAGAACATGGAACAAGTTCGTTATTAATGATGGTTTTGTGTTCCGTGCTAACAAGCTATGCATTCCTGCTAGCTCTGTTCGTCTTTTGTTGTTGCAGGAGGCGATGGAGGAGGATTAATGGGACACTTTGGCGCCAAGAAGACAGAGGATATACTTGCTACACATTTCTTTTGGCCAAAGATGAGACGGATGTTGAGCGCTTTGTTGCTCGCTGCACTACATGTCAAAAAGCTAAGTCACGACTCAATCCTCATGGTTTATATATGCCTTTGCCTGTGCCTAGTGTTCCTTGGGAGGATATATCTATGGACTTTGTTTTAGGTTTACCTCGAACAAAGAAGGGAGGATAGCATATTTGTTGTCGTGGATAGATTCTCGAAAATGGCACACTTTATACCATGTCATAAAAGCGATGATCTGTTAATGTTGCTGATTTGTTCTTTCGTGAAATTATTCGCTTGCATGGTGTGCCAAATACTATTGTTTCAGATCGTGATACT
Organism: Aegilops longissima; assembly: GCA_021605205.1. Classification (NCBI taxonomy): domain Eukaryota; kingdom Viridiplantae; phylum Streptophyta; class Magnoliopsida; order Poales; family Poaceae; genus Aegilops; species Aegilops longissima. The sequence goes on along the minus strand of CM038681.1, from coordinate 320,490,868 downwards.
AAATTTCTTAGCCACTTTTGGAGATGTTTATGGGCTAAGTTGGGGACTAAACTGCTTTTAGGACTACTTGTCACCCCAAACCGATGGATAAACTGAAGTAGTCAATAGAACATTGTCTACTATGCTTAGGGCTGTTTTGAAGAATAATAAGAAAATGTGGGAAGAATGCTTGCCTCATATTGAATTTTCTTATAATCGTTCATTGCACTTCTACTACTAAGATGTGCCCTTTTGAAATTGTGTATGGCTTCCTACCTCGTGCACCTATTGATTTGTTGCCTCTTCCATCTTCGGAGAAGGTTAATTTTGATGCTAAAGAACGTGTTGAATTGATTTTAAAAATGCATGAGTTAACTAAGGAAAACATTGAGCGTATGAATGCTAAATATAAACTTGCTGGAGATAAGGGTAGAAAACATGTTGTCTTTGCACCTGGAGATCTTGTTTGGTTACATTTGCGTAAGGATAGGTTTCCTAATTTGCGCAAATCAAAGCTAATGCCACGTGCTGATGGTCCATTTAAGGTGTTAGAGAAAATAAATGATAATGCATATAAACTTGAGCTGCCTGCAGATTTTGGGGTTAGTCCCACTTTTAATATTGCAGATTTGAAGCCTTATTTGGGTGAGGAAGATGAGCTCACGAGGACGACTTCATTTCAAGAAGGGAGGATGATGAGGACATCAATACCATTGTTACACCCACAGCCCCTGCTGCTATACATACTAGACCAATTACTAGAGCTCGCGCACGCCAATTGAATTATCAGGTACTTTCGTTTCTTGGTAACAATTCTAATGTTCATGAGAATATGATGCTGCCTAAATTGGATACATTTGTTTTGCTTACAAATGAAGGGCCTACCATGGACAAGAAAGATGAACCTTGGAGCAAGTTCAAGCATGGAGATGTTGGCATGCTAAGGGGAACAAGAACGGAGTTACAAGTGATGATTCCAGGACTTTGAAGCCACCCTAATGAGTGCATGAGGCCTTGGACGAAATATACAAGATGCCACTTCATAATATTCGTCCATAGGCTATTCTAGGTCTTTGTGTCACCTTATTATTGGGCCAGGCCCATGTAATTTCGAAATACTTAAGTATAGGCTGTTTTTAGAGTCCGTATGTGTGGGGAAACAAGAGTTAGGGTTCGTTTGGACCCCTCCTCAAGGGCCACGAAATTCCCTCCTCTTCCTCCATATATACAGCCCTTAGGCGTCGTTTAGACTTTGGGTTTTGTTTAGATTAAAAGTTCGCCATAGCTGCAACTTCGCGTGCATTTCGTTTGTGTTCAACGACTGCACAAAGGCGCCACAGAACCCCACCTTGATCAATAAAGCTTTCATCTTATATTCGCGATATCCAGATTGCAATCTCAGTTTCTTGCTTGTTCTTCGTTTGCTCGCAGGAAACAGGCCCTCGTGGTCAGGTTGATCGTGCTCCGGCGTGGTCAATAACCCTCGGAAGTTGGTTTAGCGATTGCTAAGGCGCGACGTCTCGCACGTTCGTAGTCGGATCGTCAAGGTCGACTCCCACAGAAACGATAGCCACCATCTCATCGAAACATTGGGACACCTTTGCCTCTATCAAGGTAACCATCCTTGATGTAATATTGTTCCCAAGACGTATGCGTCAAACACTTAGCATAAGGAGAAGCAAAAGATGGATCATGCTCATACAAGTCTTTTATATGCTCAAAACCAATAACATTCAACTCAAGTTGAGTGACAAGCATGCATATGCGTGAAAGCGCGTCTGAACTACATTCTCTTTACCCTTAATGTACTTGATCACATAAGGAAAAGATTCAATGAATTCACTCCATTTTGCATGACGCTTGTTCAATTTAGTTTGACCTTTGAGGTACTTAAGCGTTTCATGATCGGTATGGATGTCAAACTCGTGAGGTCTAAGGTAATGTTCCCAAACATGGAGCACACGCACTAAAGCATACAATTCTTTATCATAGATGGGATAATTAAGTTGAGCACCGGAGAGTTTCTCACTAAAATATGCAATGGCTCGTTTTTCTTGCATCAAAACTCCGCCAATTCCGGTACCACTTGCATCACAATGAACCTCAAAAGTTTTGTCAAAATTGGGCAAAGCGAGAATCGGAGCATGAGTAAGCAAAGACTTGAGTTCATCAAAAGCGGTTGATTGCAATGGTCCGCAAACAAAGGGAGTATTCTTCTTGCTCAAAGCATGCAAAGGAGCGGCAATTGTGCTAAAATCTTTCACAAAGCTTATTTATGAAACCCGCAAGACCAAGAAAACTTCGCACTTGTTGCAAATTGGTGGGTTGGGGCCAAGTTTTGATTGCTTCAATTTTAGATTCATCAACCTGGACACCCTTTGAGGAAACAACAAAACCCAAGAAAACCACTTTGTCAACTCCAAAAGTGCATTTTTTCAAGTTCGCATAAAGACTTTCCTTGCGAAGAGTTTGCAACACAGATTTTACATGATTGATGTGCTCTTTCATGGTTTTGCTAAACACAAGAATATCGTCAAAGTAAACCACCACAAGGACTCCAATGTATGGACGAAGCACATGATGCATAAGACGCACAAAAGTACCGGGAGCTTCCGAAAGACCCATAGGCATCACTAACCACTCATATAAACCAAATTTGGTTTTGAAAGCAGTTTTCCATTCATCACCCTCTTGTATGCGATTTGATAATAGCCACTTTTAAGATCAATTTTGAGAAAAGTTGGCTCCACTAAGTTCATCAAGCATGTCATCTAAGCGAGGAATGGGATGCCTATATCGAACGGTAATAGCATTGATAGGTCTACAATCGAACACAAGCGGAAACTTCCGTCGGGCTTAGGCACAAGAATAACCGAACGGCACAAGGGCTTAGGCTTTCACGCACATGGCCGTTGTCGATGAGTTGTTGTACTTGCCGCTGAATCTCCTTGGTTTCTTCCGGATTGACTCGGTATGGAGCTTTGTTTGGTAGAGGCGCCCGGGATGAGGTCGATTCGATGCTCAATGCCTCAAAGAGGAGGTAGACCCGAGGTAGCTCATCGGGAAAACATCTTGAAATTCCTGCAAAGAGATTGAAACACCAAAGGTAGCTCGTGAATGGTGTTAGTTTTTGGTTCTCCATCCTTGCACACAAGGACAAAGTGCATCACGGTAGATGGGTTCTCACACACTTCTCTCATCTCACTTTTGGTGGCAAATAGAATGAGGTTTTTCTCTCTAGGCGAAGAGTCGCTCAAACTTGGCTTGTGGCTCTCACTCACTTTTGGGTGGGTTACTTTCTCACTCTTGTCTCTATTATGGGCGGCTTGCTTGTCGGCTATCACTTGACTAGGAGACATAGGTCGTAGTACATACTCCTTCCCTTTCATCTTGAAGCTATAGTGATTGGTTCGTCCATTGTGGATGACACCACGGTCGAATTGCCATGGTCGACCAAGAAGGAGGTGGCAAACGGTCATTGGGACCACATCACACTCCAAAGTGTCTTCATAAGCACCAATTTTGAAGGAGACTTGGACCGTATGCTCAACTCGTATAGTGCCGGAGTCACTTAGCCATTGAACCTTGTAGGGTTGTGGGTGCTTCCTCTTGACCAATTGCAGCTTGGAGCATAGTTCTTCACTTGCCAAGTTGCGGCAACTACCTCCATCGATGATGACCTTGATGGACCGTCCGTTGATGCTGGCTTTTGTGTGGAAGATGTGGCATCGTTGGTCTTCTTCTTGTTGATGTTGAAGAGTCAAGACCTTGGAGACAACGAGAGCGGGGCTCGAATCCTCATCGCAAAAGACTTGATCATCTTCATCTTCATTCACTTGCCGGTGCCTGGCCACTTGCTCAAGGGCTTCCATTTCCTCTTCACTCATGGAGTCATATGTGCCATCGTCGTTGAGGATCATGGTGCGCTTGTTGGTGCATTCGTATGACTTGTGGCCTCGACCGCCGCAAGTGAAACACTTGAAGGAGCTTGTCTTGATGGTCTCATCGGTCGGAGTAGAGGATGAAGCACGCGGTTTGAGGTTGCTTGTAGTAGGAGGAGGACGACTTGAACTTGTCTGTGTCTTCTTGTAACTTGACTTGTCGTCGTTTCTTGAAGAAAGCTTGGTTGATGTAGATGTTGTAGGAGTCGTTGAAGCTTGGTTGTTGGAGAAACCGTAGGTCTTGGATGAGTACTTGGCATACTTGAAGTCATCTTGCACTTGGCGTTCCGCCTTTGTAGCTTGATGCACGAGCTCAATGAGGGATGAGTATGGTTGGAAGTCGGCGATCTTCTTGATGGGGTGATTGAGTCCATTCAAGAAACGTACCATAGTTTGCTCATCATCTTCCTTGACATTGGCTCGAATCATGGCTATCTCCATCTCCTTGTAGTATTCTTCAACGCTCTTTGTTCCTTGCTTGAGTAGTTGGAGTTTCTTGAAGAGATCACGGTTGTAGTATGTTGGCACAAAACGTGCTCGCATGACATCCTTCATTTGAGCCCAAGTGGTGATTGGAGGTTCACCTCTTGCTTGTCGTCTCTCAATGATTTGTTCCCACCATATGAGCACATAATCTTGGAACTCAAGTGATGCCATAGCGATTTTCTTCGCTTCATCGTAGTTGTGCAAGCGGAAGATTTTGTCAACCTTCAATGCCCATGAGAGGTAGTCTTCGGGGTCATTGCTTCCATTGAACTTGGGCATGGTGAATTTTAGCTTGCCGTAGCGTTGCTCTTCATTGTGTTGTTGGCGATGTTGATGATGACGTCCTTGACGTGGGATGAACTCGTCTTCATGTTGCTCTTGGCGCGGAGGAAGACCATGATCAACTTGCTCTTGTTGAATTTGAGGTTGAGGTGGAGCTTGACGAGCTTGTGGAGGAGCTTGAGGAACTTGACGTTGTACATGAGGTTGGTAGTTCCTCTCTTGGATCTCTTCTCGACATCTTGATTGCGCCGTTCGCGATTGCGGTTGGCGATGGCTCTACTTGATTTTTGAAGGGCGCGTTGCGCCTCAAGAGCTTGCGCTTCACGTTGTTGTTGTTGAAGACGTTGAGCCTTGGCGTCTTGTTCGTCTTGGTGACGACGTGCTCTTTCTTCTTCTTGTTGGCGACGAAGACGTTGTCGTTCTTGAGCTTGAGCAAAAGCCTCTTGATTTGATTGAGGACGAGGAGCTTGATCATCAACTTGCTCTTGGGAATGCTTGTCATGTAGCGGGTTGCGAGATGCATGACGGTCTTGACGAGCGCACGACGAAGAGTGTTCAAGTAGGTGTACTTGAGTCGAGAAGGTGTCGCCGGAGTGTCGACTCGAGCGGCTCCGCCTTGATGATGAAGAAGTGGAATGATGCGGGTTCTCATCAACGCGGATCTCGTCCATTCTTGCATCATTCTCTTGCTTGTGAGCCTCGAACTTGTTGTCGAAGTAGTCTCTTGTACGTTGCTCGGAGAGTCGCAAGTCGGTGGCGAGGTTGTCGACGCGATCGCTCATTGCTTGTTGTTCTTGGTGCAACGCTTCACAGTACCAAAGAGGTGGCTCTTTGTGACGATGAAGACATGTCGTCGCCTTGCTCGATGAAGAGTGGGTTGGTAGAAGAACTTGGCCTATCCATCATTCCAAGCAAAATGTGAGTGGTAGAACGGAAAGAACTTATACCAATGTACCTTTGACCGATGTTGAAAATGAATCGAGTTCACTCAAATGCGGACAATGAAATAGCACTCTTGGTACCGATTCTTGTCGGTTCTCACACCTACACAAATAAAAGCTTATGGTGGAGCTCGGTTAGGATGGTGGCACAAAATTTGATGCAATTGTAAGTGAGACTCAATAAAGTTGGAAATGATTCACAAATTTGCAAATGTAACAAGTAGACCAATAGCAAGATATGTTACACGGAAACACACGCGCAAATAGATAATATGGGGTTATGCAACCAAGGATGAGCCAAAATGTGGAATTCACCAAGATGCTCTTGTTGCACAACACTAGAGAGACGCTAGCACGATTGCACAATAGGCGGATACGAACTTGTGCACAACCTACTAAGCAAAATACAACGACTTCTATCCCAAGTATGCTATATGTATGGTGTGTCGATGTGTTGATCCAAGATGATCAAGTATGACAATCTTAATGTTTTATGTTGCTATGGTTCTTGCTCATAAGCTCTTTGCTTATCTTTCCCTCTTTGCTTAAAAGCTTGATTGGCTCTTTTTCTTTTGAGCTCTTTTCCTCATGCAAAACTTCACGAACCAAGATAGCAATTGTGTATGCGATGACAACTTTGTGACACACAAGTTGATGGTAAGATATGCACCACTTTGGTATGGTATGTATGCTATGTAGTATGATCACTAAAGTGCACAAGTCACGTTGCCGGCAATACTCAATGGCTAGTCTCGATGGGTAAGCAACGCAAAAGATGGGCTATGATGGTTATCAATGCGATTGCAAGTAATGACAAAGGTGTCGATGATGTTACCGTCCTTGGCGAAGATGAGCGGTGGTGATGTTGATGTTGAACCGTACCTAGATAGCCGAAACACAAAAGGATACGGAAAACCCCAACTCAAATTCTCAAGGCGAAATTTGGCAACGTAGTCGGAATTGGTATTGGGCAAGGCTATGGTGGCGTTATGCGGAAGTGGTGGAGGTAAGTGGAAGTGTATGTGGGCTCGGGACAAATTTTGGCGAAGGTTAGGCGGTGATCGGGGTGGTGGAAGGGATGGATGCTGCCAGGGACCGGAAATCCGGGCTAGAAGCCGGATGTCCGGGGCGCCGGATGTCCGGGCTGATCGGGCCGGATGTCCGGGCTGTTCGGGCCGGACGTCCGGGCTCGAAGAACACCGCGAGGAGAGGTCGAATCGGATCAAAATTTTGGGCGATTTTGTGGATGAAAATTGTGAAAAAAAGGGGGGGGGAATGCTAGATCTACCTGCAACACACGAAATCCACGGATCAAATCCAACAAAACTTCATCACACTAACAAATCACAAAAAAAAATTGGGGCTATTTTTGTGGGGAATTTTCGAAATTAGGACAAAAACAACAAAATCAAGCTAGAAAAAGAGGGGTTGGGGCTCCAATAACGTGATCAACGTGGCTCATGATACCATAGATGATGTAGGCGGAACCCTCGTGGGCGATCTTTCACGTTGGAGCGGATCCTCACGGGAAACACGAGGAACACGCGGAAGAACACGAGGGAAAACACGGGAAAACGAGAGAATGCACTCAACCGACAAGAAATCAATCACACAAGTGCTAGATTATCGAATACATAGAGTGGCACAAGATTCTAGATCAACAAAGGTAAGGATACACGAGTAGCCGTTCTTCTCCGAGAGGAGGTCTTGATGGGTCCACCCTAGAAGGGGGTCTTGAATCCGCTTGGGGATCTTCTCCGTAGAGGTCCTGATCTCCGAGGAGAAGTAGCCAAGTGGATGAGCAAAGGCTCTCACACCAAAATATGAGCTAATCCAAAGCTAACCCTAGAATGAGGAGGGGATCAAGTATATATAGTCTCGGGCGAAGGGGTACAAGGGACATGGCCCTGAGACACTGCGCGCAGGCAGGGGAGGCCGGACGTCCGGGCGTCGTGCCGGAAGTCCGGGCCTTCGCGAGGTGCCGGATGTCCGGGCTCTCAGCCCGGATGTCCGGGCTAGAGCGGCCGTTTCAGCAGAACCGGGAAGGGGGTGCCGGATTTCCGGGCTGGGGAGCCGGATATCCGGGGCTTCGGGACGGGCCGGATGTCCGGGCGGGGGAGGCCGGATGTCCGGGCTGGTCTGGGTATCTCAGGTGCATTCGGTGATGGGGGCCGGATTTCCGGGCGACGGGGCCGGATATCCGGGGCGTCAGGAAGAGCCGGATGTCCGGGGCATGGGGCCGGATGTCCGGGCTGGGCAGACTCCTCCGGTTCCTCTCGTCGTGGTTCTTCCTCCTTGTACTTGGCGGCTTGTCCATCTTCACGTGTATCCTCGGGAGGTTCCCCTTGACACCTAATCATGCATAGCATATCGGACTTAGGTAGTAGCCATGTCTCGAGTGGATCATATGTGATATCAATAAGGAAAGAGGTCACCTCGTTCTCGAGAGCTCTAGCTCTAGCTCGTGTCATGGGTCCTCTTGGCTCTTGATGAGACGGTTGTAGGTCCATGGGGATGATCGTGGGATGCTCCGCATCACTATAGCTTCAAGATGAAAGGGAAAGAATATGTGCTACGACCTATGTCTCCTAGTCAAGTGATAGCCGACAAACAAGCCACCCATCATAGAGAAAAGGGTGGGAAAGTGATCCACCCAAAAGTGAGTGAGAGCCACAAGCCAAATTTGAGCGACTCTTCGCCTAGAGAGAAAAACCTCATTTTATTTGCCACCAAAAGTGAGATGAGAGAAGTGTGTGAGAACCCTTCGAGTGTGATGCACTTTGTCCTTGTGTGCAAGGATGGAGAACCAAAAAACTAACACCATTCACGAGCTACCTTTGGTGTTTCAATCTCTTTTACAGGAATTTCAAGATGTTTTTCCTGATGAGCTACCTCCGGGTCTACCCCCTCTTCGAGGCATCGAGCATCGAATCGACCTCATCCCCGGAGCGCCTCTACCAAACAAAGCTCCATACCGAGTCAATCCCGAAGAAACCAAGGAGATTCAACGGCAAGTACAACAACTCATCGACAACGGTCATGTACGTGAAAGCCTAAGCCCTTATGCCGTCCCCGTTATTCTCGTGCCTAAGCCCGATGGAAGTTTCTGCTTGTGTTCCGATTGTAGACCTATCAATGCTATTACCGTTCGATATAGGAATCCCATTCCTCGCTTAGATGACATGCTTGATGAACTTAGTGGAGCCAACTTTTTCTCAAAAATTGATCTTAAAAGTGGCTATTATCAAATCCGCATACAAGAGGGTGATGAATGGAAACCTGCTTTCAAAACCAAGTTTGGTTTATATGAGTGGTTAGTGATGCCTATGGGTCTTTCGGAAGCTCCCGGTACTTTTGTGCGTCTTATGCATCATGTGCTTCATCCTTATTGATAGAGGCAAAGGTGTCCCGATGTTTCGATGAGATGGTGGCTATCGTTTCTGTGGGAATCGACCTTGACGATCCGACTACGAACGTGCGAGACGTCGCGCCTTAGCAATCGCTAAACCAACTTCCGAGGGTTATTGACCACGCCGGAGCACGATCAACCTGACCACGAGGGCCTGTTTCCTGCGAGCAAACGAAGAACAAGCAAGAAACTGAGATTGCAATCTGTATATTGCGAATATAAGATGAAAGCTTTATTGATCAAGGTGGGGTTCTGGACGCCTTTGTCCAGTCGTTGAACACAAACGGCACGCAGCGAAGTTGCAGCTATGGCGAACTTTTAATCTAAACAAAACCCAAGGTCTAAACGGTGCCCTAAGGGCTGTATATATGGAGGAAGAGGGGGGAATTTCGTGGCCCTTGGTGGAGGGGTCCGAAATCAACCCGAACTCTTGTTTACCCGCACATACGGACTCTAAAAATAGCCTATACTTGTGTATTTCGAAATTACAAGGGCCTGGCCCACTAATAAGGTGACGCAGCACCTAGAATAGCCTCGGGACGACATTTATGAAGTAGCATCTTGTATATTTCGTCCAAGGCTTCATGCACCCATTATGGTGGCTTCAAAGTCCTGAAATCATCACTTGTAACTCTGTTCTTGTTCCCCTTGCGCATGGCATTATCTCCATGCTTGTTCTTGCTCCAATGTCCATCCTTCTCCAAGCTAGGGCCTTCATTTGTAAGCAAAACAAATGTATCCAATTTAGGCAGCATCATATTCTCATGAACATTAGAATCATTACCAAGAAACGAAAGTACCTGATAATTTAATTGGCGTGCGCGAGCTCTAGTAATTGGTCCAGTATATATAGCAGTAGGGGCTGTGGGTGTAACAATGGTATTGATGTCCTCATCACTTATATTGGAGTATTTTTTGTGGTTTAGTTTGATGATATTCTTGTGTTTAGCAAAACCATGAAAGAGCACATCAATCATGTAAAATCTGTGTTGCAAACTCTTAGCAAAACCAAGTATATCGACGAGACAAAGCATCAGCAATAACATTTTCTTTACCCTTCTTGTGTTTAATGACATAAGGGAAAGTCTCAATGAATTCAACCCATTTAGCATGTCTACGATTCAGTTTAGCTTGACTTTTAATATGTTTCAAAGATTCATGATCAGAATGTATAACAAATTCTTTGGGCCATAAATAATGTTGCCATGTCTCTAAAGTCCGAACAAGAGCATATAATTCTTTGTCATAAGTAGAATAGTTCAGACTAGGCCCACTCAATTTTTCAGAAAAGTATGCAACAGGTTTGCCATCTTGTAATAATACACCTCCTAATCCAATTCCACTAGCATCACATTCAAGCTCAAAAGTCTTATTAAAGTCAGGAAGTTGGAGTAAAGGAGCATGTGTCAACTTATCTTTCAATACCGTGAAGGCTTCTTCCTGTGCGGTACCCCAAACAAAAGGCACATCCTTCTTTGTAAGCTCATTGAGAGGTGCAGCAATGGTGCTAAAGTCTCTCACAAAACTCCTATAGAAACCAGCGAGTCCAAGAAAACTCCTCACTTGTATGACCGTTTTGGGCTGCGGCCAACTCTCAATAGCTTCAATCTTCGCTTTATCAACTTCAATTCCCTGTGGAGTAACAACATAGCCAAGAAAAGATACTCGGTCGGTGCAAAAGGTGCACTTCCCAAGGTTACCAAACAAACGTGCATCACGTAGAGCATTAAAAATAGCACATAAATGTTCCAAATGTTCTTCCAAAGATTTGCTATAAATCAGTATATCATCAAAGTAAACTACCACAAATCGTCCAATGAAAGCACGTAAAACTTCGTTCATTAATCTCATGAAAGTACTAGGTGCATTAGTTAACCCAAAAGGCATGACTAACCACTCATATAATCCAAACTTAGTTTTAAATGCTGTTTTCCATTCATCTCCCAATTTCATACGAATTTGATGGTATCCACTACATAAATCAACTTTGGAGAATATTGTAGAGCCACTCAATTCATCAAGCATATCATCTAGCCTAGGAATAGGATGAGCGATAACGAATAGTAATATTATTAATGCCTCTACAATCAACACACATACTGTGACGTACCATCCTTTTTAGGCACTAGTATAATAGGAACAACACAAGGACTAAGAGATTCGCGTATATAACCTTTGTCGAGCAGTTCATACTTGACGATAATCTCCTTCGTCTCCTCTGGATTGGTACGGTATGGTGCACGGTTGGGTAGCGATGCACGGGAATTAAGTCAATTTGATGCTCAATCCCTCGAATAGGTGGTAATCCGGTGGCACGTCTTGTGGGAAGACGTCGTGAACTCCGCAAAATGTTAGTGACAAAGAGGGGCAAAGAGGAAGGCACGTCCTCGAATGAAAATAATGCCTCTTTGCACACAAAATCATAGCAAACAGATTTGCTAGAATCTAGCTCATCAATATCAGATTTGGTGGCAAATAAACATGCACTTTTCAGTTTAATTTCAGAAGCAACATTAGATGGTTTATTATTAGGCTTCATTTGTTGCTCAAATTCTTTTGCCACAATCTGATTTTCACTCCTATTTTTCTCCTGTTTTGCTTTATTAGCTCTATTAATATCATCTTTCAAAATGGAATCAGGAGTCATAGGAAGCAAAGTAATATTTTTATCCTTGTGAACAAGAGTATACTGATTGTTTCTACCATGGTGTACAGAATTTTTATCAAATTGCCATGGTCTACCAAGTAATAAGGAACATGCTTGCATAGGTACCACATCACAATCAACATAATCAGCATATGTAGAGATACTAAAATACACACGAACAGTACGTGTTACCTTAACCTTGCCGCTGTTGTTGAACCATTGTGATGAGGACATCAATACCATTGTTACACCCACAGCCCCTACTGCTACATATACTGGACCAATTACTAGAGCTCGCGCACGCCAATTAAATTATCAGGTACTTTCGTTTCTTGGTAATGATTCTAATGTTCATGAGAATATGATGCTGCCTAAATTGGATACATTTGTTTTGCTTACAAATGAAGGCCCTAGCTTGGAGAAGGATGGACATTGAGCAAGAACAAGCATGGAGATAATGCCATGCTAAAGGGAACAAGAACGGAGTTACAAGTGATGATTTCAGGACTTTGAAGCCACCATAATGGATGCATGAAGCCTTGGACGAAATATACAAGATGCTACTTCATAAATGTCGTCCCGAGGCTATTCTAGGTGCTGCGTCACCTTATTAGTGGGCCAGGCCCATGTAATTTCGAAATACTTAAGTATAGGCTGTTTTAGAGTCCGTATGTGTGGGGAAACAAGAGTTAGGGTTGATTTGGACCCTCCACCAAGGGCCACGAAATTCCCCCTCTTCCTCCATATATACAGCCCTTAGGGCACCGTTTAGACCTTGGGTTTTGTTTAGATTAAAAGTTCGCCATAGCTGCAACTTCGCAGCGTTTCGTTTGTGTTCAACGACTGGACAAAGGCGCCACAGTAACCCCACCTTGATCAATAAAGCTTTCATCTTATATTCGCAATATCCAGATTGCAATCTCAGTTTCTTGCTTGTTCTTCGTTTGCTCGCAGGAAACAGGCCCTCGTGGTCGAGTTGATCGTGCTTCGCGTGGTCAATAACCCTCGGAAGTTGGTTTAGCGATTGCTAAGGCGCTGACGTCTCGCGACGTTCGTAGTCGGATCGTCAAGGTCGACTCCCACAGAAACGATAGCCACCATCTCATCGAAACATCGGGACACCTTTGCCTCTATCAAGTGGTATCAGATTTTCAGGTTGCTCGGTGAGATTTTACAGTTTTTCGTAGATTAGATCGAGTCTGTTCTTCATACCTAAAGTCCACGAAAAAGCCAAAAAAAAAAAGAGTCTGGAAACCACCCTCCGTTTAGGCCCAAAATTTTCCGAAAACGCACTTGTCGAAAAAATTTCTGGCTATCCTGTTTTTAAGTGTTTCTAAGTGTATTGAGACTGTCGCCGTTATAGAAAGTTTTTTTTGACCCGTTTCCAGTTTTTGGGTCAGGCGGCAAAAAAAAAAATTTGGTCGAAAAAATTTCGTGCCCATCCTGTCAGTTTGACCTGGGAAGAGTTTTGAGACACTCGCCATTATAGTGATTTTTCAAAAAAAAAAAAGAGCAGCGCAAAAAAAAAAGAAGCAAAAAAAAAAGAGCGAAAAAATTATTCCAGTGTGCTTTTCCGTTGTTTCCGTGCAGCGCCGTGATTTTGTTAGTGTTCTAGGCTCGCGTCTCTAGCACGGTCTAGCCTAGGACCAAAGACAAGATCGTCGTTGAGCGCTTATTCAACTTTGCATCTCTGAATTGATTATTGCTGACCCTTTTTGCTACCATATTATAAGCCTTCCCAGCTCCACATACATCTACATCGTGCGCTTGACTCTCCACGTAATCGCTCTATCCAAGCTTTGAGAGTTTTGACTACATCGGTTGCCGATCACCGCTTTCTGCTGGGTAAGAACTAGTAAGATTTTGAGATTTGCTTGACGGATTTGTGATCGTCCACCACACCACCACCACCACTTCCTAGTAGTCTGTCGAATCATATTCTTGTGTGTTTCTATTGCTGCTAACCATGGCAGGATCACAAGCCGATTTAGACCGACCGGGAGAACATGACAAACAAAGCGCTACATGATAAGTTTCAACAAATGATGAGTGGGCAGGTGGACGATGTGCTAAATAGATTTGAAGAGGCCATGGAGAAGATAGATGGCATTGAGAAGGCGTTCAAACAAAGCTCGATAACAAGTTTAATGAATTGCTCAAGGCGTCTACCACCACCACCACCGGCTGCACCTAACGCACCTCTACTACAACAACAAGGACTACCTCCACATCGCGAAACAGCCCTCCGCCGAGCTTCCCGTGTCCCTCTTCACTGGCCAAGCTGCTTTGGTGCTGCTTTGTTGATACTTCGTGGCTCCTGCTGCTGCGGTGGGGAGGATGATTATGTGAGAGATTACGAGGATGAGGTTGATCAACATCGAACTACGTGCAACCACCAGCACCACAACCACCGTGTCGTCCACATGCAAATAATGGCAATGTTGGGCTCCCCTTCAGTACGAGATCATGACCATCTCCCTAAACTGAAATTGAATATTCCACCATTTGAGGGTAGATATGTTCACGATATATATCTTACTTGGGAGTTAGAAACTGAACAACGATTTACATGTTTACAATATCCCGAGGAGAGACGTGTTCCTGCATTGCTGTTTGTGCTTTCACTAGCTTTGCATGTGTTTGGTGGTCTGAACATTGTAGATTATATCCTGTTCCAGCTACTTGGGCTGCTTTGAAAACTGCTATGCGTACTCGTTGGGTTCCACCATATTATCAGCGTGAATTACTTCAAAAATTGCAGCGCTTAAGACAAGGAAAAAATTCGGTAGAAGAATATTATCAGGAATTACAAACTGGCTTGATTAGATGTGGTATTGTTGAGGAGAATGAAGCTATGCTTGCACGTTTTCTGGGTGGATTAAATAGAGAGATTCAGACCATTCTAGACTACAAGGATTATAATAATATCACTCGATTATTCCATCTTGCTTGTAAAGCTGAACGTGAAGTGCAGGATCGACAGGCCTTGGCGCGGACTAACTTTTCTGCAGGTCGACCTTCATCATGGACACCACGTGCATCATCTACTTCCACACGTTCTACTACACCGGCACCGACGTCGGCTGCCACCTCCAACCGTGATACAAGAAAGCAGGCACAACCACCACTATCTGCCAAGAGCACACCTGCTGGGCCTACACAGAGCTCTTTTTCTTCCATGGCGTCAACAGGGCACACAAGTGATATTATTTGTCGTCGTTGTAAGGGAAGAGGACATTTTGCGAGAGAATGCCAATCTCAGCGTGTGATGATTGCTAACGAGGATGGTGGGTATGAGTCCGCTAGTGACTATGATGAAGAGACTTTGGCTCTTATTACACATGAAAAACACGGTGGAGATGATTCGATCCTGAGACGCAATACATGGCTCTGAAGATCTTGACAGGTATGAATGTTTAGTTGCTCAACGTGTTTTGAGTGTGCAGTTACACAAGCTGAGCAAAATCAGAGGCATAACTTGTTCCATACAAAGGGAGTTGTGAAGGAACGTTCTATTCAGCGTCATCATAGATGGAGGGAGCTGCAACAACTTGGCTAGCATGGATATGGTGGAGAAGCTTTCTCTCACCACAAGACCACATCCACATCCTTACTACATCCAATGGTTCAACAACAGCGGCAAGGTTAAGGTAACACGACTGTTCGTGTGCATTTTAGTATCTCTACATATGCTGATTATGTTGATTGTGATGTGGTACCTATGCAAGCATGTTCCTTATTACTTGGTAGACCATGGCAATTTGATAAAATTCTGTACACCATGGTAGAAACAATCAGTATACTCTTGTTCACAAGGATAAAAATATTACTTTGCTTCCTATGACTCTGATTCCATTTTGAAAGATGATATTAATAGAGCTAATAAAGCAAAACAGGAGAAAATAAGAGTGAAAATCAGATTGTGGCAAAAGAATTTGAGCAACAAATGAAGCCTAATAATAAACCATCTAATGTTGCTTCTGAAATTAAACTGAAAAGTGCATGTTTATTTGCCACCAAATCTGATATTGATGAGCTAGATTCTAGCAAATCTGTTTGCTATGCTTTTGTGTGCAAAGAGGCATTATTTTCATTCGAGGACGTGCCTTCCTCTTTGCCCCTCGCTGTCACTAACATTTTGCAGAGTTCACTGACGCCTTCCCACAAGACGTGCCACCGGATTACCACCTATTCGAGGGATTGAGCATCAAATTGACTTAATTCCGGTGCATCGCTACCCAACCACGCACCATACCGCACCAATCCAGAGGAGACGAAGGAGATTATGCGTCAAGTCAGGAGCTGCTCGACAAAGGTTATATCGCGAATCTCTTAGTCCTTGTGCTGTTCCTATTATACTAGTGCCTAAAAAGGATGGTGCGTCGGCGTATGTGTGTTGATTGTAGAGGCATTAATAATATTACTATTCGTTATCGTCATCCTATTCCTAGGCTAGATGATATGCTTGATGAATTGAGTGGCTCTACAATATTCTCCAAAGTTGATTTGCGTAGTGGATACCATCAAATTCGTATGAAATTGGGAGATGAATGGAAAACAGCATTTAAAACTAAGTTTGGATTATATGAGTGGTTAGTCATGCCTTTTGGGTTAACTAATGCACCTAGTACTTTCATGAGATTAATGAACGAAGTTTTACGTGCTTTCATTGGACGATTTGTGGTAGTTTACTTTGATGATATACTGATTTATAGCAAATCTTTGGAAGAACATTTGGAACATTTACGTGCTGTTTTTAATGCTCTCACGTGATGCACGCTTGTTTGGTAACCTTGGGAAGTGCACCTTTTGCACCGACCGAGTATCTTTTCTTGGCTATGTTGTTACTCCACAGGAATTGAAGTTGATAAAGCCAAGATTGAAGCTATTGAGAGTTGGCCGCAGCCCAAAACGGTCACACAAGTGAGGAGTTTTCTTGGACTCGCTGGTTTCTATAGGCGTTTGTGAGAGACTTTAGCACCATTGCTGCACCTCTCAATGAGCTTACAAAGAAGGATGTGCCTTTTGTTTGGGGTACCGCATACAGGAAGAAGCCTTCACGGTATTGAAAGATAAGTTGACACATGCTCCTTTACTCCAACTTCCGACTTTAATAAGACTTTTGAGCTTGAATGTGATGCTAGTGGAATTGGATTAGGAGGTGTGTTATTACAAGATGGCAAACCTGTTGCATACTTTTCGAAAAATTGAGTGGGCCTAGTCTGAACTATTCTACTTATGACAAAGAATTATATGCTCTTGTTCGGACTTTAGAGACATGGCAACATTATTTATGGCCCAAAGAATTTGTTATACATTCGATCATGAATCTTTGAAACATATTAAAAGTCAAGCTAAACTGAATCGTAGACATGCTAAATGGGTTGAATTCATTGAGACTTTCCCTTATGTCATTAAACACAAGAAGGGTAAAGAAAATGTTATTGTTGATGCTTTGTCTCGTCGCTATACTATGCTTTCACAACTTGACTTCAAAATATTTGGTTTGGAGACCATCAAAGATCAATATGTGCATGATGCTGATTTTAAAGATGTAATGCAGAATTGTAAAGAAGGAAGAACATGGAACAAGTTCGTTATTAATGATGGTTTTGTGTTCCGTGCTAACAAGCTATGCATTCCTGCTAGCTCTGTTCGTCTTTTGTTGTTGCAGGAGGCGCATGGAGGAGGATTAATGGGACACTTTGGCGTCAAGAAGACGGAGGATATACTTGCTACACATTTCTTTTGGCCAAAGATGAGACGGATGTTGAGCGTTTTGTTGCTCGCTGCACTACATGTCAAAAAGCTAAGTCACGACTCAATCCTCATGGTTTATATATGCCTTTGCTCTGTGCCTAGTGTTCCTTGGGAGGATATATCTATGGACTTTGTTTTAGGTTTACCTCGAACAAAGAAGGGAGGATAGCATATTTGTTGTCGTGGATAGATTCTCGAAAATGGCACACTTTATACCATGTCATAAAAGCGATGATGCTGTTAATGTTGCTGATTTGTTCTTTCGTGAAATTATTCGCTTGCATGGTGTGCCAAATACTATTGTTTCAGATCGTGATACTAAATTTCTTAGCCACTTTTGGAGATGTTTATGGGCTAAGTTGGGGACTAAACTGCTTTTAGTACTACTTGTCACCCCAAACCGATGGATAAACTGAAGTAGTCAATAGAACATTGTCTACTATGCTTAGGGCTGTTTTGAAGAATAATAAGAAAATGTGGGAAGAATGCTTGCCTCATATTGAATTTGCTTATAATCGCTCATTGCATTCTACTACTAAGATGTGCCCTTTGAAATTGTGTATGGCTTCCTACCTCGTGCACCTATTGATTTGTTGCCTCTTCCATCTTCGGAGAAGGTTAATTTTGATGCTAAAGAACGTGCTGAATTGATTTTAAAATGCATGAGATAACTAAGGAAAACATTGAGCGTATGAATGCTAAATATAAACTTCTTTGGAGATAAGGGTAGAAAACATGTTGTCTTTGCACTGGAGATCTTGTTTGGTTACATTTGCGTAAGGATAGGTTTCCTAATTTGCATAAATCAAAGCTAATGCCACGTGCTTGATGGTCCATTTAAGGTGTTAGAGAAAATAAATGATAATGCATATAAACTTGAGCTGCTGCAGATTTTGGGGTTAGTCCCACTTTTAACATTGCAGATTTGAAGCCTTATTTGGGTGAGGAATATGAGCTTCCGTCGAGGGCGACTTCATTTCAAGAAGGGAGGATGATGAGGACATCAATACCATTGTTACACCCACAGCCCCTCTGCTACATATCTTGGACCAATTACTAGAGCTCATGACGCCAATTAAATTATCGTGTACTTTCGTTTCTTGGTAATGATTCTAATGTTCATGAGAATATGATGCTGCCTAAATTGGATACATTTGTTTTGCTTACAAATGAAGGCCCTAGCTTGGAGAAGGATGGACATTGGAGCAAGAACAAGCATGGAGATAATGCCATGCTAAAGGGAACAAGAACGGAGTTACAAGTGATGATTTCAGGACTTTGAAGCCACCATAATGGATGCATGAAGCCTTGGACGAAATATACAAGATGCTACTTCATAAATGTCGTCCCGAGGCTATTCTAGGTGCTCGCGTCACCTTATTAGTGGGCCAGGCCCATGTAATTTCGAAATACTTAAGTATAGGCTGTTTTAGAGTCCGTATGTGTGGGGAAACAAGAGTTAGGGTTGATTTGGACCCCTCCACCAAGGGCCACGAAATTCCCCCTCTTCCTCCATATATACAGCCCTTAGGGCACCGTTTAGACCTTGGGTTTTGTTTAGATTAAAAGTTCGCCATAGCTGCAACTTCGTGCATTTCGTTTGTGTTCAACGACCGGACAAAGCGCCACAGAACCCCACCTTGATCAATAAAGCTTTCATCTTATATTCGCAATATCCAGATTGCAATCTCAGTTTCTTGCTTGTTCTTCGTTTGCTCGCAGGAAACAGGCCCTCGTGGTCAGGTTGATCGTGCTCTGGCGTGGTCAATAACCCTCGGAAGTTGGTTTAGCGATTGCTAAGGCGCGACGTCTCGCACGTGATTAGGACATCAATACCATTGTTACACCCACAGCCCCTACTGCTACATATACTGGACCAATTACTAGAGCTCGCGCACGCCAATTAAATTATCAGGTACTTTCGTTTCTTGGTAATGATTCTAATGTTCATGAGAATATGATGCTGCCTAAATTGGATACATTTGTTTTGCTTACAAATGAAGGCCCTAGCTTGGAGAAGGATGGACATTGAGCAAGAACAAGCATGGAGATAATGCCATGCTAAGGGGAACAAGAACGGAGTTACAAGTGATGATTTCAGGACTTTGAAGCCACCATAATGGGTGCATGAAGCCTTGGACGAAATATACAAGATGCTACTTCATAAATGTCGTCCCGAGGCTATTCTAGGTGCTGCGTCACCTTATTAGTGGGCCAGGCCCATGTAATTTCGAAATACTTAAGTATAGGCTGTTTTAGAGTCCGTATGTGTGGGGAAACAAGAGTTAGGGTTGATTTGGACCCCTCCACCAAGGGCCACGAATTCCCCCCTCTTCCTCCATATATACAGCCCTTAGGGCACCGTTTA
Source organism: Aegilops longissima (assembly GCA_021605205.1). Taxonomy (NCBI): domain Eukaryota; kingdom Viridiplantae; phylum Streptophyta; class Magnoliopsida; order Poales; family Poaceae; genus Aegilops; species Aegilops longissima. Next base: position 320,471,055 of record CM038681.1, on the reverse strand, counting down.
GACCTTGGGTTTTGTTTAGATTAAAAGTTCGCCATAGCTGCAACTTCACAGCGTGCCGTTTGTGTTCAACGACTGGACAAAGGCGCCACAGAACCCCACCTTGATCAATAAAGCTTTCATCTTATATTCGCAATATCCAGATTGCAATCTCAGTTTCTTGCTTGTTCTTCGCTTGCTCGCAGAAAATGACCCTCGTGGTCGTTGATCGTGCTCGGCGTGGTCAATAACCTCTCGGAGTTGGTTTAGCGATTGCTAAGGCGCGACGTCCTCAAGACGTTCAGTAGTCGGATCGTCAAAGTCGACTTCCTCCAAAGCGAAAACCAACATCTCATCGAAAGACGGACACCTTTGCCTCTATCAAGTGGTATCGATTTCAGGTTGCTTGGTGAGATTTTACAGTTTTTCGTAGATTAGATCGAGTCTGTTCTTCATACCTAAAGTCCACGAAAAAGCCACAAAAAAATTAGGGTTAGTTCATCATATCCGAACCAATCTGAGCCTTTGCATAATCTTTTTAGGGTTTTGCTTTGTTGAATTTGCGGTTGCATCGCCGTGTCAAGTTGCTGGTCTTAGAGTCTAGTCTTTTAGAGTTTGAGTTCGGTCATAAGTTGTCACGCCGCCGCCGCACCATCATCATCGCCTTGCCATCTACCACCATTGCTTATCCGCCACCGCCTGAATCCGTATCCATATACCACCACCAATCCGTATCCATATACCACCACCGCTACCATATACCACCACCGCTGCCATATACCACCACCATATATCCACCACCAATCCGAGTTCCTTGCATATTAGGTTTGTTTGAGATCCATCTAGTTTCGGTTTGTTTTGAGATCCATCTAGTTTCCGATTTGTGTTTTCCTTGACGGAGTAGGTTTCGAAAAAAAAGAGTCTGAAACCACCCTCCGTTTAGGCCCAAAATTTTCCAAAACGCACTTGTCAAAAAATTTTTCGCTATCCTATTTTTAAGTGTTTCTAAGCGTATTGAGACATCGCCATTATAGAAAGTTTTTTTGACCCGCTTCAGTTTTTGGGTCCGGCAAAAAAAAAAATTTGGTCGAAAAAATTTCGTGCCCATCCTGTCGGTTTGACTGGGAAGAGTTTTGAGACACTCGCCATTATAGTGATTTTTCAAAAAAAAAAAAAAGAGCAAAAAAAAAAAAAAAAAAAAAAAATTTATTCAGAGTGTGCTTTTCCGTTGTTTCCGTGCAGCGCCGTGATTTTGTTAGTGTTCTAGGCTCGCGTCTCTAGCACGGTTCAGCCTAGGACCAAAGACAAGACTGTCGTTGAGCGCTTATTCAACTTTGCATCTCTCGAATTGATTATTGCTGACCCTTTTGCTACCATATTATAAGCCTTCCCAGCTCCACATACATCTACATCGTGCGCTTGACTCTCCCCGTAATCGCTCTATCCAAGCTTTGAGAGTTTTGACTACATCGGTTGCCGATCACCGCTTTCTTCTTGGGTAAGAACTAGTAAGATTTTGAGATTTGCTTGACGGATTTGTGATCGTCCACCACACCACCACCACCACTTCCTAGTAGTCCGTCAATCATATTCTTGTGTGTTTCTATTGCTGCTAACCATGGCAGGATCACAAGCCGACGAGACTGACCGGGAGAACATGACAAACAAAGCGCTACATGATAAGTTTCAACAAATGATGAGTGGGCGGTGGACGATGTGCTAAATAGATTTGAAGAGGCCATGGAGAAGATAGATGGCATTGAGAAGGCGTTCAAACAAAGCTCGATAACAAGTTTAATGAATTGCTCATGCGTCTACCACCACCACCACCGGCTGCACCTAACGCACCTCTACTACAACAACATGGACTACCTCCACATCGCGAAACAGCCCTCCGCCGAGCTTCCCGTGTCCCTCTTCACCGCCAAGCTGCTGGTGCTCTTTGTTGATATTCGTGGCTCCTGCTGCTGCGGTGGGGAGGATGATTATGTGAGAAATTACGAGGATGAGGTTGATCAACATCGAACTACGTGCAACCACCAGCACCACAACCACCAGGTCGTCCACATGCAAATAATGGCAATGTTAGGGCTCCCCTTCAGTACGAGATCATGACCATCTCCCTAAACTGAAATTGAATATTCCACCATTTGAGGGTAGATATGTTCTGATATATATCTTACTTGGGAGTTAGAAACTGAACAACGATTTACATGTTTACAATATCCCGAGGAGAGACGTGTTCTGCTGCTGTTTGTGCTTTCACTAGCTTTGCATGTGTTTGGTGGTGCGAACATTGTAGATTATATCCTGTTCCAGCTACTTGGGCTGCTTTGAAAACTGCTATGCGTGCTCGTTGGGTTCCACCATATTATCAGCGTGAATTACTTCAAAAATTGCAGCGCTTAAGACAAGGAAAAAATTCGGTAGAAGAATATTATCAGGAATTACAAACTGGCTTGATTAGATGTGGTATTGTTGAGGAGAATGAAGCTATGCTTGCACGTTTTCTGGGTGGATTAAATAGAGAGATTCAGACCATTCTAGACTACAAGGATTATAATAATATCACTCGATTATTCCATCTTGCTTGTAAAGCTGAACGTGAAGTGCAGGATCGACAGGCCTTGGCGCGGACTAACTTTTCTGCAGGTCGACCTTCATCATGGACACCACGTGCATCATCTACTTCCACACGTTCTACTACACCGGCACCTCCGTGGCTGCCACCTCCAACCGTGATACAAGAAAGCAGGCACAACCACCACTATCGCCAAGAGCACACCTGCTGGGCCTACAGAGCTCTTCTTCTTCCATGGCGTCAACAGGCACACAAGTGATATTATTTGTCGTCGTTGTAAGGGAAGAGGACATTTTATGAGAGAATGCCAATCTCAGCGTGTGATGATTGCTACCGAGGATGGTGGGTATGAGTCCGCTAGTGACTATGATGAAGAGACTTTGGCTCTTATTACACATGAAGAACACGGTGGAGATGATTCGATCATGAGACGCAATACATGGCTGCTCAAGATGCCGACAGTATGAATGTTTAGTTGCTCAACGTGTTTTGAGTGTGCAGGTTACACAAGCTGAGCAAAATCAGAGGCATAACTTGTTCCATACAAAGGAGTTGTGAAGGAACGTTCTATTAGCGCCATCATAGATGGAGGGAGCTGCAACAACTTGGCTAGCATGGATATGGTGGAGAAGCTTTCTCTCACCACAAGACCACATCCACATCCTTACTACATCCAATGGTTCAACAACAGCGGCAAGGTTAAGGTAACACGCACTGTTCGTGTGTATTTTAGTATCTCTACATATGCTGATTATGTTGATTGTGATGTGGTACCTATGCAAGCATGTTCCTTATTACTTGGTAGACCATGGCAATTTGATAAAATTCTGTACACCATGGTAGAAACAATCAGTATACTCTTGTTCACAAGGATAAAAATATTACTTTGCTTCCTATGACTCTGATTCCATTTTGAAAGATGATATTAATAGAGCTAATAAAGCAAAACAGGAGAAAATAAGAGTGAAAATCAGATTGTGGCAAAAGAATTTGAGCAACAAATGAAGCCTAATAATAAACCATCTAATGTTGCTTCGAAATTAAACTGAAAAGTGCATGTTTATTTGCCACCAAATCTGATATTGATGAGCTAGATTCTAGCAAATCTGTTTGCTATGCTTTTGTGTGCAAAGAGGCATTATTTTCATTCGAGGACGTGCCTTCCTCTTTGCCCCTGCTGTCACTAACATTTTGCAGGAGTTGACGTCTTCCCACAAGACGTGCCACCGGATTACCACCTATTCGAGGGATTGAGCATCAAATTGACTTAATTCCCGGTGCATCGCTACCCAACCGCGCACCATACCGTACCAATCCAGAGGAGACGAAGGAGATTATGCGCCAAGTACAGGAGCTGCTCGACAAAGGTTATATACGTGAATCTCTTAGTCCTTGTGCTGTTCCTATTATACTAGTGCCTAAAAAGGATGGTACGTCGCGTATGTGTGTTGATTGTAGAGGCATTAATAATATTACTATTCGTTATCGTCATCCTATTCCTAGGCTAGATGATATGCTTGATGAATTGAGTGGCTCTACAATATTCTCCAAAGTTGATTTGCGTAGTGGATACCATCAAATTCGTATGAAATTGGGAGATGAATGGAAAACAGCATTTAAAACTAAGTTTGGATTATATGAGTGGTTAGTCATGCCTTTTGGGTTAACTAATGCACCTAGTACTTTCATGAGATTAATGAACGAAGTTTTACGTGCTTTCATTGGACGATTTGTGGTAGTTTACTTTGATGATATACTGATTTATAGCAAATCTTTGGAAGAACATTTGGAACATTTACGTGTTGTTTTTAATGCTCTACGTGATGCACGCTTGTTTGGTAACCTTGGGAAGTGCACCTTTTGCACCGACCGAGTATCTTTTCTTGGCTATGTTGTTACTCCACAGGAATTGAAGTTGATAAAGCCAAGATTGAAGCTATTGAGAGTTGGCCGCAGCCCAAAACGGTCACACAAGTGAGGAGTTTTCTTGGACTCGCTGGTTTCTATAGGCGTTTTGTGAGAGACTTTAGCACCATTGCTGCACCTCTCAATGAGCTTACAAAGAAGGATGTGCCTTTTGTTTGGGGTACCGCATGGGAAGAAGCCTTCACGGTATTGAAAGATAAGTTGACACATGCTCCTTTACTCCAACTTCCCGACTTTAATAAGACTTTTGAGCTTGAATGTGATGCTAGTGGAATTGGATTAGGAGGTGTGTTATTACAAGATGGCAAACCTGTTGCATACTTTTCGAAAAATTGAGTGGGCCTAGTCTGAACTATTCTACTTATGACAAAGAATTATATGCTCTTGTTAGGACTTTAGAGACATGGCAACATTATTTATGGCCCAAAGAATTTGTTATACATTCGATCATGAATCTTTGAAACATATTAAAAGTCAAGCTAAACTGAATCGTAGACATGCTAAATGGGTTGAATTCATTGAGACTTTCCTTATGTCATTAAACACAAGAAGGGTAAAGAAAATGTTATTCTTGATGCTTTGTCTAAATAAGCTATACTATGCTTTCACAACTTGACTTCAAAATATTTGGTTTGGAGACCATCAAAGATCAATATGTGCATGATGCTGATTTTAAAGATGTAATGCAGAATTGTAAAGAAGGAAGAACATGGAACAAGTTCGTTATTAATGATGGTTTTGTGTTCGTGCTAACAAGCTATGCATTCCGCTAGCTCTGTTCGTCTTTTGTTGTTGCAGGAGGCGCATGGAGGAGGATTAATGGGACACTTTGGCGCCAAGAAGACGGAGGATATACTTGCTACACATTTCTTTTGGCCAAAGATGAGACGGATGTTGAGCGTTTTGTTGCTCGCTGCACTACATGTCAAAAAGCTAAGTCACGACTCAATCCTCATGGTTTATATATGCCTTTGCTGTGCCTAGTGTTCCTTGGGAGGATATATCTATGGACTTTGTTTTAGGTTTACCTCAAACAAAGAAGGGAGGATAGCATATTTGTTGTCGTGGATAGATTCTCTAAAATGGCACACTTTATACCATGTCATAAAAGCGATGATGTTGTTAATGTTGCTGATTTGTTCTTTCGTGAAATTATTCGCTTGCATGGTGTGCCAAATACTATTGTTTCAGATCGTGATACTAAATTTCTTAGCCACTTTTGGAGATGTTTATGGGCTAAGTTGGGGACTAAACTGCTTTTAGTACTACTTGTCACCCCAAACCGATGGACAAACTGAAGTAGTCAATAGAACATTGTCTACTATGCTTAGGGCTGTTTTGAAGAATAATAAGAAAATGTGGGAAGAATGCTTGCCTCATATTGAATTTGCTTATAATCGTTCATTGCATTCTACTACTAAGATGTGCCCTTTTGAAATTGTGTATGGCTTCCTACCTCGTGCACCTATTGATTTGTTGCCTCTTCCATCTTGGAGAAGGTTAATTTTGATGCTAAAGAACGTGCTGAATTGATTTTAAAATGCATGAGTTAACTAAGGAAAACATTGAGCGTATGAATGCTAAATATAAACTTGTTGGAGATAAGGGTAGAAAACATGTTGTCTTTGCACCGGAGATCTTGTTTGGTTACATTTGCGTAAGGATAGGTTTCTAATTTGCATAAATCAAAGCTAATGCCACGTCTTGATGGTCCATTTAAGGTGTTAGAGAAAATAAATGATAATGCATATAAACTTGAGCTGCCTGCAGATTTTGGGGTTAGTCCCACTTTTAACATTGCAGATTTGAAGCCTTATTTGGGTGAGGAAGATGAGCTTCCGTCGAGGGCGACTTCATTTCAAGAAGGGAGGATGATGAGGACATCAATACCATTGTTACACCCACAGCCCTGCTGCTATACATCTTGGACCAATTACTAGAGCTCGCGACGCCAATTGAATTATCGTACTTTCGTTTCTTGGTAATGATTCTAATGTTCATGAGAATATGATGCTGCCTAAATTGGATACATTTGTTTTGCTTACAAATGAAGGGCCTACCATGGACAAGAAAGATGAACATTGGAGCAAGTTCAAGCATGGAGATGTTGGCATGCTAAGGGGAACAAGAACGGAGTTACAAGTGATGATTCAGGACTTTGAAGCCACCCTAATGAGTGCATGAGGCCTTGGACGAAATATACAAGATGCCACTTCATAATATTCGTCCATAGGCTATTCTAGGTGCTGCGTCACCTTATTATTGGGCCAGGCCCATGTAATTTCGAAATAGTTAAGTATAGGCTGTTTTAGAGTCCGTATGTGTGGGGAAACAAGAGTTAGGGTTGATTTGGACCCTCCACCAAGGGCCACGAAATTCCCCCTCTTCCTCCATATATACAGCCCTTAGGGCACCGTTTAGACCTTGGGTTTTGTTTAGATTAAAAGTTCGCCATAGCTGCAACTTCGCATTTCGTTTGTGTTCAACGACTGACAAAGGCGCCACATAACCCCACCTTGATCAATAAAGCTTTCATCTTATATTCGCAATATCCAGATTGCAATCTCAGTTTCTTGCTTGTTCTTCGTTTGCTCGCAGGAAACAGGCCCTCGTGGTCAGGTTGATCGTGCTCCGGCGTGGTCAATAATCCTCGGAAGTTAGTTTAGCGATTGCTAAGGCGCGACGTCTCGCACGTTCGTAGTTGGATCGTCAAGGTCGACTCCCACAGAAATGATAGCCACCATCTCATCGAAACATCGGGACACCCTTGCCTCTATCATTTCCAGACTCTTTTTTTGGGCGTTTTTTTTCCGAGACCTACGCAGGCAAGGAAACACGAATCGGAATTTAGATGGATTTCAAAAACAAACCTAATATGCAAGGAACCCGGATTGGTGGTGGATATATGGTGGTGGTATATGGCAGCGGTGGTGGTATATGGTAGCGGTGGTGGTATATGGATACAGATTGGTGGTGGTATATGGATACGGATTGGTGGTGGTATATGGATACGGATTCAGAGAGGTGGCGGATAAGCAATGGTGGTAGATGGCAAGGCGATGATGATGGTGCGGCGGCGGCGTGACAACTTATGACCAGAACTCGAAACTCTAAAAGACTAGACGCTAAGACCAGCGCCAAGAAATCACATAAGCAGGCTTTTTCGTGGACTTTAGGTATGAAGAACAGACTCGATCTAATCTACGAAAAACTGTAAGATCTCACCGAGCAACCTGAAAATCTGATACCACTTGATAGAGGCAAAGGTGTCCCGATGTTTCGATGAGATGGTGGCTATCGTTTCTGTGGGAGTCGACCTTGATGATCCGACTACGTACGTTTGAGACGTCGCGCCTTAGCAATCGCTAAACCAACTTCCGAGGGTTATTGACCACGCCGGAGCACGATCAACCTGACCACGAGGGCCTATTTCCTGCGAGCAAACGAAGAACAAGCAAGAAACTAACATTGCAATCTGGATATTGCGAATATAAGAGGAAAGCTTTATTAATGAAGGTGGGGTTCTGTGACGCCTTGGTCTGGTCATTGAACACAAACGAAGTACGCAAAGTTGCAGCTATGGCGAACTTTTGATCTAAACAAAACCCAAAGTCTAAACGACGCCCTAAGGGCTGTATATATGGAGGAAGAGGAGGAATTTCGTGGCCCTTGAGGAGGGGTCCAAACCAACCCTAACTCTTGTTTCCCCACACATACGGACTCTAAAAACAGCCTATACTTAAGTATTTCGAAATTACATGGGCCTGGCCCAATAATAAGGTGACGCGGCACCTAGAATAGCCTATGGACGAATATTATGAAGTGGCATCTTGTATATTTCGTCCAAGGCCTCATGCACTCATTAGGGTGGCTTCAAAGTCCTGGAATCATCACTTGTAACTCCGTTCTTGTTCCCCTTGCGCATGCCAACATCTCCATACTTGAACTTGCTCCAAGGTTCATCTTTCTTGTCCATGGTAGGCCCTTCATTTGTAAGCAAAACAAATGTATCCAATTTAGGCAGCATCATATTCTCATGAACATTGGAATCGTTACCAAGAAACGAAAGTACCTGATAATTCAATTGGCGTGCGCGAGCTCTAGTAATTGGTCCAGTATGTATAGCAGCAGGGGCTGTGGGTGTAACAATGGTATTGATGTCCTCATCAACCTTTCAAGGTGATAGCACGCTACAACGACAACGCCTACAAGATCGACATACCTCGAGACAAGTACAACGTGAGCGACATCTTCAACGTCAAGGACCTTGCGCCATACCATGGAGATGAAGATCTTGATCCGAGGTCGGATCCTTCCCAAGGGGGGGGGGAGATGATGCGGAGCATCCCTCGCTCATCCCCATGGACGTGTCTACATCTTCCTCAACACCATTTGGGCCCATGACAAGAGCTAGGGCCAGGGCTATCGAAGATAAGGTGAACTCGCTCCTTTCCGAACTTCCTCTCTATACTCACGAGACTTGCCTACTTCCTCATATGGACACTTTGTGTGTGATCACGTACTTGGAGGAAAGCCATGGTACATCTACATCCATTGGACAAGGAGACGGTTACCAACCGAAAGGAGAAGAAGAAGAGCTACCAGAGAAAACTCCAGCCACCGGACGACCGGTCGGGACGGACGTCCGGCGCTTAAAGCTTCAATGAAGCGGACGTCTGCCCGGACGGACGATCGCCACACCTCACAGCGAAGCGGACGTCCTGCCGCCAACGGACGATCGCCCTCAAGACCCAGAGCGAATCTACGGAAGACCGGTGCCATCGGACGATCGGCGACGGACGACCGCCATTAGCGGACGCCCGTGCCCTCGGACCAACAAATCAGCGGAAGTCCGAAGAAACCGGACGACCGGCGCGCCTTCACCGAACTGATCTAACGGACGTCCCGGCGCCACCGGACGACCGATCCTCTGAAGCACGGACGTCCGCCCCAGCGGACGTCCGTACTATCTCACAAGATATTTCGGGCCGAAGCCCATGTACCCCTTCACTTCGCCCCCTTTTTCACTAAGACTATAAATAGAACCCCTCTCCTCCAAGAGAGGCTATCTTAGGTTTAGCTCATGTTTGTGTGAGAGCCTTGCTCATCCACTTGGTTACTTCTCCTCGGAGCTCAGGACCTCTTCGGAGAAGATCCCCCAAGCGGATTCAAGACCCCCTTCTAGGGTGGACCCCATCAAGACCTCCTCTCGGAGAAGAACGGCTACTCGTGTATCCTTACCTTTGTTGATCTTGAATCTTGTGCCACCTTATGTGATCGATGATCTAGCATTTGTGTGACCGATTCCTTGTTGGTTGAGTGTTTTCCCTCGTTCCTCCACGTGTTTCCCTCTTGTTCTTCCGCGTGTTCGTCGTAATCCACCGTAGGATCCGCTCCAACGTGAAAGATCATCCACGTAGGGTTACACCCAACATCACATAGAGGCAACTATAGGAGGCAAGGGACAATAAACAAGATATATCATGTGAGAGGCATGAACATATAGTCATCAACCCAAGAAAGCGAGTAATAGTGGAACATGGGTGATGCAACGTAGCAAGCAATCATAGCGATCAAATCAAGCAAGCTAGTAGTGCGAAGATGCAACATACTAGGAGGAATCATGGCAAGCATGTCATGTGTGCAAATAGTGGGCATGAATAATTCACATGTCATAGCACAAGCATGAAAGCAAGATATGAGCAAAATAGCATCAATAGCATGGGGCACATGATAAACATGGCAAAAGCAACAAGGATCTCCACCAAGCATGCAAATACACATAGAAGTAGCATAATTGTGAATCATGGGTAAATGCAAGCAAGGGTCACAATTGCATGGCAAAGGTATAGAAGCAGGCATAGCATGCAAAGTGAACACGGTAAAATGAGCATGAATCGACAAGTGATATATAGCCCATAGCCGTGTGAGAGCCAAGTAGAAGAGGTGCGCGTAGTCCTTGCGCAAAGGGAATGGTGGTAAGGATAGTCCACGGGATCCCAAGTCATCATTGCTCTCAAGAGCTCGTTTCGTCAACTCATGGGATTGAGAAGTTGACGAGTGTATGTGGGTACCTACACAAAACAAAGACAAAGGGAAAATTGTGTGTGCGTGGTAGATGTACACATCATCCATCATGATGCGCACATGCATGTGTCGGTTAGCACAAAATAGACAATGCTCAAATAAATGAGATGCGTGATATAGAAACATGTCATCCATCATGATAGGTTTGTTGTTATGTATAGCATAATGGAGACTCAAATTGTGTAATGCATCATGGGAAATATCTAGAGCATTGGTATTCATGGAATGCATATGGTGCAAGCAATCATGGAAATCATGCAAAGGATGGGATGAATCAAAATCTCCAAACATGTATGAGGAAACTATGGGGGTCTCCTCATGAGCAAGAGTAGAAACATCACGTGGAGAATATTGACAACATCCAAAACAATGCATATTTGGAACAATGTGATCATGGCATGACATAGTAGATGAATTGCGCAAATCATGTAAACGAAGCATGGCAAGATCATCACATGAAAAACAAAAGCCAATGACCATCATCTCGTCATCTATGCCATAAGTGCAAATAGGATTGATTTTAACGGGGCATGCATAGTTACTATGTTGAGATTGAAATGAGGCTATATGGGAGATCTCACTCATAGCATATGACAAGTTCGATGGATTGTCAAACATGAAGTGACCAATAGAATTTTCACAAGATATCCTATGAAGCATAGCATCACAACTAGGCAACTCAACATGCTCATCATCATATTCATCATAAATAGGTAAGTCAAGGCATGAAGAAGTTTCACTAGCATGAAGCATGGTAATAGGTGGGTCAACATCATGGGAGCAATCGATGGTAAGAGAGTCACTAGTGGGACAAGAGAAGCACGATCACCTATTTTACCTTTGGAGCATCGCTCATGTGTTGTAGGTGAGGTGTCGAAGAACAAGTCATTGTCATCTTCATCTTGATGGAACCATGTGGGGGGTGCATCATCATCCACCATGGCCATCGTCATCTCCATTGGAGGGATGGACTCCTCGAGGATAGGCATGTCGTCATGTAGGAGACCTAGCACCCAAGAAGAAAACACACTCGGAGTAGAGGGTGAGTCGTTAGAAATCATAGTGGCCTCACATGCCGTGTCAACTACCTCACTCACTAAGTGTTTTGGCTCACTCACTCCCAATATGATGCTCTCACTCATATGGTTGGTGGAGTCACTCAAATGGTGCTCAACCTCACATAGGATGTGTGGCATGCTCTCATGTGTGGGGCTAGTGGTGGTCACACTCATCCTCTCATAGGAAATACTCTCAATGTCAAGTATGGTGGAGTCACTCATCTCTCTCATGGGGTGGTGGCTCTCCTCACATGGCACTTGGGGTAGCTCAACATATGTGGGTGTCGGTGAGGTGTAGGTGCAAATGTCTCCATGCGCGGTCGCGTAGCTTGACTCGGGGTATGAGTCCAATGTGGGCGCCGTCTTCATGTTGTTGAAGAGGTTCGCGCTCGTCGCCGTGGTCGAAGGGGATGGCCCTTGCTCGACCTTCTTGTCACCGTCTTGGTGTGGGAGGCCCATATGATGTGGCACCTCGTAGCTCATCTCCATGACCGAAGGGAATGTCCCATGCTCGGCCATCTTCCTTGAGGGGCTTCGGAAGATGGAAGTGTCGCCCTCGCTCGTAGGTAGTCGCCTTGGACTTGATGAAGTCGTAGTAGGCGTACTCGTGGGAAGTAGGCGAAGATGCCGTACGTCCAAAGGCGAAGATGCCTTGAGAACACTTGGCGAAGATGCCGAAGTGGTTGATGTAGCCGTCGCGCCGTCTTTGTGGTGGTCATCTCGCGGTCTTCTTTTGTGCTCATGAAGCGTCGACTTGGCGTGAAGTAGGGCTTGTTGGGACTTGTGCACTTGCGCTTGTGGAGCATCTTCATGATGATGGTGTCGTTGTCGTGCTTGAGCTCGTAGTAGTTGTCGTTCGTCGTCGTCATGCACATAATGCTTGGAGGTGACTTGCCCTTCATGACGACGTGGATCACAAACGTGATGGTGGTCGCCATGTAGATGTGGACGAGGACGATTTGCACTTGCATCGTTTTCGCGCTCCGAAGACTTGTGGCTTGAATGTCGCCGTCTTGAAGATGATGAAGGGGAAGTCAACTTGAGCAAGGTCCGAATCTCCTCCATCCTCGCATCTTGCTCCTCTTTATGTGCGGCAAGCTTCTTGTCGATGTAGTCCCTTCTCCTTGCTTCGGAGTGACGAATGTCGATGGAGATGTTCTCGATGCGCTCTCGCAATCTTGATTGTGCGCCTTGCACTTGTCGTTGTAGATCGAAGATAGACTCTTTGGTGATGTAGTTGTTCACGCCGTCGTTGTTGTCGAAGACCGGAGAGGGAATGCCTTGCCTATCCATCACAAAACTCGAGCAAATATGAGTGGGAGAAAGAGAAGAACTAGACCAAATGTACCTTGACCGATGTTTAAAATGGATCAATGATCACTCAATGTGTAACAAGGAAATAGCACAATTGGTACCAATTCTTGTCGGTTTCTCACACCTACACAAATAAGGCTTATGGTGGAACTTGGTGAGGATAGTGGCACAAAAATTTGATGCAAAAATGTTAGCAAGAGTCAATAATGTTGAAAGAGATTCACAAATTCGCAAGAGAAACAAGTAGACCAATAGCAAAGAATGGCACACGGAAACACACACACGGATAGATAAATGGGGCCGCGCAACCAAGGAATGAGCTCAAAATGTGGAATCCACCAAAACGCTCGTGTTGCACAACTCAAGAGAGACGTTAGCACGATTGCTCAATAGGCGGATACGGCACTTGTGCACAACCTATAAGATGCAAAATGGATAAACTTTCTATCCCGAGTATGCTATGTATGTATGGTTCCCGGTGTTCTCTCAAGATGATCCAAGATGATTGGATATGACAATCTTATGTGCAATGTGGTTATGATGCTATGGCACTTGCTTACAAGCTTCTTTGCTCTTTCTCTCTTTTGCTTAAAAGCTTATTCTCTTTTTTTTCTATGGCCACTTTGCACAATGCACAAACCAAGATAGCAATTGTGTATATGCGGGAACAAACTTGTGACACAAGATATGATACCAATATGATATGGTATGTATGCAATGGAAGGTGTATCGATGGTCACTAATGTGCACAAGTAACGTGGCCCGGCAATACTCAAATGGCTAGTCTCGATAGGCAAGTGACGCAAAATGGGCTAGGGGTTAACAATGCAATTGCAAGGGGAATATACAATGGTGTCGTCGAGGTTACCGTCCTTCGCGATGATGAGTGGCGGTGTTCTTGATGTAGATACCAAGATGATGGAGACTCGTCCCTATGTAGCCGAAACACCTTAGGAAACGGAAAAACCGCGAACTCAAAATCTCAAATGACAAATGTCAAATGGTGGTAGCGGGAATGCGATGGTGGTTGCGGAAGCTCAATGGGATTGCGGAAATGCAATTATGGGTTATGGTGTACGCAATGCGGAAGTGGAGGGTAAGATGGAAGACTATACACGGTGTCGGAGTTGCAAGCACGGCCCCTAAGTAGCCGAAACACCTTAGGAGACACAACTCACAACACAAACAAAATTTGGTTAAGTTGGGGGTGGTGGAAGTGTATGGTGGGCAAGCCTATGCGAAAGTGGCGGTGGTGGTTGATTAAGAAGCAACCGTCCCTAAGTAGCCGAAACACCTTAGGAGACTCGAATTACAACTCAAACAACCATGGGGAACAAAATTGGCTAGGTTGCGGAAGTCGGTAGTGGTGTAGCGGAGGATGTGGTGGAAGCCCTAGGCAAAGATGCCAAAGTTCCTAAAATTTGATGGAGTCAAATGATTTTGGTGGTATTTTTGTTAGAAGGGGAATGTCAATAGCTTCAAAACGAGCTAAAGAACGTCAAAATCGGAGTTCGGATGAATTAGTTATGGACTAAACAAAAATCAGCCGAAGTCAAAACCTACAGGTAGCGGACGTCCGGAAATGGACGGATGTCCGGTGGCCGGACGTCCGGTGAGCTCGGAAATCCGCTAATTTCGTTCTAGATTGGGATGCCGGACGTCCGGTAAGTAGCGGACGTCCGGTGGTTCCTGGGGCTCCGGACGTCCGGTAAAGTGGCGGTCATCCGGTGGGTCGGGGTCAACGCGGGATTTGAGCTCCGGGACGCGATTTTGGGCGGAATTTTGGGATTTTGGGGTCAAAATTGAAGAGATTTCGTGGATGAAAGATGGGGAAACTTGGGGAAATGCTAGATCCACTCGAATTCAAGCAAATCCATGGATCAAAATCAACAAAACTTCATCAAAACTAACAAATCACAAAAAAAAATTGGGGCTATTTTTGGTGGGGATTTTCGGATTTAGGACGAAAACAACAAAATCAAGCTAGAAAACACGGGGTAGGGGCTCCAAAAACGTGATCAACCTTGCTCTGATCCAAGATGATGTAGGGCGGAACCCTATGTGGACGATCTTTCACGTTTGGAGAGGATCCCTACTAGGAACACGAATAACGAGCGGAAGAACACGAGGGAAATCACGGGGAAAACACAAGAGAATCACTCAAACCAACAAGATCAATCACACATGTGCTAGATCGATGAACACAAAGGGAGATACATGATTCAAGGTCAACAAAGGACGATACAAACGGTAGCCGTTCTTCTCCGTTAGGAGGTCTTGATGGGGGCCACCCAAGAGGGGGTCTTGAATCCAAGGTGGATCTTCTCCGAAGAGGGGCCGCGGTCTCTCTCGTTGATGCGGAGCATCCTACGGTCATCACCATGTCAAGAGTCCGTTTGGCAAGTGACACGTGCGACCTCTACTTCTCATACATAAAGGTGAATCTTCTCCTTTACACGTGCTCACTTGACCCCTTCGAGGATGGTATACTACTTGACACTGCACTCGTGTGCATGCATAGGTATGGCCGGAGCTTCACGGACGACGAGGAGGAGTGCAAGCGTGATGTAGGGCGGAACCCTATGTTGACGATCTTTCACGCTTGGAGAGAATCCCTACGAGGAACACGAAGAACGAGCGGAAGAACACGAGGGAAAACACGGGGAAAACGAGGGAGAGGTCACTCAACCGACAAGAAACCGATTACACAAGTGCTAGATTATCGAATACATAGAGTGGCACAAGATTCAAGGACAACAAAGGTAAGGATACAAGGGTAGCCGTTCTTCTCCGCGAGGAGGTCTTGAGGGTCCACCCTAGGAGGGGTCTTGAATCCGCTTGGGGATCTTCTCCCAGAGGTCCTGATCTCAAGGAGAAGTGGCCAAGTGGATGAGCAAAGGCTCTCACACCGAAATATGAGCAAATCCAAAAGCTAACCCTAACTAGGGGATGGAAGGGTCCTATTTATAGTCTTAGTGCAAATGGAAGTCAAAACGAAGGGGTACATGGGCTTCAGCCCGCATCAGGCGTCGGACGTCCGGAAGGCGTCGGACGTCCGGAGGCTTCAGGAAGGTCCGGTCGTCCGGACACGTTCGACGTCCGTGAGATTCTTCTCTGTCGAGGGGCGTCGGTCGTCGTGAGAGGACCGGTCGTCAAAGGGCTTCAGAGGGTCCGGACGTCCGGAGGCTGTCGATCGTCCGTAGTTCCGCTCGGAGAGTCGAGTCCGGACGTCGGTCAGCTCCGGCCGTCCGTCGGTTCGATCGGGTGGCGATGTTTCGGACGTCCGGAGGGCGTCGGACGTCCGTGAGTTTGATTCGGGTGACGAAGTTCCGGACGTCCGGAGGGCGTCGGACGTCCGTGTCCTGGGAATCGTCGGACGTCCGGAAGGTGTCGGATGTCCGTGCCCTGTAGCTTCAGCTGCTTCCCTTCTTCCTCTTCGACATACTTGGGGTTCTCGCCATCTTGGCTCTTGCAAGTAGTAGATCCTTGGTTTGCCTCCATGTATCTGATTACACATAGAGTTTCGGAATGAGGTAGTAGCCATGTCTCATGGGTAGAAATAAGAAGTTCGGAGAGGAGCGAGTTCACCTTATCTTCAATAGCCTTAGCTCGGGCTCTTGTCATGGGCCCCGGTGGTGTTGAGGGAGATGAAGGCACGTCCGTGGGGATGAGTGAGGGCTGCTCTGCATCAAAGCGCCAAGGAACACCTACACCATCCGCGAGGGAAGCCTGGAAGAGAAGACGGAAAAAGACGGAGCTGCGGAGTCCCCAGCGGCCGGACGACCGGAAGCCACCGGACGTCCGACACTCTCCAGCGGCCGGACGACCGACGACCACCGGACGTCCGACAAGTACCAGGATCCGGACGACCGAAGCCTACCGGACGACCAGCGATCCCGCACCCGAGCCAAATGAGCGGACGTCCGACCGCCTCCGGACGTCCGACCGACGCGCGCCCGAACCGAATCTACGGACGTCCGAAGACCTCCGGACGTCCGGACCCTATCGAGCCTCCGGACGACCGGTGACCTCCGGACGTCCGACGCGCTGTGTTGACTTCTGCTTGGGGCTGCAGCCCTTGTACCCCTTCGCCCCTAGACTATATATACTCTTTCTTCCCCACCTTCTAGGGCAGCAATGGTTTAGCTCATATTTTGTGTGAGAGCATTGCTCATCCACTAGGTTACTTCTCCTCGGAGCTCACGTCCTCTTCGGAGAAGATCCCCAAGCGGATTCAAGACCCCTTCAAGGAAGACCATCAAGACCTCCTCTTGGAGATGAACCTTACCTTGTATCTTTCCTTTGTTGTTCATGTACCTTGTGGATCTTGTGTGTTTGATTGTCTAGTGGATGTGTGATCGGACTTGTTCTTGAGTGTTTCCCCTTGTGATTTCTCTCCGTTCTTCCCGTGTTCATCGTGTTCTTCGAGGATCCCACCCAAACGTGAAAGATCGCCCACGAGGGTTCCGCCCTACATCATCTTGGTATCATGAGCCACGTTGATCACGTTTTGGAGCCCCTACCCCGTGTTTTCTAGCTTGATTTTGTTGTGTTCTTCCCCAATTTCGAAAATCCCCACCAAAAATAGCCCCAATTTTTTTTGTGATTTGTTAGTGTGATGATGTTTTGTTGATTTTGATCCATGGATTTGCTTGGTTTCGAGTGGATCTAGCATTTCCCCAAGTTTCCCCGTCTTTCATCCACGAAATCCCGCTAATTTTGACCCCAAAATCCCAAAATTCCGCCCAAAATCGCGTCCCGGATCTCAATTTTCGAGTTGACCCCGTCCCACCGGACGACCGGAGTTTTATGGACGTCCGGAGCCCCTGGAACGACCGGACGTCCGTCCTTTTCCGGACGACCGGAACTCCTAACCCGAACTGAATTTACGGATGTCCGACCTTTTACGGACGTCCGTAACCTGTAGTTTCAGACTTCGGCTGATTCTTGTTTCGGCCGTAACTAATTCATCCGAACTCCGATTTTGACGTTCTTTAGCTCGTTTTGAAGCTCTTGACATCCCCCTTCCCACAAAAATACCACCAGCACAATTTGACTCCATCAAAGTTTTGAAAATTTGGCAAGTTTGCCTAGGCCCTCCACCATATCATTCGCATAGCCACCACCGACTTCCGCAACCTAACCCATTTTGTTCCCCATAGCATTTGAGGTTATTTGAGTAGTGACTTGAGTCTCCTAAGGTGTTTAGGCTACTTAGGGACGGTTGCTTCTTCTTCAACCACCACCACCACTTCCGCATAGGCTTACCCACCATACACCACCACCCCAACTTAACCCAATTTTGCTTGAGTTGTGGCTTGTGTCTCCTAAGGTGTTTCGGCTACTTAGGGACGATAACTTCAACTTCGACGCGTGTATAGCCCATCATTTCACTTCCACATTGCCAAGTGCAAACCACCACCACATTCCCGATACCACCATTTGACATTTGTCATTTGAGATTTTGAGTTCGCGGTTTTTTTCCGTTTCCTAAGGTGTTTCGGCTACTTAGGGACGATTCTCCATCTTCTTGGTATCTACATCAAGAACACCGCCACTCATCATCGCAAAGGACGGTAACCTCGACGACACCATTGTATACTCCCATGCAATTGCATTGTTAACCCCTAGCCCATTTTGCGTCACTTGCCTATCGAGACTAGCCATTTGAGTATTGCCGGGCCACGTTACTTGTGCACATTAGTGATCTACACCATCCATTGCATACATACCATATCATATTGGTATCATATCTTGTGTCGCAATATTGTTCCCGCATATACACAATTGCTATCTTGGTTTGTGCATTGTGCAAAGTGGCCATACATAGAAAAAAAAGAAGAATAAGCTTTTAAGCAAAAAGAGAAATAGCAACGAGCTTGTAAGCAATAGCCATAGCATCACAATATATCATATGATATCATACTTGATCATCTTGGATCATTGTGTGAGAAACACCGGGAACCATACATACATAGCATACTTGGGATAGAGAGTTTATCCATTGTGCATCTTATAGGTTGTGCACAAGTGTCGTATCCGCCTATTGAGCAATCGTGCTAGCGTCTCTCTTGAGTTGTGCAACACGAGCGTTTTGGTGGATTCCACATTTTGAGCTCATTTGATGCGGAGCATCCCACGATCATCCCCATGCATCCACAACCGTCTCATCAAGAGCCAAGAGGACCCATGACACGAGCTAGAGCTAGAGCTATCGAGAACGAGGTGACCTCCTTCCTTATTGATATCGCATATGATCCACTCGAGACATGGCTACTACCTAAGTCCGATATGCTATGCATGATTAGGTGTCAAGGGGAACCTCCCGAGGATGCACGTGAAGACGGAAAAGTCCCCAAGTACAAGGATGAAGGAACACGACGAGAGGAACCGGAGAAGTCTGCCCAGCCCGGACACCCGGCCCCGTGCCCCGGACATCCGGCTCTTCCTGACGCCCCGGATATCCGGCCCCTTCGCCCGGTGATGAGGACATGACTACCTTGGATGAGACCAAAAATATTGCATACATGCATATTTCTCAGGTGATTTCTAGTGCAAACTATTCAATAATATATTTATGTTATCCAGAACAAAAATACTTCACATACTTTTGTGTTTTGTCTAATTGCAGGTGTATGGGACATTTGTACAATCCACATATGAAGATAAGGGAGAAAGAGATGTTTACCTGCTGTTCAAAAAGTTCTCTCACGTCACTTTTGGCCCAAGAGAAGATAGAGTCCAAGTCTCTCACGTTCTGGACTCAGATTCGGACTGCACACATACCTAACTCAAAACGTCTATAACTTTTTCATACGGACTCCAAATTGGTTGATTCTTTTTTGTTGGAAAATAGATTTCGTGCATTTTCCAACCCAATTGAATCACCTTAAAATCCGTCCGGAGCGTTGAGTTATAGACGAAACAATCTGATGCTGCAGCAGAATCCGAGTCAAACTACAAGTCCAAAGGTGTTACGTCACCTCCGCTTGGGCCCATTGGCCTTGTACGACCTAGGGTTAGTTTTAGGCTGCCTTGGGACGTCCTCCCACCTCCTTGGCCGCCACCCCTTGCTCCTATATAAGTAGATCCATCTAGTAGCTTTTTCCTTGGGATTTGTTTAGTTAAAAGTTAGCCATTGCAACTTCGTGTACTTCGTTTGTGTCCAACGACCAGACCAAGACCGCTCACGGATCCCCACCATTATCAATACTTCATATATATTCGCAATATTCAGATTGCTTTATCATATTCTTGCTCGTTCTTCGATTGCTTGCAGGAATAGACCTTCGTGGTCAGGTTGATCGTGCTCCAGCGTGGTCAATAACCTCTCGGAGTGGGTTTAGCGATTGCTAAGGCGCAACGTCGTGCACGTTTGTAGTCGGATCGTCAAAGTCGACTCCACCAAATCGATAGTTATCATCTCATCGAAAGATCGGGACACCCTCGCCTCTATCAAGTGGTATCAGTTTTCAGGTTGCTCGGTGAGAATTTCCAATTATCCCTAGATTAGATTTATTTTCTTACCTATTGTCCAAGAAAAAGCCACAAAAAAAGTTAGATCTATTCATCCTTTGTCCAAGCCAGTCCGAGCCTTTGCAGTTTTCTTTTCATTGTTTGCATTATTGAATTATCGGTTGCATCGTCGTGTCGAGTTGCTGGTCTTAGTGTCTTGTTCCTTTAGAGTTTGAGTTCTGTTCACATTAGTCACGCCGCTGCTGCATCATTATCCTTCCGCTGTCCACCATCCCATCCATTAATTTCCATCACGTACACGACTGTTCATTGTCATAATCATAGTTGAGGTCATTCACATCTTCGCCTGATCCAATCTGCATCTTATCCAGTTTGTCTTGGAAAGAGGGAGAAAAAAGATAGAGAAAAAAGAGAGAAAAAGGAAAGAAAAAAAGAAAAGAGAGAGAAGAAAAGAAAAAAAAGCGTGAGAAAAAAAGAGAGGAACAAAAACCGGATCTATCTAGAATCAATCTCGTACCTGAATTCGGATTGGAATCTGTTTTATGACTGTTCAGTAAAACAAGTGTATCTTCCTCATACGAAGTCCGCTTTTGACTCCGTGAGTACTCAAATTAAAGCTAGAGACGAGGCGCATCTAAATAGTTGCAGAAGCTAATTCAATATTTGACACCTCAAAATCGGCTTCTAAATAGGTGTTTTTGCCCTCAAGTTCGTGAACACAGCTTGTTCCAATTTTTCAGGCCAGTTTTAGAATTCTTTGACTCCTCATATCAACTCGAATTGAGTGATTCTTTTTGCATTGGAAAGCTTGAGTTAGTAGCATTCTTTGAAAGAATTTATCAGAAAATTGTCTCAAACTTTTCAAGAGGAAAGTTGAGAGAGAGTTGTTGTATGTCCTGCTTGGCAGTTGTTTTCATCATTATCTTCACTGCCGTTGTGATCTTCACTTATATCTTGCTGTCAAGAGCTACTTAGTATCCTTTATTGATGCTAGTTGTGCTATGCCGTGACCTCATTAGTGTTCTAGGCTCGCGTCTCTAGTCCGGTCTAGCCTAGGACCAGCACAGTACCGTCGTTGAGCGCTTATTCAACATTGCATCTTTGAATTGATTATTGCTAATCTTTTGCTACCATATATAGCCAACCCAGCTCCACATATTTCTACACGTGTATCGTGACGCCCCCGCAATCGCTTTACTCAATATTCGGAGTTACTTGACACCGCTGGTTGCCGATCACCGCCTGCTGCATGGTAAGAACTTGTAAGACATTGATATTTGCTTTACTGTGAGCGTTTTACCACCACATCCTAGTAGTTATAGGAACATTATTTTTGGATTTTGTTTCTTGTTCTACTAATCATGACAGGATCCAGAGTCAATTCATGGGCTTTGTCGATCGCGGGAGACATGCCACCACCTATGCAAATACCACAACCGTCACGATGATGAGGACATGACTACCTTGGATGAGACCAAAAATATTGCATACATGCATATTTCTCAGGTGATTTCTAGTGCAAACTATTCAATAATATATTTATGTTATCCAGAACAAAAATACTTCACATACTTTTGTGTTTTGTCTAATTGCAGGTGTATGGGACATTTGTACAATCCACATATGAAGATAAGGGAGAAAGAGATGTTTACCTGCTGTTCAAAAAGTTCTCTCACGTCACTTTTGGCCCAAGAGAAGATAGAGTCCAAGTCTCTCACGTTCTGGACTCAGATTCGGACTGCACAGACATACCTAACTCAAAACGTCTATAACTTTTTCATACGGACTCCAAATTGGTTGATTCTTTTTTTGTTGGAAAATAGATTTCGTGCATTTTCCAACCCAATTGGAGTCACCTTAAAATCCGTCCGGAGCGTTGAGTTATAGACGAAACAATCTAATGCTGCAGCAGAATCCGAGTCAAACTACAAGTCCAAAGGTGTTACGTCACCTCCGCTTGGGCCCATTGGCCTTGTACGACCTAGGGTTAGTTTTAGGCTGCCTTGGGACGTCCTCCCACCTCCTTGGCCGCCACCCCTTGCTCCTATATAAGTAGATCCATCTAGTAGCTTTTTCCTTGGGATTTGTTTAGTTAAAAGTTAGCCATTGCAACTTCGTACTTCGTTTGTGTCCAACGACAGACCAAGACCGCTTACGGATCCCCACCATTATCAATACTTCATATATATTCGCAATATTCAGATTGCTTTATCATATTCTTGCTCGTTCTTCGTTTGCTTGCAGGAATAGACCTTCGTGGTCAGGTTGATCGTGCTCCAGCGTGGTCAATAACCTCTCGGAGTGGGTTTAGCGATTGCTAAGGCGCAACGTCGTGAACGTTTGTAGTCGGATCGTCAAAGTCGACTCCACCAAATCGATAGTTATCATCTCATCGAAAGATCGGGACACCCTCGCCTCTATCACCCGGAAATCCGGCCCCTCCACCACCGAATGCACCTGGAAGACCCAGACCAGCCCGGACATCCGGCCTCCCCGCCCGGACATCTGGCCCGTCCCGAAGCCCCGGATATTCGGCCACTCGCCCGGAAATCCGGCTCCCACCTCCCGGTTCTGCTGAATCGGTCGCCCTAGCCCGGACATCCGGGCTGAGAGCCCGGACATCCGGCGCCTCGCGAAAGCCCGGACATCCGGCCCGACTCCCGGACGTCCGGCCTCCCCTGCCTGCGCGCAGCCCTCCGGGACTCGTCCCTTGTACCCCTTCGCCCCGAGACTATATATACTTGATCCCCTCCTATTTCTAGGGTTAGCTTTGGATTAGCTCATATTTAGGTGAGAGAGCCTTTGCTCATCCACTTGCCTTTGCTCAGGACCTCTACGGAGAAGATCCCCAAGCGGATTCAAGACCCCCTTCTAGGGTGGACCCCCATCAAGACCTCCTCTCGGAGAAGAACGGCTACTCGTGTATCCTTACCTTTGTTGCTCTTGAATCTTGTGCCACTCTATGTGATCGATAATCTAGCACTTGTGTGATTGGTTTCTTGTCGGTTGAGTGAATTCTCTCTTGTTTTCCCCGTGTTTCCCTCTTGTTCTTCCGCGTGTTCTTCGTGATTCCCCGTAGGATCCGCTCCAACATGAAAGATCGCCCACGTAGGGTTCCGCCGTACATCATCTATGGTATCATGAGCCACGTTGATCACGTTAGTGGAGCCCCTACCCCTCTTTTTCTAGCTTGATTTTGTTGTTTTTGTCCTAATTTCGAAAATTCCCCACAAAAATAGCCCCAATTTTTTTTTGTGATTTGTTAGTGTGATGAAGTTTTGTTGGATTTGATCCGTGGATTTCGTGTGTTGCAGGTAGATCTAGCATTCCCCCCTCTTTTTCACAATTTTCATCCACAAAATCGCCCAAATTTGACCGGTTTTGACCTCTTCCCCGCGGTGTTCTTCGTGCCCGGACGTCCGGCCCGAACAGCCCGGACATCCGGCCCGATCAGCCCGGACATCCGGCGCCCCGGACATCCGGCTTCTAGCCCGGATTTCCGGCCCCAGGTAGCATCCATCCCTTCCACCACCCCGATCACCGCCTAACCTTCGCCAAACTTTGTCCCGTGCCCACATACACTTCCAATTACCGCCACCAACTCCACATAACACCACCATAGCCTTTCCCACTACCAATTCCGACAACGTTGCCAACTTTTGCCTTGAGAATTTGAGTTGGGGTTTTTTCGTATCCTTTTGTGTTTCGGCTATCTAGGTACGGTTCAACATCAACATCACCACCGCTCATCCTCGCCAAGGATGGTAACATCGTCGACACCTTTGTCATTACTTGCAATTGCATTGATAACCATCATAGCCCATCTTTTGCGTTGCTTACCCATCGAGACTAGCCATTGAGTATTGCCGGCAACATGACTTGTGCACATTAGTGATCATACTCCATAGCATACATACCATACCACCGTGGTGCATATCTTGGTTCGTGAAGTTTTGCATGAGAAAAAGAGCTCAAAAGAGAAAGAGCCAATCAAGCTTTTAAGCAAAGAGAGAAAGATAAGCAAAGAGCTTATGAGCAAGAACCATAGCATCATAAAACATTAAGATTGTCATACTTGATCATCTTGGATCAACACATTGAAACACCATACATATAGCATACTTGGGATAGAAGTCGTTGCATTTTTGCTTAGTAGGTTCTGCACAAGTTTGTATCCGCCTATTGTGCAATCGTGCTAGCGTCTCTCTAGTGTTGCGCAACAAGAGCATCTTGGTGAATTCCACATTTTGGCTCATCCTTGGTTGCATAACCCCATATTATCTATTTGCGCGTGTGTTTCCGTGTACCATATCTTGCTATTGGTCTACTTGTTGCATTTGCAAATTTATGAATCATTTCCAACTTTATTGAGTCTCACTTACAATTGCATCAAATTTTGTGCCACCATCCTAACCGAGCTCCACCATAAGCTTTTATTTGTGTAGGTGTGAGAACCGACAAGAATCGGTACCAAGAGTGCTATTTCATTGTCCGCATTTGAGTGAACTTGATTCATTTTCAACATCGGTCAAAGGTACATTGGTATACGTTCTTTTCCGTTCTACCACTCACATCTTGCTTGGAATGATGGATAGGCCAAGTTCTTCTACCAACCCACTCTTCATCGAGCAAGACGACGACATGTCTTCATACGTCACCAAGAGCCACCTCTTTGGTGCACAACGAGCGTTGCACCAAGAACAACAAGCAGTGAGCGACCGCATCGACAACCTTGCCACCGACTTGCGACTTTCCGAGCAACGTACAAGAGACTACTTCGACAACAAGTTCGAGGCTCACAAGCAAGAGAATGATGCAAGAATGGACGAGATCCGCGCGTTGATGAGAAACCGACATCATTCAACTTCTTCTTCATCAAGACGGAGCCGCTCGAGTCGACACTCCGACGACACCTTCTACGACTCAAGTACACCTACTTCGAACACTCTTCGTCGTGCCGCTCGTCAAGACCGTCATGCATCTCGCAACCCGCTACATGACAAGCATTCCCAAGAGCAAGTTGATGATCAAGCTCCTCGTCCTCAATCAAACCAAGAGGCTTTTGCTCAAGCTCAAGAACGACAATGTCTTCGTCGCCAACAAGAGCAAGAAAACGCACGTCTTCACCAAGACGAACAAGACGCCAAGGCTCAACGTCTTCAACAACAACAACGTGAAGCGCAAGCTCTTGAGGCGCAACGTGCCCTTCAAGAATCAAGTAGAGCCGTCGCCAACCGCAATCGCGAACGGCGAAATCAAGAGGAAGCCCTTCGAGAAGAAATACAAGAGAGGAACTACCAACCTCAAGTACAACGTCAAGTTCCTCAAGCTCCTCCACAAGCTCGTCAAGCTCCACCTCGACCTCACGTTCCACAAGAGCAAGTTGATCATGGTCTTCCTCCGCGCCAAGAGCAACATGAAGACGAGTACATTCCACGTCAAGGACGTCATCATCAACATCGCCAACAACACAATGAAGAGCAACGCTACGGCAAGCTAAAATTCACCATGCCCAAGTTCAATGGAAGCAATGACCCCGAAGACTACCTCTCATGGGCATTGAAGGTTGACAAAATCTTCCGTTTGCACAACTACGATGAAGCGAAGAAAATCGCTATGGCATCACTTGAGTTCCAAGATTATGTGCTCATATGGTGGGAACAAATCATTGAGCGATGACAAGCAAGAGGTGAACCTCCAATCACCACTTGGGCTCAAATGAAGGATGTCATGCGAGCACATTTTGTGCCAACCTACTACAACCGCGACCTCTTCAAGAAACTCCAACTACTCAAGCAAGGAACAAAGAGTGTTGAAGAATATTACAAGGAAATGGAGATAGCAATGATTCGAGCCAATGTCAAGGAAGATGATGAGCAAACTATGGCACGTTTCTTGAATGGACTCAATCATCCCATCAAGAAGATCGCCGACTTCCAACCATACTCATCCCTCATTGAGCTCGTGCATCAAGCTACAAAGGCGGAACGCCAAGTGCAAGATGACTTCAAGTACGCCAAGTACTCATCCAAGACCTACGGTTTCTCCAACAACCAAGCTTCAACGACTCCTCCAACATCTACATCAACCAAGCCTTATTCAAGAAACGACGACAAGTCAAGTTACAAGAAAACTTCGACAAGTTCAAGTCGTCCTCCTCCTACTACAAACAACCTCAAGCCGCGTGCTTCATCATCTACTCCGACCGATGAGACCATCAAGACAAGCTCCTTCAAGTGTTTCACTTGCGGCGGCCGAGGCCACAAGTCATATGAATGCACCAACAAGCGCACCATGATCCTCAACAACGATGGCACATATGACTCCATGAGTGAGGAGGAAATGGAAGCCCTTGAGCAAGTGGCCATGCACCGGCAAGTGAATGAAGATGAAGATGATCAAGTCTTTTGTGATGAGGATTCGAGCCCCGCTCTCGTTGTCTCCAAGGTCTTGACTCTCCAACATCAACAAGAAGAAGACCAACGATGCCACATTTTCCACACAAAAGCCGGCATCAATGGACGGTCCATCAAGGTCATCATCGATGGAGGTAGTTGCCACAACTTGGCAAGTGAAGAACTATGCTCCAAGCTCCAATTGGTCAAGAGGAAGCACCCGCATCCCTACAAGGTTCAATGGCTAAGTGACTCCGACACTATACGAGTCGAGCATACGGTCCAAGTCTCCTTCAAAATTGGTGCTTATGAAGACACGTTGGAATGTGATGTGGTCCCAATGACCGTTTGCCACCTACTTCTAGGTCGACTGTGGCAATTCGACCGTGGTGTAATCCACAATGGGCGCACCAATCACAATAGCTTCAAGATGAAAGGGAAGGAATATGTGCTACGACCTATGTCTCCTACTCAAGTGATAGCCGACAAGCAAGCCACACATCATAGAGAAAAGAGTGAGAAAGTGATCCACCCAAAAGTGAGTGAGAGCCACAAACCAAATTTGAGCGACTCTTCGCCTAGAGAGAAAAACCTCATTCTATTTGCCACCAAAAGTGAGATGAGAGAAGTGTGTGAGAACCCATCTACCGTGATGCACTTTGTCCTTGTGTGCAAGGATGGAGAACCAAAAACTAACACCATTCACGTGCTACCTTTGGTGTTTCAATCTCTTTTGCAGGAATTCCAAGATGTTTTCCCCGATGAGCTACCTCCGGGTCTACCTCCTCTTCGAGGCATTGAGCATCGAATCGACCTCATCCCCGGAGCGGCGCTACCAAACAAAGCTCCATACCGAGTCAATCCGGAAGAAACCAAGGAGATTCAACGGCAAGTACAACAACTAATCGACAACGGTCATGTACGTGAAAGCTTAAGCCCTTGTGCCGTTCCGGTTATTCTCGTGCCTAAGCCCGATGGAAGTTTCCGCTTGTGTTACGATTGTAGACCTATCAATGCTATTACCGTTCGATATAGGCATCCCATTCCTCGCTTAGATGACATGCTTGATGAACTTAGTGGAGCCAACTTTTTCTCAAAAATTGATCTTAAAAGTGGCTATTATCAAATCCGCATACAAGAGGGTGATGAATGGAAAACTGCTTTCAAAACCAAATTTGGTTTATATGAATGGTTAGTGATGCCTATGGGTCTTTCGAAGCTCCGGTACTTTTGTGCGCCTTATGCATCATGTGCTTCGTCCTTATATTGGAGTCTTTGTTGTGGTTTACTTTGATGATATTCTTGTGTTTAGCAAAACCATGAAAGAGCACATCAATCATGTAAAATCTGTGTTGCAAACTCTTCGCAAGGAAAGCCTTTATGCAAACTTGAAAAAATGCACTTTTGGAGTTGACAAAGTGGTTTTCTTGGGTTTTGTCGTTTCCTCAAAGGGTGTCCATGTTGATGAATCTAAAATTGAAGCAATCAAAACTTGGCCCCAACCCACCAATTTGCAACAAGTGCGAAGTTTTCTTGGTCTTGCGGGTTTCTATCGTCGCTTTGTGAAAGATTTTAGCACAATTGCCGCTCCTTTGCATGCTTTGAGCAAGAAGAATACTCCCTTTGTTTGGGGAACTTTGCAATCAACCGCTTTTGATGAACTCAAGTCTTTGCTTACTCATGCTCCGATTCTTGCTTTTCTCAATTTTGACAAAACTTTTGAGGTTCATTGTGATGCAAGTGGTACCGGAATTGGCGGAGTTTTGATGCAAGAAAAACGAGCCATTGCTTATTTTAGTGAAAAACTCTCCGGTGCTCAACTTAATTATCCCAACTATGACAAAGAATTGTATGCTTTAGTGCGTGTGCTACATGTTTGGGAACATTACCTTAGACCTCATGAGTTTGTCATCCATACCGATCATGAAACGCTTAAGTACCTCAAAGGTCAAACTAAATTGAACAAGCGTCATGCAAAATGGAGTGAATTCATTGAATCTTTTCCTTATGTGATCAAGTACATTAAGGGTAAAGAAAATGTAGTGGCCGACGCGCTTTCACGCATAAACATGCTTGTCACTCAACTTGAGTTGAATGTTATTGGTTTTGAGCATATAAAAGACTTGTATGAGCATGATCCATCTTTTGCTTCTCCTTATGCTAAGTGTTTGACGCATACGTCTTGGGAAGAATATTACATCAAGGATGGTTATCTTATGAGAGCTAACAAACTTTGCATTCCCGAGTCTTCTCTTCGTTTACTCCTTTTGCAAGAGGCTCATGGAGGAGGACTCATGGGACACTTTGGACGCGACAAGACATTCGCCACGCTCTCCAACAACTACTTTTGGCCCAAGATGTTCCGTGACGTCTCACGCTTCACCAACCGATGCTATACATGTCGCAAAGCTAAGTCTAAAGCTCAATCTCATGGTCTTTACATGCCTCTTCCTATCCCATATCAACCATGGGAAGACATTAGTATGGATTTTGTACTTGGTTTGCCTCGGACCCAAAATGGCAAGGACTCCGTGTTTGTTGTTGTGGATAGATTTTCTAAGATGGCACATTTCATTCCTTGCAACAAGATAGACGATGCTTCACATGTTGCAAATCTCTTTTGTAGGGAAATCTTGCGACTCCATGGCGCCCCAAAGACAATCGCTCTCGATCGTGACGTCAAGTTCTTGAGTTACTTTTGGAAGACCCTATGTGCAAAGCTCGGAATCAAGCTCTTGTTCTCCTCGGCATACCATCCTCAAACCGACGGCCAAACGGAGGTGACGAACCGCACACTATCCACTCTACTTTGTGTCTTGATCAAGAAGAACATCAAGGAAT
This sequence comes from Aegilops longissima, assembly GCA_021605205.1. Lineage (NCBI taxonomy): Eukaryota > Viridiplantae > Streptophyta > Magnoliopsida > Poales > Poaceae > Aegilops > Aegilops longissima. The sequence goes on along the minus strand of CM038681.1, from coordinate 320,441,401 downwards.
GGGAAGCATGTCTACCCATCGCCGAGTACGCATACAATCGTGCAAGACATTCAACTACCGGCAAGTCCCCCTTCGAGGTCGTCTACGGTTTCAACCCGTTGTCCCCATTGGACATTCTACCACTTCCTCTCCAAGAGCGCACAAACATGGATGCAAGTGAACGAGCAAGCTACATCAAGAAGATGCACGAAGATACAAGGCACACCATTGAGCGCCAAGTACAACACCAAGCAAACAAGCTCAACGCCAACAAGCAACCCATCGTCTTCAACATTGGTGATCTAGTGTGGCTACACCTCCGCAAGGACCGCTTCCCCAAAGAACACAAGTCCAAGCTTCTCCCTCGAGCCGATGGACCTTTCAAGGTGCTAGCACGCTACAACGACAACGCTTACAAGATCGACATACCTCGAGACAAGTACAACGTGAGCGACATCTTCAACGTCAAGGACCTTGCACCATTCCATGGAGATGAAGCCTTTGATTCGAGGTCGGATCTCTCCCAAGAGGGGGGGAGATGATGCGGAGCATCCCACGATCATCCCCATGCATCCACAACCGTCTCATCAAGAGCCAAGAGGACCCATGACACGAGCTAGAGCTAGAGCTCTCGAGAACGAGGTGACCTCCTTCCTTATTGATATCGCATATGATCCACTCGAGACATGGCTACTACCTAAGTCCGATATGCTATGCATGATTAGGTGTCAAGGGGAACCTCCCGAGGATGCACGTGAAGACGGACAAGTACCCAAGTACAAGGATGAAGGAACACGACGAGAGGAACCGGAGAAGTCTGCCCAGCCCGGACATCCGGCCCCATGCCCCGGACATCCGGCTCTTCCTGACGCCCCGGATATCCGGCCCCTTCGCCCGGAAATCCGGCCCCTCCACCACCGAATGCACCTGGAAGACCCAGACCAGCCCGGACATCCGGCCTCCCCGCCCGGACATCCGCCCGTCCAAGCCCGGATATCCGCCACTCGCCTGAAATCCGGCTCCCACCTCCGGTTCTGCTGAATCGGTCGCCCTAACCGGACATCCGGGCTGAGAGCCCGGACATCCGGCGCCTCGCGAAAGCCCGGACATCCGGCCCGACGCCCGGACGTCCGGCCTCCCCTGCCTGCGCGCAGCCCTCCGGGACTCGTCCCTTGTACCCCTTCGCCCCGAGACTATATATACTTGATCCCCTCCTCTTTCTAGGGTTAGCTTTGGATTAGCTCATATTTAGGTGAGAGAGCCTTTGCTCATCCACTTGGCTACTTCTCCTCGGAGATCAGGACCTCTACGGAGAAGATCCCCAAGCGGATTCAAGACCCCCTTCTAGGGTGGACCCCATCAAGACCTCCTCTCGGAGAAGAACGGCTACACGTGTATCCTTACCTTTGTTGCTCTTGAATCTTTTGCCACTCTATGTGATCGATAATCTAGCACTTGTGTGATTGGTTTCTTGTCGGTTGAGTGAATTCTCTCTCGTTTTCCCCGTGTTTCCCTCTTGTTCTTCCGCGTGTTCTTCGTGATTCCCCGTAGGATCCGCTCCAACGTGAAAGATCGCTCACGTAGGGTTCCGCCGTACATCATCATTCCTTGGTTGCACGACCCCATTTATCTATCCGTGTGTGTGTTTCCGTGTGCCATTCTTTGCTATTGGTCCACTTGTTTCGCTTGTGAATTTGTGAATCTCTTTCAACATTATTGACTCTTGCTAACATTTTGCATCAAATTTTTGTGCCACTATCCTCACCGAGCTCAACCATAAGCTTTACTTGATAGGTGTGAGTGAACAAGTCCAGTACCAATTCCACTATTCTTTCATCTCACATTGAGTGAAACGGGATACATCCTCAACTTTGGGAAAAGGTAACTTGGTATTGTTTATCTCATTTCCTACTCACCTCTACTCGAGTCTTGTGATGGATAAGCAAGGCATTTCACCTTCGGTCTACAACAACAACGACGAGTTCGATGCCACGAACAACAACTCCGACGCCAAGATGCAAGCTCAAATAGAGGAGATCAAAGCCCTCATCAAGTGCTACAAGCGATCTTCCTCATCTTCGAGAAGACGCTCAAGAGCACATGCTTCCGTGCTACCATCTCCGGCAAGATCACATCGGCATCGACACCATCACCACCACGAATGTGAAGGTCATGAGCTCAACACCAACAACCGCTCAACGACTTCACCATCTCCCTTGGCATCTTCGCCAAGCGACTTCAAGGCATCTTCGCCTACGGACATACGGCATCTTCGCCAATAAGCACCCCAAGACTACCCTCAAGAGAAGCTCCCCAAGCTCAAGTCCACGACTTCCACGTACTACTACGACCTCAACATCGACCACGCGATTCCTTTCTATGGGACTCACGAACCCGAGCAGTATCTCGAGTGGGAGCGTTTAATGGCCGACTACCTCAAGCTACATCAAGTTCCTCCCAAAGATCAAGTGAAGTGTGCCACAAGAAACTTCCATGACTACGCCTCTACTTGGTGGCTTCACACACCTTGAGTACTACGACATGAGTTGGCCCAAGGCGAAGAGAGCTTTTGGCGAGAGTTCGTGCCTCCAACCTACACGGAACAACTTCGACGCCAATTGGAGAACACCATCCAGGATCCAAGTCCATCGACGCGTGCATTTCAAGGAGATGAAGATTGCCTTGCGACGAGCCGGCGTGGACGACCCCATTTCGATGAAGTTTCACTTCATGATGGGATTGCACAACGACATCTCCAAGACTATCTTCCTCGAGAACTACGAGTCCATCGACGAGTACTACATTGGTGCTCTCAAGGCGGAACAAGAACTCATGAAGGCCAAGGCTTCTCCACCCCAAGCACACTTCGAGATGACCAAGCTCCATGAGAATGAGCATGAGGCTAGTACCACCAAGATGTCCAAGCCCGACGAGCTCCATGACGATGCTCCCAAGTGCGACTTCACCGCCATCCCTCTTTGTGGCATTGATGATGCCGAGTCTACCTTGACTCTTTTTCAAGATGGTGCGGCGGCGAAGCACGACCACGGAGACCCTCGGACCAAGCTTTGGAGGCGAGCGACAAGGTGGCGAGCAAGGATGATGCTTCCATCTTAGGAGGCGAGAGTGATGTTGTGCCATCTTGGCCTTCATCCACACGACAGCGATGACAAGATGATCGAGCATGGGATTTTCCTTCGGTCATGGAGGAGAGTGATGATGTGCCATCTTCGCCTTCATCCATGGCAACGGCGATGAGATGGTTGAGTACTTCACCCGACCACGGCGACGATGATGACATGAGTGACTTGTGCCACCATATTGAGAGTGAGAGTGCCTTCACCACTAGCCCTATATATGATGTGTTGCCACAAATCCCATGTGAGGAGAGCCACAACCCCCACCACTTGAGTGAGATGAGTGACTCCACCATATGTGAGTTTAAGTGCACCTATTTTAAGGGAGTGAGAGAACCACCACATAGAGAGAGTGAGATAGTTGATAGGTCTCGTGAGGCCATTTGCATTTCTAACAACTTGACCTCTACCTCTATTGTGTCTTCTCATTTGGTGCTAGGTCCCATTTATGATGACGCGCCGATCCTCGACGACTTCGTCCTCCCTTTGGATAAGACGATGGCCATGGTGGACTATGATGCACCCCCCACATGGTTCCATCAAGATGAAGATGACCACCATTTGGTCTTCCCCACCTCACCTACACCACTTGAGTGGAATGACAAAGGTAACAAAGGTGACGGTGATGCTCTCGTCCCACTAGTGGACTATTTTGACATTGATTGCTTGCATGATGTTGATCACCCTATTGACATGCTTCATTCTAGTATGATTTCCTCATGTGATGATTTGCCCATTTATGATGAGTACGATGATTCTCATGTGGAGTTTATTAGTTGTGATGCCATGTTACATAGGATTTCTTGTGACAATTCTTTAGGTCACATCATGTTTGCTAATCCGCTTGACTTGTCATATGCTATGCATGAGATCAACCATATGTCTTATTTGCAATCTCTTCATAGTGACTATGCATATGTGATAGAGGCAAAGGTGTCCCGTCTTTCGATGAGATGTGGTTTTCGCTTTGGAGGAAGTCGACTTTGACGATCCGACTACGAACGTGCGAGGACGTCGCGCCTTAGCAATCGCTAAACCAACTCCGAGAGGTTATTGACCACGCCGGAGCACGATCAACCTGACCACGAGGGTCTGTTTCCTGCGAGCAAACGAAGAACAAGCAAGAAACTGAGATTGCAATCTGGATATTGCGAATATAAGATGAAAGCTTTATTGATCAAGGTGGGGTCCTGTGACGCCTTTGTCTGGTCGTTGAACACAAACGAAGTACGCGAAGTTGCAGCTATGGCGAACTTTTAATCTAAACAAAACCCAAGGTCTAAACGGTGCCCTAAGGGCTGTATATATGGAGAAAGAGGGGGGGAATTTCGTGGCCCTTGGTGGAGGGGTCCGAAATCAACCCTAACTCTTGTTTCCCACACATACGGACTCTAAAACAGCCTATACTTAAGTATTTCGAAATTACATGGGCCTGGCCCAATAATAAGGTGACGCAGCACCTAGAATAGCCTATGGACGAATATTATGAAGTGGCATCTTGTATATTTCGTCCAAGGCCTTATGCACTCATTAGGGTGGCTTCAAAGTCCTGGAATCATCACTTGTAACTCCGTTTTGTTCTCCTTGCGCATGCCAACATCTCCATGCTTGAACTTGCTCCAAGGTTCATCTTTCTTGTCCATGGTAGGCCCTTCATTTGTAAGCAAAACAAATGTATCCAATTTAGGCAGCATCATATTCTCATGAACATTGGAATCGTTTACAAGAAACGAAAGTACCGATAATTCAATTGGCGCATGTGAGCTCTAGTAATTGGTCCAAGATGTATAGCAGCAGGGCTGTGGGTGTAACAATGGTATTGATGTCCTCATCATCCTCCCTTCTTGAAATGAAGTCGCCTCGACGGAAGCTCATCTTCCTCACCCAAATAAGGCTTCAAATCTGCAATGTTAAAAGTGGGACTAACCCCAAAATCTGCAGCAGCTCAAGTTTATATGCATTATCATTTATTTTCTCTAACACCTTAAATGGACCATCAAGACGTGGCATTAGCTTTGATTTATGCAAATTAGGAAACCTATCCTTACGCAAATGTAACCAAACAAGATCTCCGGTGCAAAGACAACATGTTTTCTACCCTTATCTCCACAAGTTTATATTTAGCATTCATACGCTCAATGTTTTCCTTAGTTAACTCATGCATTTTAAAATCAATTCAGCACGTTCTTTAGCATCAAAATTAACCTTCTCCAAGATGGAAGAGGCAACAAATCAATAGGTGCACGAGGTAGGAAGCCATACACAATTTCAAAAGGGCACATCTTAGTAGTAGAATGCAATGAACGATTATAAGCAAATTCAATATGAGGCAAGCATTCTTCCCACATTTTCTTATTATTCTTCAAAACAGCCCTAAGCATAGTAGACAATGTTCTATTGACTACTTCAGTTTGTCCATCGGTTTGGGGTGACAAGTAGTACTAAAAAGCAGTTTAGTCCCCAACTTAGCCCATAAACATCTCCAAAAGTGGCTAAGAAATTTAGTATCACGATCTGAAACAATAGTATTTGGCACACCATGCAAGCTTAATAATTTCACGAAAGAACAAATCAGCAACATTAACAAAGATCATCGCTTTTATGACATGGTATAAAGTGTGCCATTTTCGAGAATCTATCCACGACAACAAATATGCTATCCTCCCTTCTTTGTTCGAGGTAAACCTAAAACAAAGTCCATAGATATATCCTCCCAAGGAACACTAGGCACGAGCAAAGGCATATATAAACCATGAGGATTGAGTCGTGACTTAGCTTTTTGACATGTAGTGCAGCGAGCAACAAAACGCTCAACATCCCGCCTCATCTTTGGCCAAAAGAAATGTGTAGCAAGTATATCCTCCGCCTTCTTCACGCCAAAGTGTCCCATTAATCCTCCTCCATGCGCCTCCTGCAACAACAAAAGACTAACAGAGCTAGCAGGAATGCATAGCTTGTTAGCACGAACACAAAACCATCATTAATAACGAACTTGTTCCATGTTCTTCCCTCTTTACAATTCTGCATTACATCTTTAAAATCAGCATCATGCACATATTGATCTTTGATGGTCTCCAAACCAAATATTTTGAAGTCAAGTTGTGAAAGCATAGTATATCGACGAGACAAAGCATCAGCAATAACATTTTCTTTACCCTTCTTGTGTTTAATGACATAAGGAAAGTCTCAATGAATTCAACCCATTTAGCATGTCTACGATTCAGTTTAGCTTGACTTTTAATATGTTTCAAAGATTCATGATCGAATGTATAACAAATTCTTTGGGCCATAAATAATGTTGCCATGTCTCTAAAGTCCGAACAAGAGCATATAATTCTTTGTCATAAGTAGAATAGTTCAGACTAGGCCCACTCAATTTTTCGAAAAGTATGCAACAGGTTTGCCATCTTGTAATAACACACCTCCTAATCCAATTCCACTAGCATCACATTCAAGCTCAAAAGTCTTATTAAAGTCAGGAAGTTGGAGTAAAGGAGCATGTGTCAACTTATCTTTCAATACCGTGAAGGCTTCTTCCGTGCGGTACCCCAAACAAAAGGCACATCCTTCTTTGTAAGCTCATTGAGAGGTGCAGCAATGGTGCTAAAGTCTCTCACAAAACGCCTATAGAAACCAGCGAGTCCAAGAAAACTCCTCACTTGTGTGACCGTTTTGGCTGCGCCAACTCTCAATAGCTTCAATCTTGGCTTTATCAACTTCAATTCCTCGTGGAGTAACAACATAGCCAAGAAAAGATACTCGGTCGGTGCAAAAGGTGCACTTCCCAAGGTTACCAAACAAACGTGCATCACGAGAGCATTAAAAACAGCACGTAAATGTTCCAAATGTTCTTCCAAAGATTTGCTATAAATCAGTATATCATCAAAGTAAACTACCACAAATCGTCCAATGAAAGCACGTAAAACTTCGCTCATTAATCTCATGAAAGTACTAGGTGCATTAGTTAACCCAAAAGGCATGACTAACCACTCATATAATCCAAACTTAGTTTTAAATGCTGTTTTCCATTCATCTCCCAATTTCATACGAATTTGATGGTATCCACTACATAAATCAACTTTGGAGAATATTGTAGAGCCACTTAATTCATCAAGCATATCATCTAGCCTAGGAATAGGATGACGATAACGAATAGTAATATTATTAATGCCTCTACAATCAACACACATACGCCGACGTACCATCCTTTTTAGGCACTAGTATAATAGGAACAGCACAAGGACTAAGAGATTCGCGATATAACCTTTGTCGAGAAGCTCCTGTACTTGACGATAATCTCCTTCGTCTCCTCCGGATTGGTACGGTATGGTGCACGGTTGGTAGCGATGCACCGGAATTAAGTCAATTTGATGCTCAATCCCTCGAATAGGTGGTAATCCGGTGGCACGCCTTGTGGGAAGACATCGGTGAACTCCCGCAAAATGTTAGTGACAGCGAGGGGCAAAGAGGAAGGCACATCCTCGAATGAAAATAATGCCTCTTTGCACACAAAAGCATAGCAAACAGATTTGCTAGAATCTAGCTCATCAATATCAGATTTGGTGGCAAATAAACATGCACTTTTCAGTTTAATTTCAGAAGCAACATTAGATGGTTTATTATTAGGCTTCATTTGTTGCTCAAATTCTTTTGCCACAATCTGATTTTCACTCTTATTTTTCTCCTGTTTTGCTTTATTAGCTCTATTAATATCATCTTTCAAAATGGAATCAGAGTCATAGGAAGCAAAGTAATATTTTTATCCTTGTGAACAAGAGTATACTGATTGTTTCTACCATGGTGTACAGAAATTTTATCAAATTGCCATGGTCTACCAAGTAATAAGGAACATGCTTGCATAGGTACCACATCACAATCAACATAATCAGCATATGTAGAGATACTAAAATGCACACGAACAAAGACGTGTTACCTTAACCTTGCCGCTGTTGTTGAACCATTGGATGTAGTAAGGATGTGGATGTGGTCTTGTGGTGAGAGAAAGCTTCTCCACCATATCCATGCTAGCCAAGTTGTTGCAGCTCCCTCCATCTATGATGACGCTGAATAGAACGCTCCTTCACAACTCCCTTTGTATGGAACAAGTTATGCCTCTGATTTTGCTCAGCTTGTGTAACCTGCACACTCAAAACACGTTGAGCAACTAAACATTCATACCTGTCAAGATCTTCAGAGCCATGTATTGCGCCTCAAGATCGTAATCATCTCCACCGTGTTCTTCATGTGTAATAAGAGCCAAAGTCTCTTCATCATAGTCACTAGCGGACTCATACCCACCATCCTCGTAGCAATCATCACACGCTGAGATTGGCATTCTCTCATAAAATGTCCTCTTCCCTTACAACGACGACAAATAATATCACTTGTGTGCCCTGTTGACGCCATGGAAGAAGAAGAGCTCTGTAGGCCCAGCAGGTGTGCTCTTGGCGATAGTGGTGGTTGTGCTGCTTTCTTGTATCACGGTTGGAGGTGGCAGCCGACGGAGGTGCCGGTGTAGTAGAACGTGTGGAAGTAGATGATGCACGTGGTGTCCATGATGAAGGTCGACCTGCAGAAAAGTTAGTCCGCGCCAACGCCTGTCGATCCTGCACTTCACGTTCAGCTTTACAAGCAAGATGGAATAATCGATGATATTATTATAATCCTTGTAGTCTAGAATGGTTTGAATCTCTCTATTTAATCCACCCAGAAAACGTGCAAGCATAGCTTCATTCTCCTCAACAATACCACATCTAATCAAGCCAGTTTGTAATTCCTGATAATATTCTTCTACCGAATTTTTTCCTTGTCTTAAGCGCTGCAATTTTGAAGTAATTCACGCTGATAATATGGTGGAACCCAACGAGCACGCATAGCAGTTTTCAAAGCAGCCCAAGTAGCTGGAACAGGATATAATCTACAATGTTCAGACCACCAAACACATGCAAAGCTAGTGAAAGCACAAACAGCAGCAGAGAACACGTCTCTCCTCGGGATATTGTAAACATGTAAATCGTTGTTCAGTTTCTAACTCCCAAGTAAGATATATATCAGAACATATCTACCCTCAAATGGTGGAATATTCAATTTCAGTTTAGGAGATGGTCATGATCTCGCACTCAAGGGGAGCCCGAAATTGCCATTATTTGCATGTGGACGACCTGGTGGTTGTGGTGCTGGTGGTTGCACGTAGTTCGATGTTGATCAACCTCATCCTCGTAAGCTCACATAATCATCCTCCCCACCGCAGCAGCAGGAGCCATGTATATCAACAGCAGCACCAGCAGCTTGGCCAGAAGAAGGGACACGGAAGCTCGGCGGAGGGCTGTTTGCGATGTGGAGGTAGTCCTTGTTGTTGTAGTAGAGGTGCGTTAGGTGCAGCCGGTGGTGGTGGTGGTAGACGCGCGAGCAATTCATTAAACTTGTTATCGAGCTTTGTTTCGAACGCCTTCTCAATGCCATCTATCTTCTCCATGGCCTCTTCAAATCTATTTAGCACATCTTCCACCTGCCCACTCATCATTTGTTGAAACTTATCATGTAGCGCTTTGTTTGTCATGTTCTCCCAATCCATCACGCCGGCTTGTGATCCTGCCATGGTTAGCAGCAATAGAAACACACAAGAATATGATTGACAGACTACTAGGAAGTGGTGGTGGTGGTGTGGTGGACAGTCACAAATCCGTCAAGCAAATCTCAAATTCTTACCAGTTCTTACCAAGAAGAAGCGGTGATCGGCAACCGATGTAGTCAAAACTCTCAAAGCTTGGATAGAGCGATTACGGGGAGAGTCAAACGCACGATGTAGATGTATGAGGAGCTGGGAAGGCTTATAATATGGTAGCAAAAGGGTCAGCAATAATCAATTCAGAGATGCAAAGTTGAATAAACGCTCAACGACGGTACTGTGCTGGTCCTAGGCTAGACCGTGCTAGAGACGCGAGCCTAGAACACTAACAAAATCACGGCGCTGCACGGAAACAACGGAAAAGCACACTCTGGAATTTTTTTCGCTCTTTTTTTTTTTGCTTTTTTTTTTTTTTTGCGCCGATACCACTTGATAGAGGCAAAGGTGTCCCGTCTTTCGATGAGATGTGGTTTTCGCTTTGGAGGAAGTCGACTTTGACGATCCGACCACTTAACGGCGAGGACGCCGCGCTTTAGCAATCGCTAAACCAACTCCGAGAGGTTATTGACCACGCCGAGCACGATCAACTCGACCACGAGGGTCATTTCTGCGAGCAAACGAAGAACAAGCAAGAAACTGAGATTGCAATCTGGATATTGCGAATATAAGATGAAAGCTTTATTGATCAAGGTGGGGTCCTGTGGACGCCTTTGTCTCGGTCGTTGAACACAAACGGCACGCGAAGTTGCAGCTATGGCGAACTTTTAATCTAAACAAAACCCAAGGTCTAAACGGTGCCCTAAGGGCTGTATATATGGAGAAAGAGGGGGAATTTCGTGGCCCTTGGTGGAGGGGTCCAAATCAACCCTAACTCTTGTTTCCCACACATACGGACTCTGAAAACAGCCTATACTTAAGTATTTCGAAATTACATGGGCCTGGCCCAATAATAAGGTGACGAAGCACCTAGAATAGCCTATGGACGAATATTATGAAGTGGCATCTTGTATATTTCGTCCAAGGCCTTATGCACTCATTAGGGTGGCTTCAAAGTCCTGGAATCATCACTTGTAACTCCGTTCTTGTTCTCCTTGCGCATGCCAACATCTCCATGCTTGAACTTGCTCCAAGGTTCATCTTTCTTGTCCATGGTAGGCCCTTCATTTGTAAGCAAAACAAATGTATCCAATTTAGGCAGCATCATATTCTCATGAACATTGGAATCGTTACCAAGAAACGAAAGTACCGATAATTCAATTGGCGCTTGCATGAGCTCTAGTAATTGGTCCAAGATGTATAGCAGCAGGGGCTGTGGGTGTAACAATGGTATTGATGTCCTCATCATCCTCCCCTTCTTGAAATGAAGTCGTCCTCGACGGAAGCTCATCTTCCTCACCCAAATAAGGCTTCAAATCTGCAATGTTAAAAGTGGGACTAACCCCAAAATCTGCAGGCAGCTCAAGTTTATATGCATTATCATTTATTTTCTCTAACACCTTAAATGGACCATCAAGACGTGGCATTAGCTTTGATTTGCGCAAATGAGGAAACCTATCCTTACATAAATGTAACCAAACAAGATCTCCGGTGCAAAGACAACATGTTTTCTACCCTTATATCCAACAAGTTTATATTTAGCATTCATACGCTCAATGTTTTCCTTAGTTAACTCATGCATTTTTAAAATCAATTCAGCACGTTCCTTAGCATCAAAATTAACCTTCTCCGAAGATGGAAGAGGCAACAAATCAATAGGTGCACGAGGTAGGAAGCCATACACAATTTCAAAAGGGCACATCTTAGTAGTAGAATGCAATGAACGATTATAAGCAAATTCAATATGAGGCAAGCATTCTTCCCACATTTTCTTATTATTCTTCAAAACAGCCCTAAGCATAGTAGACAATGTTCTATTGACTACTTCAGTTTGTCCATCGGTTTGGGGTGACAAGTAGTACTAAAAAGCAGTTTAGTCCCCAACTTAGCCCATAAACATCTCCAAAAGTGGCTAAGAAATTTAGTATCACGATCTGAAACAATAGTATTTGGCACACCATGCAAGCGAATAATTTCACGTAAAGAACAAATCAGCAACATTAACAAAGATCATCGCTTTTATGACATGGTATAAAGTGTGCCATTTTCAAGAATCTATCCACGACAACAAATATGCTATCCTCCCTTCTTTGTTCGAGGTAAACCTAAAACAAAGTCCATAGATATATCCTCCCAAGGAACACTAGGCATGTGCAAAGGCATATATAAACCATGAGGATTGAGTCGTGACTTAGCTTTTTGACATGTAGTGCAATGAGCTACAAACGCTCAACATCCGTCTTAACTTTGGCCAAAAGAAATGTGTAGCAAGTATATCCTCCGTCTTCTTCACGCCAAAGTGTCCCATTAATCCTCCTCCATGCGCCTCCTGCAACAACAAAAGACGAACAGAGCTAGCAGGAATGCATAGCTTGTTAGCACGGAACACAAAACCATCATTAATAACGAACTTGTTCCATGTTCTTCCCTCTTTACAATTCTGCATTACATCTTTAAAATCAGCATCATGCACATATTGATCTTTGATGGTCTCCAAACCAAATATTTTGAAGTCAAGTTGTGAAAGCATAGTATATCGACGAGACAAAGCATCAGCAATAACATTTTCTTTACCCTTCTTGTGTTTAATGACATAAGGAAAAGTCTCAATGAATTCAACCCATTTAGCATGTCTACGATTCAGTTTAGCTTGACTTATAATATGTTTCAAAGATTCATGATCAGAATGTATAACAAATTCTTTGGGCCATAAATAATGTTGCCATGTCTCTAAAGTCCGAACAAGAGCATATAATTCTTTGTCATAAGTAGAATAGTTCAGACTAGGCCCACTCAATTTTTCAGAAAAGTATGCAACAGGTTTGCCATCTTGTAATAACACACCTCCTAATCCAATTCCACTAGCATCACATTCAAGCTCAAAAGTCTTATTAAAGACAGGAAGTTGGAGTAAAGGAGCATGTGTCAACTTATCTTTCAATACCGTGAAGGCTTCTTCCTGTGCGGTACCCCAAACAAAAGGCACATCCTTCTTTGTAAGCTCATTGAGAGGTGCAGCAATGGTGCTAAAGTCTCTCACAAAACGCCTATAGAAACCAGCGAGTCCAAGAAAACTCCTCACTTGTGTGACCGTTTTGGGCTGCGGCCAACTCTCAATAGCTTCAATCTTGGCTTTATCAACTTCAATTCCCTGTGGAGTAACAACCTAGCCAAGAAAAGATACTCGGTCGGTGCAAAAGGTGCACTTCCCAAGGTTACCAAACAAACGTGCATCACGTAGAGCATTAAAAACAGCACGTAAATGTTCCAAATGTTCTTCCAAAGATTTGCTATAAATCAGTATATCATCAAAGTAAACTACCACAAATCGTCCAATGAAAGCACGTAAAACTTCGTTCATTAATCTCATGAAAGTACTAGGTGCATTAGTTAACCCAAAAGGCATGACTAACCACTCATATTGATAGAGGCAAAGGTGTCCCGTCTTTCGATGAGATGTGGTTTTCGCTTTGGAGGAAGTCGACTTTGACGATCCGACTACGAACGTGCGAGGACGTCGCGCCTTAGCAATCGCTAAACCAACTCGAGAGGTTATTGACCACGCCGAGCACGATCAACGACCACGAGGGTCTGCATTTCGCGAGCAAACGAAGAACAAGCAAGAAACTGAGATTGCAATCTGGATATTGCGAATATAAGATGAAAGCTTTATTGATCAAGGTGGGGTTCTGTGACGCCTTTGTGCAGTCGTTGAACACAAACGGCACGTGAAGTTGCAGCTATGGCGAACTTTTAATCTAAACAAAACCCAAGGTCTAAACGGTGCCCTAAGGGCTGTATATATGGAGGAAGAGGGGGGGAATTTCGTGGCCCTTGGTGGAGGGGTCCGAAATCAACCCTAACTCTTGTTTCCCCACACATACGGACTCTAAAACAGCCTATACTTAAGTATTTCGAAATTACATGGGCCTGGCCCAATAATAAGGTGACGAGCACCTAGAATAGCCTATGGACGAATATTATGAAGTGGCATCTTGTATATTTCGTCCAAGGCCTCATGCACTCATTAGGGTGGCTTCAAAGTCCTGGAATCATCACTTGTAACTCCGTTCTTGTTCCCCTTGCGCATGCCAACATCTCCATGCTTGAACTTGCTCCAAGGTTCATCTTTCTTGTCCATGGTAGGCCCTTCATTTGTAAGCAAAACAAATGTATCCAATTTAGGCAGCGTCATATTCTCATGAACATTGGAATCGTTACCAAGAAACGAAAGTACCTGATAATTCAATTGGCGTCTTGTGAACTCTAGTAATTGGTCCAGTATGTATAGCAGCAGGGGTTGTGGGTGTAACAATGGTATTGATGTCCTCATCATCCTCCCTTCTTGAAATGAAGTCGTCCTCGACGAAGCTCATCTTCCTCACCCAAATAAGGCTTCAAATCTGCAATGTTAAAAGTGGGACTAACCCCAAAATCTGCAGGCAGTTCAAGTTTATATGCATTATCATTTATTTTCTCTAACACCTTAAATGGACCATCAAGACGTGGCATTAGCTTTGATTTGCGCAAATGAGGAAACCTATCCTTACATAAATGTAACCAAACAAGATCTCCGGTGCAAAGACAACATGTTTTCTACCCTTATCTCCAACAAGTTTATATTTAGCATTCATACGCTCAATGTTTTCCTTAGTTAACTCATGCATTTTAAAATCAATTCAGCACGTTCCTTAGCATCAAAATTAACCTTCTCCGAAGATGGAAGAGGCAACAAATCAATAGGTGCACGAGGTAGGAAGCCATACACAATTTCAAAAGGGCACATCTTAGTAGTAGAATGCAATGAACGATTATAAGCAAATTCAATATGAGGCAAGCATTCTTCCCACATTTTCTTATTATTCTTCAAAACAGCCCTAAGCATAGTAGACAATGTTCTATTGACTACTTCAGTTTGTCCATCGGTTTGGGGTGACAAGTAGTACTAAAAAGCAGTTTAGTCCCCAACTTAGCCCATAAACATCTCCAAAAGTGGCTAAGAAATTTAGTATCACGATCTGAAACAATAGTATTTGGCACACCATGCAAGCGAATAATTTCACGAAAGAACAAATCAGCAACATTAACAGCATCATCGCTTTTATGACATGGTATAAAGTGTGCCATTTTCGAGAATCTATCCACGACAACAAATATGCTATCCTCCCTTCTTTGTTCGAGGTAAACCTAAAACAAAGTCCATAGATATATCCTCCCAAGGAACACTAGGCACAGGCAAAGGCATATATAAACCATGAGGATTGAGTCGTGACTTAGCTTTTTGACATGTAGTGCAGCGAGCAACAAAACGCTCAACATCCCATCTCATCTTTGGCCAAAAGAAATGTGTAGCAAGTATATCCTCCGTCTTCTTCACGCCAAAGTGTCCCATTAATCCTCCTCCATGCGCCTCCTGCAACAACAAAAGACGAACAGAGCTAGCAGGAATGCATAGCTTGTTAGCACGGAACACAAAACCATCATTAATAACGAACTTGTTCCATGTTCTTCCTTCTTTACAATTCTGCATTACATCTTTAAAATCAGCATCATGCACATATTGATCTTTGATGGTCTCCAAACCAAATATTTTGAAGTCAAGTTGTGAAAGCATAGTATAGCGACGAGACAAAGCATCAGCAATAACATTTTCTTTACCCTTCTTGTGTTTAATGACATAAGGAAAAGTCTCAATGAATTCAACCCATTTAGCATGTCTACGATTCAGTTTAGCTTGACTTTTAATATGTTTCAAAGATTCATGATCAGAATGTATAACAAATTCTTTGGGCCATAAATAATGTTGCCATGTCTCTAAAGTCCGAACAAGAGCATATAATTCTTTGTCATAAGTAGAATAGTTCAGACTAGGCCCACACAATTTTTCGTAAAAGTATGCAACAGGTTTGCCATCTTGTAATAACACACCTCCTAATCCAATTCCACTAGCATCACATTCAAGCTCAAAAGTCTTATTAAAGTCGGGAAGTTGGAGTAAAGGAGCATGTGTCAACTTATCTTTCAATACCGTGAAGGCTTCTTCCCATGCGGTACCCCAAACAAAAGGCACATCCTTCTTTGTAAGCTCATTGAGAGGTGCAGCAATGGTGCTAAAGTCTCTCACAAAACGCCTATAGAAACCAGCGAGTCCAAGAAAACTCCTCACTTGTGTGACCGTTTTGGGCTGCGGCCAACTCTCAATAGCTTCAATCTTGGCTTTATCAACTTCAATTCCTCGTGGAGTAACAACATAGCCAGAAAAGATACTCGGTCGGTGCAAAAGGTGCACTTCCCAAGGTTACCAAACAAAGCGTGCATCACGTAGAGCATTAAAAACAGCACGTAAATGTTCCAAATGTTCTTCCAAAGATTTGCTATAAATCAGTATATCATCAAAGTAAACTACCACAAATCGTCCAATGAAAGCACGTAAAACTTCGTTCATTAATCTCATGAAAGTACTAGGTGCACTAGTGACAGCAGGGGGCAAAGAGGAAGGCACGTCCTCGAATGAAAATAATGCCTCTTTGCACACAAAAGCATAGCAAACAGATTTGCTAGAATCTAGCTCATCAATATCAGATTTGGTGGCAAATAAACATGCACTTTTCAATTTTAGAAGCAACATTAGATGGTTTATTATTAGGCTTCATTTGTTGCTCAAATTCTTTTGCCACAATCTGATTTTCACTCTTATTTTTCTCCTGTTTTGCTTTATTAGCTCTATTAATATCATCTTTCAAAATGGAATCAGGAGTCATAGGAAGCAAAGTAATATTTTTATCCTTGTGAACAAGAGTATACTGATTGTTTCTACCATGGTGTACAGAATTTTTATCAAATTGCCATGGTCTACCAAGTAATAAGGAACATGCTTGCATAGGTACCACATCACAATCAACATAATCAGCATATGTAGAGATACTAAAATGCACACTAACAAAGACGTGTTACCTTAACCTTGCCGCTGTTGTTGAACCATTGGATGTAGTAAGGATGTGGATGTGGTCTTGTGGTGAGAGAAAGCTTCTCCACCATATCCATGCTAGCCAAGTTGTTGCAGCTCCTCCATCTATGATGACGCTTGAATAGAACGTTCCTTCACAACTCCCTTTGTATGGAACAAGTTATGCCTCTAATTTTGCTCAGCTTGTGTAACCTGCACACTCAAAACACGTTGAGCAACTAAACATTCATACTGTCAAAGATCATCAAAGCAGCCATGTATTGCGCCTCAAGATCAGAATCATCTCCACCGTGTTCTTCATGTGTAATAAGAGCCAAAGTCTCTTCATCATAGTCACTAGCGGACTCATACCCACCATCCTCAGTAGCAATCATCACACGCTGAGATTGGCATTCTCTCGCAAAATGTCCTCTTCCCTTACAACGACGACAAATAATATCAACGGAATAGGTATGAAGAACAGACTCGATCTAAACTACGGAAAACTGTAAAATCTCACCGAGCAACCTGAAAATCTGATACCACTTGATAGAGGCAAAGGTGTCCCGTCTTTCGATGAGATGTGGTTTTCGCTTTGGAGGAAGTCGACTTTGACGATCCGACTACGAACGTGCGAGGACGTCGCGCCTTAGCAATCGCTAAACCAACTCCGAGAGGTTATTGACCACGCCGGAGCACGATCAACCTGACCACGAGGGTCTGTTTCCTGCGAGCAAACGAAGAACAAGCAAGAAACTGAGATTGCAATCTGGATATTGCGAATATAAGATGAAAGCTTTATTGATCAAGGTGGGGTCTGTGGACGCTTTGTCTGGTCGTTGAACACAAACGAAGTACGCGAAGTTGCAGCTATGGCGAACTTTTAATCTAAACAAAACCCAAGGTCTAAACGGTGCCCTAAGGGCTGTATATATGGAGAAAGAGGGGGGGAATTTCGTGGCCCTTGGTGGAGGGGTCCGAAATCAACCCTTACTCTTGTTTCCCCACACATACGGACTCTAAAAACAGCCTATACTTAAGTATTTCGAAATTACATGGGCCTGGCCCAATAATAAGGTGACGCAGCACCTAGAATAGCCTATGGACGAATATTATGAAGTGGCATCTTGTATATTTCGTCCAAGGCCTTATGCACTCATTAGGGTGGCTTCAAAGTCCTGGAATCATCACTTGTAACTCCGTTTGTTCTCCTTGCGCATGCCAACATCTCCATGCTTGAACTTGCTCCAAGGTTCATCTTTCTTGTCCATGGTAGGCCCTTCATTTGTAAGCAAAACAAATGTATCCAATTTAGGCAGCATCATATTCTCATGAACATTGGAATCGTTACCAAGAAACGAACGCACTGATAATTCAATTGGCGTCATGTGAGCTCTAGTAATTGGTCCAAGATGTATAGCAAATAGGGCTGTGGGTGTAACAATGGTATTGATGTCCTCATCAATATGCCATTAAAATAAACCCAATTTGCACATATGGCATACATGACAAGCCCATGGTTATTGGCATTTGTTTTTCTTGTGATGATATTGATATGCTTCCTTTGCATCATTTATCTCATATGCCATGCCATGCCCACCTAGCTTCGGATATACATTGTTTTGGATGTTGTCCATTTTCTCCATGTGATGTTTCCAATGTTGTTCATGAGGAGACCCCCATAGTTTCCTCATACATTTTAGAAGATTTTGATTCATCCCATTCATTGCATGATCCCAATACTTGTGTGCACCATATGCCCCCCATGAACAAACATGCCATTGACGTGCCATATACTTGCATTCTCAATTTGTGTCCCCATCGTGTCATACATAATAACTATTCTTTCATGATGGATGACATGTTCTTATAACATGCATCAAATTTCTTTGAGCGATGCTTATCTTGTGCTAACTCACACGTGCACATACACATCATGATGGATGATGTGTACATTTACCACGCACACAATTTCTTTGGTTTGTGTCCCTTTTGTGTAGGTACCCATGAATACTTGTCAAATTCGCAATCCCACGAGTTGACAAAACAAGCTCTAGAGAGCAACAATGATTTGGGATCTCATGGATTGTCTTTCCCACCGCTCTCTTCGCGCATAGACGTCGCGCATTCATTCTACATGGCCCTCACTTGGCTATGGGTTATTGTTCATTACATATCATATGCCCATCTTGCCATGTTCACTTTGCATCATATGCTCATTCCTATGCCTTTGACATGCATTTGTGACCCATGCTTTGCATTACACATGATGATTGATTCTAGTACTTGTATGTGTAGTTGCAAGCTTGGTGGAGATATTGCTTGTTCTTGCCATGTTCATTATGTGCACCATTCCTATGATGATACTTTCATCTTGCTTTGTGTTCGTGCTTGCGATATGTCATGTGCACTCCCTATGCCTATTATTTGCTCACATGACATGATTGCCATGATTTATTCTAGTGTGTTGCATCTTCGCTCCACTAGTTTGCACGACTTGATTACTATGTTTGCTTGCCTTGTTGCATCACCAATGACTCATACTTGCTCATTTCATGCGGTTGATGACAACCATCTACATGCTTTGCACACGATTGTTGTTGTTTCTTGTCATATGTCTCTATGTGTTGCCTCTCTCATGCTAGATTTGCCATGTATTGAGTGCAACAATGATTCTCTTCTTGCTCATGAGATTGCCCCCATAGCATTCTCGCATATATTTGGAGATTTTGACATAATTCTTGTGAAGCATGCTTGTCTTACTTCTTTGCACCATATACCTAGTGCCATGAATATTGCCATTGTTGCATCATATTATTCATGCACTTGTGCTTCTAATGGTTATGTGCAAAAGATGAGAACCATCATGATGGATGATGAGTTCATCTACCATGCGCATACATTCTTTGTTTTGTTTTGTGAATGTGTAGGATACTTGATGTAGGGCGGAACCCTACGTGGGCGATCTTTCACGTTGGAGCGGATCCTACGGGGAATCACGACGAACACGCGGAAGAACAAGAGGGAAAAACACGGGGATAACGAGAGAGAAGTCACTCAACCGACGAGAAGTCAATCACACAAGTGCTAGATTATCGAATACATAGAGTGGCACAAGATTCAAGATCAACAAAGGTAAGGATACACGAGTAGCCGTTCTTCTCCGAGAGGAGGTCTTGATGGGTCCACCCTAGAAGGGGGTCTTGAATCCGCTTGGGGATCTTCTCCGTAGAGGTCCTGATCTCCGAGGAGAAGTAGCCAAGTGGATGAGCAAAGGCTCTCTCACCTAAACATGAGCTAATCAAAAGCTAACCCTAGAAAGAGGAGGGGATCAAGTATATATAGTCTCGGGCGAAGGGGTACAAGGGACATGGCCCTGAGACACTGTGCGCAGGCAGGGGAGGCCGGACGTCCGGGCGTCGGGCCGGATGTCCGGGCCTTCGCGAGGCGCCGGATGTCCGGGCTCTCAGCCCGGATGTCCGGGCTAGAGCGGTCGTTTCAGCAAAACCGGGAGGGGGGCGCCGGATTTCCGGGCTGGGGAGCCGGATATCCGGGGCTTCGGGACGGGCGGGATGTCCGGGCGGGCGAGGCCGGATGTCCGGGCTGGTCTGGGTCATTCAGGTGCATTCTGTGATGGGGAGGCCGGATTTCCGGGCGACGGGGCCGGATATCCGGGGCGCCAGGAAGAGCCGGATGTTCGGGGCTTGGGGCCGGATGTCCGGGCTGGGCAGACTCCTCCGGTTCCTCTCGTCGTGGTTCTTCCTCCTTGTACTCGCCGGCTTGTCCATCTTCACGTGCATCCTCGGGAGGTTCCCCTTGACACCTAATCATGCATAGCATATCGGACTTAGGTAGTAGCCATGTCTCGAGTGGATCATATGTGATATCAATAAGGAGAGAGGTCACCTCGTTCTCGAGAGCTCTAGCTCTAGCTCGTGTCATGGGTCCTCTTGGCTCTTGATGAGACGGTTGTAGGTCCATGGGGATGATCGTGGGATGCTCCGCATCATCTCCCCCCTTGGGAGAGATCCGACCTCGGATCAAAAGCTTCATCTTCATGGAAAGGTGCAAGGTCCTTGACGTTGAAGATGTCGCCACGCTGTACTTGTCTCGAGGTATGTCGATCTTGTAAGCGTTGTCGCTAGAAGTGCATAGCACCTTGAAAGGTCCATCGGCTCGAGGGAGAAGCTTGGACTTGCGTTCTCTTTGGGGAAGCGGTCCTTGCGAAGGTGTAGCCACACTAGATCACCAATGTTGAAGACAATGGGTTGCTTGTTGGCGTTGAGCTTGTTTGCTTGGCGTTGTACTTGGCGCTCAATGGTGTGCCTTGTATCTTCGTGCATCTTCTTGATGTAGCTTGCTCGTTCACTTGCATCCATGTTGGTGCGCTCTTGGAGAGGAAGTGGTAGAATGTCCAATGGGGATAACGGGTTGAAACCGTAGATGACCTCGAAGGGGGACTTGCCGGTAGTTGAATGTCTTGCACGATTGTAGGCGTACTCGGCGATGGGTAGACATGCTTCCCACTCCTTGATGTTCTTCTTGATCAAGACACGGAGTAGAGTGGATAGTGTGCGGTTCGTCACCTCCGTCTGGCCGTCGGTTTGAGGATGGTATGCCGATGAGAACAAGAGCTTGATGCCGAGCTTGGCACATAGTGTCTTCCAAAAGTAACTCAAGAACTTGACGTCACGATCGGAGACGATTGTCTTTGGTACGCCATGGAGTCGCAAGATTTCCCTACAAAAGAGATTTGCAACATGTGAAGCATCGTGTATCTTGTTGCAAGGAATGAAATGTGCCATCTTAGAAAATCTATCCACAACAACAAACACGGAATCCTTGCCATTTTGAGTCCTAGGCAAACCAAGTACAAAATCCATACTAATGTCTTCCCATGGTTGATATGGAATAGGAAGAGGCATGTAAAGACCATGAGATTGAGCTTTAGACTTAGCTTTGCGACATATATAGCATCGGTTGGTGAAGCGTGAGACGTCGCGGAACATCTTGGGCCAAAAGTAGTTGTTGGAGAGCGTGGCGAATGTCTTGTCGCGTCCAAAGTGTCCCATGAGTCCGCCTCCATGAGCCTCTTGCAAAAGGAGCAAATGAAGAGAAGACTCGGGAATGCAAAGTTTGTTAGCTCTCATAAGATAACCATCCTTGATGTAATATTGTTCCCAAGACGTATGCGTCGAACACTTAGCATAAAGAGAAGCAAAAGATGGATCATGCTCGTACAAGTCTTTTATATGCTCAAAACCAATGACATTCAATTCAAGTTGAGTGACAAGCATGCATATGCGTGAAAGCGCGTCGGCAACTACATTCTCTTTACCCTTAATGTACTTGATCACATAAGGAAAAGATTCAATGAATTCACTCCATTTGGCATGACGCTTGTTCAATTTAGTTTGACCTTTGAGGTACTTAAGCGTTTCATGATCGGTGTGGATGAGAAACTCGTGAGGTCTAAGGTAATGTTCCCAAACGTGTAGCACACGCACTAAAGCATACAACTCTTTGTCATAGATGGGGTAATTAAGTTGAGCACCGGAGAGTTTCTCACTAAAATATGCAATGGCTCGTTTTTCTTGCATCAAAACTCCGCCAATTCCGGTACCACTTGCATCACAATGGACCTCAAAAGTTTTGTCAAAATTTGGCAAAGCGAGAACCGGAGCATGAGTAAGCAAAGACTTGAGTTCATCAAAAGCGGTTGATTGCAATGGTCCCCAAACAAAGGGAGTATTCTTCTTGCTCAAAGCATGCAAAGGAGCGGCAATTGTGCTAAAATCTTTCACAAAGCGACGATAGAAACCCGCGAGACCAAGAAAACTTCGCACTTGTTGCAAATTGGTGGGTTGGGGCCAAGTTTTGATTGCTTCAATTTTAGATTCATCAACCTGGACACCCTTTGAGGAAACAACAAAACCCAAGAAAACCACTTTGTCAACTCCAAAAGTGCATTTTTTCAAGTTCGCATAAAGACTTTCCTTGCGAAGAGTTTGCAACACAGATTTTACATGATTGATGTGCTCTTTCATGGTTTTGCTAAACACAAGAATATCGTCAAAGTAAACCACAACAAAGACTCCAATGTATGGACGAAGCATGATGAGGACATCAATACCATTGTTACACCCACAGCCCCTACTGCTACATATACTGGACCAATTACTAGAGCTCGCGCACGCCAATTAAATTATCAGGTACTTTCGTTTCTTGGTAATGATTCTAATGTTCATGAGAATATGATGCTGCCTAAATTGGATACATTTGTTTTGCTTACAAATGAAGGCCCTAGCTTGGAGAAGGATTGATGAGGACATCAATACCATTGTTACACCCACAGCCCCTACTGCTACATATACTGGACCAATTACTAGAGCTCATGACGCCAATTAAATTATCGGTACTTTCGTTTCTTGGTAATGATTCTAATGTTCATGAGAATATGATGCTGCCTAAATTGGATACATTTGTTTTGCTTACAAATGAAGGCCCTAGCTTGGAGAAGGATGGACATTGGAGCAAGAACAAGCATGGAGATAATGCCATGCAAGGGGAACAAGAACGGAGTTACAAGTGATGATTTCAGGACTTTGAAGCCACCATAATGGGTGCATGAAGCCTTGGACGAAATATACAAGATGCTACTTCATAAATGTCGCCCTGAGGCTATTCTAGGTGTCGTCACCTTATTATTGGGCCAGGCCCATGTAATTTCGAAATACTTAAGTATAGGCTGTTTTAGAGTCCGTATGTGTGGGGAAACAAGAGTTAGGGTTGATTTGGACCCCTCCACCAAGGGCCACGAAATTCCCCTCTTCCTCCATATATACAGCCCTTAGGGCACCGTTTAGACCTTGGGTTTTGTTTAGATTAAAAGTTCGCCATAGCTGCAACTTCGCGTACTTCGTTTGTGTTCAACGACCAGACAAAGGCGTCACAGAACCCCACCTTGATCAATAAAGCTTTCATCTTATATTCGCAATATCCAGATTGCAATCTCAGTTTCTTGCTTGTTCTTCGTTTACTCGCAGGAAACAGGCCCTCGTGGTCAGGTTGATCGTGCTCCGGCGTGGTCAATAACCCTCGGAAGTTGGTTTAGCGATTGCTAAGGCGCGACGTCTCGCACGATCGTAGTCGGATCGTCAAGGTCGACTCCCACAGAAACGATAGCCACCATCTCATCGAAACATCGGGACACCTTTGCCTCTATCAAGGATGGACATTGGAGCAAGAACAAGCATGGAGATAATGCCATGCGCAAGGGGAACAAGAACGGAGTTACAAGTGATGATTTCAGGACTTTGAAGCCACCATAATGGGTGCATGAAGCCTTGGACGAAATATACAAGATGCTACTTCATAAATGTCGTCCCGAGGCTATTCTAGGTGCTGCGTCACCTTATTAGTGGGCCAGGCCCATGTAATTTCGAAATACTTAAGTATAGGCTGTTTTGGAGTCCGTATGTGTGGGAAACAAGAGTTAGGGTTGATTTCGGACCCCTCCACCAAGGGCCACGAAATTCCCCCCCTCTTCCTCCATATATACAGCCCTTAGGGCACCGTTTAGACCTTGGGTTTTGTTTAGATTAAAAGTTCGCCATAGCTGCAACTTCGCGTGCCGTTTGTGTTCAACGACTGGACAAAGGCGTCACAGAACCCCACCTTGATCAATAAAGCTTTCATCTTATATTCGCAATATCCAGATTGCAATCTCAGTTTCTTGCTTGTTCTTCGTTTGCTCGCAGGAAACAGGCCCTCGTGGTCAGGTTGATCGTGCTCCGGCGTGGTCAATAACCCTCGGAAGTTGGTTTAGCGATTGCTAAGGCGCGACGCCTCGCGACGTTCGTAGTCGGATCGTCAAGGTCGACTCACGTAAACGATAGCCACCATCTCATCGAAACATCGGACACCTTTGCCTCTATCAAGTGGTATCAGATTTTCAGGTTGCTCGGTGAGATTTTACAGTTTTCCGTAGTTTAGATCGAGTCTGTTCTTCATACCTATAGTCCACGAAAAAGCCACAAAAAAAATTAGGGTTAGTTCATCATATCCGAACCAATCTGAGCCTTTGCATAATCTTTTTAGGGTTTGCTTTGTTGAATTTGCGGTTGCATCGTCGTGTCAAGTTGCTGGTCTTAGAGTCTAGTCTTTTAGAGTTTCGAGTTCTGGTCATAAGTTGTCACGCCGCCGCCGCACCATCATCATCGCCTTGCCATCTTCCACCATTGCTTATCCGCCACCGCTCTGAATCCATATCCATATACCACCACCGCTGCCATATATCCACCACCATATATCCACCACCAATCCGAGTTCCTTGCATATTAGGGTTGTTTTCGAGATCCATCTAGTTTCCGATTCGTGTTTCCTTGCCGGAGTAGGTTTCGGAAAAAAAAAAAATTCTGGCTATCCTGTTTTTAAGTGTTTCTAAGTGTATTGAGACAGTCGCCGTTATAGAAAGTTTTTTTTGACCCGTTTCAGCTTTTTGGGTCCGGCAAAAAAAAAAAATTTTGGTCGAAAAATTTCGTGCCCATCTGTCGGTTTGACCTCGGAAGAGTTTTGAGACACTCGCCATTATAGTGATTTTTCGCAAAAAAAAAAAAAAAAGAAAAAAAAGCAGCAAAAAAAAAGAGCGAAAAAAATCCAGAGTGTGCTTTTCCTTGTTTACGTGCAGCGCCGTGATTTTGTTAGTGTTCTAGGCTCGCGTCTCTAGCACGGTCTAGCCTAGGACCAGACCTGATATCGTCGTTGAGCGCTTATTCAACTTTGCATCTCTGAATTGATTATTGCTAACCTTTTTTTGCTACCATATTATAAGCCTTCCGGCTCCACATACATCTACATCGTATGCTTGACTCTCCCCGTAATCGCTTCTATCCAAGCTTTGAGAGTTTTGACTACATCGGTTGCCGATCACCGCCTTTCTTTGGGTAAGAACTGGTAAGAATTTGAGATTTGCTTGACGGATTTGTGATCGCCCACCACACCACCACCACCACTTCCTAGTAGTCCGTCAATCATATTCTTGTGTGTTTCTATTGCTGCTAACCATAGCAGGATTACAAGTCGACGAGACCGACCGGGAGAACATGACAAACAAAGCGCTACATGATAAGTTTCAACAAATGATGAGTGGGCAGGTGGACGATGTGCTAAATAGATTTGAAGAGGCCATGGAGAAGATAGATGGCATTGAGAAGGCGTTCAAACAAAGCTCGATAACAAGTTTAATGAATTGCTCGCTGCGTCTACCACCACCACCACCGGCTGCACCTAACGCACCTCTAATACAACAACACGGACTACCTCCACATCGCGAAACAGCCCTCCGCCGAGCTTCCGTGTCCCTCTTCACCGCCAAGCTGCTTGGTGTCATTGTTGATACTTCTGTGGCTCCTGCCGCTGCGGTGGGGAGGATGATTATGTGAGAGCTTACGAGGATGAGGTTGATCAACATCGAACTACGTGCAACCACCAGCACCACAACCACCGGTCGCCCACATGCAAATAATGGCAATGTTCGGGCTCTTCAGTATGCGAGATCATGACCATCTCCCTAAACTGAAATTGAATATTCCACCATTTGAGGGTAGATATGTTCTGATATATATCTTACTTGGGAATTAGAAACTGAACAACGATTTACATGTTTACAATATCCGAGGAGAGACGTGTTCTGCTGCTGTTTGTGCTTTCACTAGCTTTGCATGTGTTTGGTGGTCTGAACATTGTAGATTATATCCTGTTCCAGCTACTTGGGCTGCTTTGAAAACTGCTATGCGTACTCGTTGGGTTCCACCATATTATCAGCGTGAATTACTTCAAAATTGCAGCGCTTAAGACAAGGAAAAATTCGGTAGAAGAATATTATCGGGAATTACAAACTGGCTTGATTAGATGTGGTATTGTTGAGGAGAATGAAGCTATGCTTGCACGTTTTCGGGTGGATTAAATAGAGAGATTCAGACCATTCTAGACTACAAGGATTATAATAATATCACTCGATTATTCCATCTTGCTTGTAAAGCTGAACGTGAAGTGCAGGATCGATGTGCCTTGGCGCGGACTAACTTTTCGCAGGTCGACCTTCATCATGGACACCACGTGCATCATCTACTTCACACGTTCTACTACACCGCACCTCCGTCGGCTGCCACCTCCAACCGTGATACAAGAAAGCAGGCACAACCACCACTATCGCCAAGAGTACACTGCTTTGGGCCTACACAGAGCTCTTCTTCTTCCATGGCGTCAACAGGGCACACAAGTGATATTATTTGTCGTCGTTGTAAGGGAAGAGGACATTTTGCAGAGAATGCCAATCTCAGCGTGTGATGATTGCTAACGAGGATGGTGGGTATGAGTCGCTAGTGACTATGATGAAGAGACTTTGGCTCTTATTACACATGAAGAACACGGTGGAGATGATTCTGATCTGAGACACAATACATGGCTGCTCAAGATCTTTGACAGGTATGAATGTTTAGTTGCTCAACGTGTTTTGAGTGTGCAGGTTACACAAGCTGAGCAAAATCAGAGGCATAACTTGTTCCATACAAAGGAGTTGTGAAGGAACGTTCTATTAAGCGTCATCATAGATGGAGGAGCTGCAACAACTTGGCTAGCATGGATATGGTGGAGAAGCTTTCTCTCACCACAAGACCACATCCACATCCTTACTACATCCAATGGTTCAACAACAGCGGCAAGGTTAAGGTAACACGCATCTGTTAGGTGTGCATTTTAGTATCTCTACATATGCTGATTATGTTGATTGTGATGTGGTACCTATGCAAGCATGTTCCTTATTACTTGGTAGACCATGGCAATTTGATAAAATTCTGTACACCATGGTAGAAACAATCAGTATACTCTTGTTCACAAGGATAAAATATTACTTTGCTTCCTATGACTCCTGATTCCATTTTGAAAGATGATATTAATAGAGCTAATAAAGCAAAACAGGAGAAAAATAAGAGTGAAAATCAGATTGTGGCAAAAGAATTTGAGCAACAAATGAAGCCTAATAATAAACCATCTAATGTTGCTTCTGAAATTAAATTGAAAAGTGCATGTTTATTTGCCACCAAATCTGATATTGATGAGCTAGATTCTAGCAAATCTGTTTGCTATGCTTTTGTGTGCAAAGAGGCATTATTTTCATTCGAGGACGTGCCTTCCTCTTTGCCCCTGCTGTCACTAACATTTTGCGGGGAGTTCACGACGTCTTCCCACAAGGCGTGCCACCGGATTACCACCTATTCGAGGGATTGAGCATCAAATTGACTTAATTCCGGTGCATCGCTACCCAACCGCCGCACCATACCGCACCAATCCAGAGGAGACGAAGGAGATTATCGTCAAGTACAGGGAGCTGCTCGACAAAGGTTATATCGCGAATCTCTTAGTCCTTGTGCTGTTCCTATTATACTAGTGCCTAAAAAGGATGGTACGTCGCGTATGTGTGTTGATTGTAGAGGCATTAATAATATTACTATTCGTTATCGTCATCCTATTCCTAGGCTAGATGATATGCTTGATGAATTGAGTGGCTCTACAATATTCTCCAAAGTTGATTTGCGTAGTGGATACCATCAAATTCGTATGAAATTGGGAGATGAATGGAAAACAGCATTTAAAACTAAGTTTGGATTATATGAGTGGTTAGTCATGCCTTTTGGGTTAACTAATGCACCTAGTACTTTCATGAGATTAATGAACGAAGTTTTACGTGCTTTCATTGGACGATTTGTGGTAGTTTACTTTGATGATATACTGATTTATAGCAAATCTTTGGAAGAACATTTGGAACATTTACGTGTTGTTTTTAATGCTCTACGTGATGCACGCTTGTTTGGTAACCTTGGGAAGTGCACCTTTTGCACCGATCGAGTATCTTTTCTTGGCTATGTTGTTACTCCACGGGAATTGAAGTTGATAAAGCCAAGATTGAAGCTATTGAGAGTTGGCCGCAGCCCAAAACGGTCACACAAGTGAGGAGTTTTCTTGGACTCGCTGGTTTCTATAGGCGTTTTGTGAGAGACTTTAGCACCATTGCTGCACCTCTCAATGAGCTTACAAAGAAGGATGTGCCTTTTGTTTGGGGTACCGCACAGGAAGAAGCCTTCACGGTATTGAAAGATAAGTTGACACATGCTCCTTTACTCCAACTTCCCGACTTTAATAAGACTTTTGAGCTTGAATGTGATGCTAGTGGAATTGGATTAGAGGTGTGTTATTACAAGATGGCAAACCTGTTGCATACTTTTACTAAAAATTGAGTGGGCCTAGTCTGAACTATTCTACTTATGACAAAGAATTATATGCTCTTGTTAGGACTTTAGAGACATGGCAACATTATTTATGGCCCAAAGAATTTGTTATACATTCGATCATGAATCTTTGAAACATATTAAAAGTCAAGCTAAACTGAATCGTAGACATGCTAAATGGGTTGAATTCATTGAGACTTTCCCTTATGTCATTAAACACAAGAAGGGTAAAGAAAATGTTATTCTTGATGCTTTGTCTCGTCGCTATACTATGCTTTCACAACTTGACTTCAAAATATTTGGTTTGGAGACCATCAAAGATCAATATGTGCATGATGCTGATTTTAAAGATGTAATGCAGAATTGTAAAGAAGGAAGAACATGGAACAAGTTCGTTATTAATGATGGTTTTGTGTTCCTTGCTAACAAGCTATGCATTCCTGCTAGCTCTGTTCGTCTTTTGTTGTTGCAGGAGGCATGGAGGAGGATTAATGGGACACTTTGGCGTCAAGAAGACGGAGGATATACTTGCTACACATTTCTTTTGGCCAAAGATGAGGCGGATGTTGAGCGTTTTGTTGCTCATTGCACTACATGTCAAAAAGCTAAGTCACGACTCAATCCTCATGGTTTATATATGCCTTTGCACTGTGCTAGTGTTCCTTGGGAGGATATATCTATGGACTTTGTTTTAGGTTTACCTCGAACAAAGAAGGGAGGATAGCATATTTGTTGTCGTGGATAGATTCTCGAAAATGGCACACTTTATACCATGTCATAAAAGCGATGATCTGTTAATGTTGCTGATTTGTTCTTTCGTGAAATTATTCGCTTGCATGGTGTGCCAAATACTATTGTTTCAGATCGTGATACTAAATTTCTTAGCCACTTTTGGAGATGTTTATGGGCTAAGTTGGGGACTAAACTGCTTTTAGTACTACTTGTCACCCCAAACTGATGGACAAACTGAAGTAGTCAATAGAACATTGTCTACTATGCTTAGGGCTGTTTTGAAGAATAATAAGAAAATGTGGGAAGAATGCTTGCCTCATATTGAATTTGCTTATAATCGTTCATTGCATTCTACTACTAAGATGTGCCCTTTTGAAATTGTGTATGGCTTCCTACCTCGTGCACCTATTGATTTGTTGCCTCTTCCATCTTGGAGAAGGTTAATTTTGATGCTAAAGAACGTGCTGAATTGATTTTAAAATGCATGAGATAACTAAGGAAAACATTGAGCGTATGAATGCTAAATATAAACTTCTTTGGAGATAAGGGTAGAAAACATGTTGTCTTTGCACTGGAGATCTTGTTTGGTTACATTTGCGTAAGATAGGTTTCCTAATTTGCATAAATCAAAGCTAATGCCACGTGTTGATGGTCCATTTAAGGTGTTAGAGAAAATAAATGATAATGCATATAAACTTGAGCTGCCTGCAGATTTTGGGGTTAGTCCCACTTTTAACATTGCAGATTTGAAGCCTTATTTGGGTGAGGAATATGAGCTTCCGAGGGCGACTTCATTTCAAGAAGGGAGGATGATGAGGACATCAATACCATTGTTACACCCACAGCCCCTACTGCTACATATATCTTGGACCAATTACTAGAGCTCACAGCGCCAATTAAATTATCAGTACTTTCGTTTCTTGGTAATGATTCTAATGTTCATGAGAATATGATGCTGCCTAAATTGGATACATTTGTTTTGCTTACAAATGAAGGCCCTAGCTTGGAGAAGGATGGACATTGGAGCAAGAACAAGCATGGAGATAATGCCATGCATGGGAACAAGAACGGAGTTACAAGTGATGATTTCAGGACTTTGAAGCCACCATAATGGGTGCATGAAGCCTTGGACGAAATATACAAGATGCTAGCATAAATGTCGTCGAGAGGCTATTCTAGGTCTGCGTCACCTTATTAGTGGGCCAGGCCCATGTAATTTCGAAATACTTAAGTATAGGCTGTTTTAGAGTCCGTATGTGTGGGAAACAAGAGTTAGGGTTGATTTGGACCCCTCCACCAAGGGCCACGAAATTCCCCCTCTTCCTCCATATATACAGCCCTTAGGGCACCGTTTAGACCTTGGGTTTTGTTTAGATTAAAAGTTCGCCATAGCTGCAAGGCGCCGTTTGTGTTCAACGACTGGACAAAGGCGTCACAGAACCCCACCTTGATCAATAAAGCTTTCATCTTATATTCGCAATATCCAGATTGCAATCTCAGTTTCTTGCTTGTTCTTCGCTTGCTCGCAGGAAACAGCCCTCGTGGTCAGGTTGATCGTGCTCCGGCGTGGTCAATAACCCTCGGAAGTTGGTTTAGCGATTGCTAAGGCCGACGCCTCGCAGACGTTCGTAGTCGGATCGTCAAGGTCGACTCCCACGTAAACGATAGCCACCATCTCATCGAAACATCGGGACACCTTTGCCTCTATCAAAGCACATGATGCATAAGACGCACAAAAGTACCGGAGCTTCGAAAGACCCATAGGCATCACTAACCACTCATATAAACCAAATTTGGTTTTGAAAGCGTTTTCCATTCATCACCCTCTTGTATGCGGATTTGATAGTAGCCTGATAGAGGCAAAGGTGTCCCGCCTTTCGATGAGATGTTGGTTTTCGCTTTGGAGGAAGTCGACTTTGACGATCCGACCATTTAACGGCGAGGACGCCGCTACTTAGCAATCGCTAAACCAACTCCGAGAGGTTATTGACCACGCCGAGCACGATCAACCCGACCACGAGGGTCTGCTTTTCGCGAGCAAACGAAGAACAAGCAAGAAACTGAGATTGCAATCTGATATATTGTAATATAAGATGAAAGCTTTATTGATCAAGGTGGGGTTCTGTGGACGCTTTGTCCGGTCGTTGAACACAAACGGCACGCCGGGTTGCAGCTATGGCTAACTTTTAATCTAAACAAAACCCAAGGTCTAAACGGTGCCCTAAGGGCTGTATATATGGAGGAAGAGGGGGAATTTCGTGGCCCTTGGTGGAGGGGTCCAAATCAACCCTAACTCTTGTTTCCCCACACATACGGACTCTAAAAACAGCCTATACTTAAGTATTTCGAAATTACATGGGCCTGGCTCAATAATAAGGTGACGCAGCACCTAGAATAGCCTATGGACGAATATTATGAAGTGGCATCTTGTATATTTCGTCCAAGGCCTCATGCACTCATTAGGTGGCTTCAAAGTCCCGAATCATCACTTGTAACTCCGTTTGTTCCTCTCTATGCATGCCAACATCTCCATGCTTGAACTTGCTCCAAGGTTCATCTTTCTTGTCCATGGTAGGCCCTTCATTTGTAAGCAAAACAAATGTATCCAATTTAGGCAGCATCATATTCTCATGAACATTAGAATCATTACCAAGAAACGAAAGTACCGATAATTCAATTGGCGCATGCGAGCTCTAGTAATTGGTCCAAGATGTATAGCAGCAGGGGCTGTGGGTGTAACAATGGTATTGATGTCCTCATCATCCTCCCTTCTTGAAATGAAGTCGCCCTCGACGGAAGCTCATCTTCCTCACCCAAATAAGGCTTCAAATCTGCAATGTTAAAAGTGGACTAACCCCAAAATCTGCAGCAGCTCAAGTTTATATGCATTATCATTTATTTTCTAACACCTTAAATGGACCATCAAGACGTGGCATTAGCTTTGATTTATGCAAATTAGGAAACCTATCTCACGCAAATGTAACCAAACAAGATCTCCTGTGCAAAGACAACATGTTTTCTACCCTTATCTCCAAGAAGTTTATATTTAGCATTCATACGCCAATGTTTTCCTTAGTTATCTCATGCATTTTAAAATCAATTCAGCACGCTCTTTAGCATCAAAATTAACCTTCTCCAAGATGGAAGAGGCAACAAATCAATAGGTGCACGAGGTAGGAAGCCATACACAATTTCAAAAGGGCACATCTTAGTAGTAGAATGCAATGAACGATTATAAGCAAATTCAATATGAGGCAAGCATTCTTCCCACATTTTCTTATTATTCTTCAAAACAGCCCTAAGCATAGTAGACAATGTTCTATTGACTACTTCAGTTTGTCCATCAGCTTGGGGTGACAAGTAGTACTAAAAGCAGTTTAGTCCCCAACTTAGCCCATAAACATCTCCAAAAGTGGCTAAGAAATTTAGTATCACGATCTGAAACAATAGTATTTGGCACACCATGCAAGCTTAATAATTTCAATAAAGAACAAATCAGCAACATTAACAAAGATCATCGCTTATGACATGGTATAAAGTGTGCCATTTTCGAGAATCTATCCACGACAACAAATATGTTATCCTCCCTTCTTTGTTCGAGGTAAACCTAAAACAAAGTCCATAGATATATCCTCCCAAGGAACACTAGGCACAGCAAAGGCATATATAAACCATGAGGATTGAGTCGTGACTTAGCTTTTTGACATGTAGTGCAGCGAGCAACAAAACGCCAACATCCCGCCTCATCTTTGGCCAAAAGAAATGTGTAGCAAGTATATCCTCCGCCTTCTTGACGCCAAAGTGTCCCATTAATCCTCCTCCATGCGCCTCCGCAACAACAAAAGACTAATGAGCTAGCAGTGAATGCATAGCTTGTTAGCACGGAACACAAAACCATCATTAATAACGAACTTGTTCCATGTTCTTCCTTCTTTACAATTCTGCATTACATCTTTAAAATCAGCATCATGCACATATTGATCTTTGATGGTCTCCAAACCAAATATTTTGAAGTCAAGTTGTGAAAGCATAGTATAGCGATTTAGACAAAGCATCAAGAATAACATTTTCTTTACCCTTCTTGTGTTTAATGACATAAGGGAAAGTCTCAATGAATTCAACCCATTTAGCATGTCTACGATTCAGTTTAGCTTGACTTTTAATATGTTTCAAAGATTCATGATCGAATGTATAACAAATTCTTTGGGCCATAAATAATGTTGCCATGTCTCTAAAGTCCTAACAAGAGCATATAATTTTTGTCATAAGTAGAATAGTTCAGACTAGGCCCACTCAATTTTTCGTAAAAGTATGCAACAGGTTTGCTATCTTGTAATAACACACCTCCTAATCCAATTCCACTAGCATCACATTCAAGCTCAAAAGTCTTATTAAAGTCGAAGTTGGAGTAAAGGAGCATGTGTCAACTTATCTTTCAATACCGTGAAGGCTTCTTCCCCAAGCGGTACCCCAAACAAAAGGCACATCCTTCTTTGTAAGCTCATTGAGAGGTGCAGCAATGGTGCTAAAGTCTCTCACAAAACGCCTATAGAAACCAGCGAGTCCAAGAAAACTCCTCACTTGTGTGACTGCTTTGGGCTGCGCCAACTCTCAATAGCTTCAATCTTGGCTTTATCAACTTCAATTCTCGTGGAGTAACAACATAGCCAAGAAAAGATACTCGGTCGGTGCAAAAGGTGCACTTCCCAAGGTTACCAAACAAACGCATCACGAGAGCATTAAAACAGCACGAATGTTCCAAATGTTCTTCCAAAGATTTGCTATAAATCAGTATATCATCAAAGTAAACTACCACAAATCGTCCAATGAAAGCACGAAACTTCGCTCATTAATCTCATGAAAGTACTAGGTGCATTAGTTAACCCAAAAGGCATGACTAACCACTCATATAATCCAAACTTAGTTTTAAATGCTGTTTTCCATTCATCTCCCAATTTCATACGAATTTGATGGTATCCACTACGCAAATCAACTTTGGAGAATATTGTAGAGCCACCAATTCATCAAGCATATCATCTAGCCTAGGAATAGGATGACGATAACTAATAGTAATATTATTAATGCCTCTACAATCAACACACATACGCCGACGCACCATCCTTTTTAGGCACTAGTATAATAGGAACAGCACAAGGACTAAGAGATTCGCAGATATAACCTTTGTCGAGCAGCCCTGATTTGACGATAATCTCCTTCGCCTCCTCCGGATTGGTACGGGATGGTGCGCGGTTGGTAGCGATGCACCGAATTAAGTCAATTTGATGCTCAATCCTCTAATAGGTGGTAATCCGTGGCACGCCTTGTGGGAAGACGCCAACTCCCCGCAAAATGTTAGTGACAGCAGGGGCAAAGAGGAAGGCACGCCCTCGAATGAAAATAATGCCTCTTTGCACACAAAAGCATAGCAAACAGATTTGCTAGAATCTAGCTCATCAATATCAGATTTGGTGGCAAATAAACATGCACTTTTCAGTTTAATTTCGAAGCAACATTAGATGGTTTATTATTAGGCTTCATTTGTTGCTCAAATTCTTTTGCCACAATCTGATTTTCACTCTTATTTTTCTCCTGTTTTGCTTTATTAGCTCTATTAATATCATCTTTCAAAATGGAATCAGAGTC
Organism: Aegilops longissima; assembly: GCA_021605205.1. NCBI lineage: Eukaryota > Viridiplantae > Streptophyta > Magnoliopsida > Poales > Poaceae > Aegilops > Aegilops longissima. The sequence goes on along the minus strand of CM038681.1, from coordinate 320,405,953 downwards.
ATAGGAAGCAAAGTAATATTTTTATCCTTGTGAACAAGAGTATACTGATTGTTTCTACCATGGTGTACATGAATTTTTATCAAATTGCCATGGTCTACCAAGTAATAAGGAACATGCTTGCATAGGTACCACATCACAATCAACATAATCAGCATATGTAGAGATACTAAAATACACACTAACAAAGACGTGTTACCTTAACCTTGCCGCTGTTGTTGAACCATTGGATGTAGTAAGGATGTGGATGTGGTCTTGTGGTGAGAGAAAGCTTCCACCATATCCATGCTAGCAAGTTGTTGCAGCTCCCTCCATCTATGATGACGCTAATAGAACGCTCCTTCACAACTCCCTTTGTATGGAACAAGTTATGCCTCTGATTTTGCTCAGCTTGTGTAACCTGCACACTCAAAACACGTTGAGCAACTAAACATTCATACCTGTCAAGATCTTCAAAGAGCCATGTATTGCGCCTCATGATCGTAATCATCTCCACCGTGTTCTTCATGTGTAATAAGAGCCAAAGTCTCTTCATCATAGTCACTAGCGGACTCATACCCACCATCCTCAAGAGCAATCATCACACGCTGAGATTGGCATTCTCAAGAAAATGTCCTCTTCCTTACAACGATTTACAAATAATATCACTTGTGTGCCCTGCTGACGCCATGGAAGAAGAAGAGCTCTGTAGGCCCAAAGCAGTGTGCTCTTGGCGATAGTGGTGGTTGTGCTCGCTCGCTTGTATCACGTTGAGGTGGCAGCCACTGAGGTGCCGTGTAGTAGAACGGTGGAAGTAGATGATGCACGTGGTGTCCATGATGAAGGTCGACCTGCAGAAAAGTTAGTTCGCGCCAACGCCTGCCGATCCTCAAGACTTCACGCTCAGCTTTACAAGCAAGATGGAATAATCGAGTGATATTATTATAATCCTTGTAGTCTAGAATGGTCTGAATCTCTATTTAATCCACCCGTAAAACGCAAGCATAGCTTCATTCTCCTCAACAATACCACATCTAATCAAGCCAGTTTGTAATTCCCGATAATATTCTTCACCGAATTTTTCCTTGTCTTAAGCGCTGCAATTTTGAAGTAATTCACGCTGATAATATGGTGGAACCCAACGAGTACGCGATAGCAGTTTTCAAAGCAGCCCAAGTAGCTGGAACAGATATAATCTACAATGTTCGCACCACCAAACACATGCAAAGCTAGTGAAAGCACAAAAAGCAGCAGAACACGCCTCCTCGTGATATTGTAAACATGTAAATCGTTGTTCAGTTTCTAACTCCCAAGTAAGATATATATCAGAACATATCTACCCTCAAATGGTGGAATATTCAATTTCAGTTTAGGGAGATGGTCATGATCTCGCACTCAAGGGGAGCCCAACATTGCCATTATTTGCATGTGGACGACCGGTGGTTGTGGTGCTGGTGGTTGCACGTAGTTCGATGTTGATCAACCTCATCCTCGTAATCTCTCACATAATCATCCTCCCCACCGCAGCAGCAGGAGCCATGTATATCAACAAGAAGCACCAAAGCAGCTTGGCCAGTCAAGAGGGACACGGAAGCTCGGCGGAGGGCTGTTTCACGATGTGGAGGTAGTCCTTGTTGTTGTAGTAGAGGTGCGTTAGGTGCAGCCGGTGGTGGTGGTGGTAGACGCACGAGCAATTCATTAAACTTGTTATCGAGCTTTGTTTCAACGCCTTCTCAATGCCATCTATCTTCTCCATGGCCTCTTCAAATCTATTTAGCACATCTTCCACCTGCCCACTCATCATTTGTTGAAACTTATCATGTAGCGCTTTGTTTGTCATGTTCTCCCGCCACCACGCGGCTTGTGATCCCGCCATGGTTAGCAGCAATAGAAACACACAAGAATATGATTCGACAGACTACTAGGAAGTGGTGGTGGTGGTGTGGTGGACAGTCACAAACCACAAGCAAATCTCAAATTTTACCAGCCTACCCAAAGAAGAAAGCGGTGATCGCAACCGATGTAGTCAAAACTCTCAAAGCTTGATAGAGCGATTACTGTGGAGAGTCAAACGCACGATGTAGATGTATGTGGAGCTGGGAAGGCTTATAATATGGTAGCAAAAGGGTCAAGAATAATCAATTCAGAGATGCAAAGTTGAATAAACGCCAACGATTTGTAGATCGTGGTTGGTCCTAGGCTAGACCGTATAGAGAGACGCGAGCCTAGAACACTAACAAAATCACGGCGCTGCACGGAAACAACGGAAAAGCACACTGGAATTTTTTTTCGCTTTTTTTTTTTTTTTTTTTTGCGCTTTTTTTTTTTTGCGAAAAATCACTATAATGGCGAAAGTGTCTCAAAACTCTTCCTGTGTCAAACCGACAGATGGGCACGAATTTTTTCGACCAAAATTTTTTTTTTTGACCGCCCGACCCAAAAACTGAAACGGGTCAAAAAACTTTCTATAACGGCGATCGCCTCAATACACTTAGAAACACCTAAAATAGGATAGCCGTAAAATTTTTCGACAAAGTGCTGAAAATTTTGGCCTAAACGAGGGTGGTTTTTTTTTTTTTTTCCAAACCTACTCCGCAAGGAAACACGAATCGAAACTAGATGGATCTCAAAACAACCCTAATATGCAAGGAACTCGGATTGGTGGTGGATATATGGTGGTGGTATATGGCAGCGGTGGTGGTAGCGGTGGTAGTATATGGATATGGATCGGTGGTGGTATATGGACACGGATTGGTGGTGGTATATGGATACGGATTCGAGCGTGATGGTAGGTGGGGCGATGATGATGGTGCGGTGGCGGCGTGACAACTTATGACCGTAACTCAAACTCTAAAAGACTAGACGCTAAGACCAAAGAACTAGACACGACGATGCAACCGCAAATTCAACAAAGCAAAACCCTAAAAAGATTATGCAAAGGCTCGATTGGTTCGGATATGATGAACTAACCCTAATTTTTTTGTGGCTTTTTCGTGGACTATAGGTATGAAGAACAGACTCGATCTAAACTACGAAAAACTGTAAAATCTCACCGAGCAACCTGGAAATCTGATACCACTTGATAGAGGCAAAGGTGTCCCGTCTTTCGATGAGATGTTGGTTTTCGCTTTGGAGGAAGTCGACTTTGACGATCCGACTACTTAACGCAGCGAGACGTCGCCGCTACTTAGCAATCGCTAAACCAACTCCGAGAGGTTATTGACCACGCCGAGCACGATCAACTCGACCACGAGGGTCTGCTTTCGCGAGCAAACGAAGAACAAGCAAGAAACTGAGATTGCAACTGGATATTGCTAATATAAGATGAAAGCTTTATTGATCAAGGTGGGGTTCTGTGGACGCTTTGTCCGGTCGTTGAACACAAACGGCACGCGGTTGCAGCTATGGGCTAACTTTTAATCTAAACAAAACCCAAGGTCTAAACGGTGCCCTAAGGGCTGTATATATGGAGGAAGAGGGGGAATTTCGTGGCCCTTGGTGGAGGGGTCCAAATCAACCCTAACTCTTGTTTCCCACACATACGGACTCTAAAAACAGCCTATACTTAAGTATTTCGAAATTACATGGGCCTGGCTCAATAATAAGGTGACGCAGCACCTAGAATAGCCTATGGACTAATATTATGAAGTGGCATCTTGTATATTTCGTCCAAGGCCTCATGCACTCATTAGGTGGCTTCAAAGTCCCGAATCATCACTTGTAACTCCGTTTGTTCCTCTTGCATGCCAACATCTCCATGCTTGAACTTGCTCCAAGGTTCATCTTTCTTGTCCATGGTAGGCCCTTCATTTGTAAGCAAAACAAATGTATCCAATTTAGGCAGCATCATATTCTCATGAACATTGGAATCATTACCAAGAAACGAAAGTACCGATAATTAAATTGGCGCATGAGCTCTAGTAATTGGTCCAAGATGTATAGCAGCAGGGCTGTGGGTGTAACAATGGTATTGATGTCCTCATCAAAGCGCCTCGGATGAGGTCGATTCGATGCTCAATGCCTCAAGAGGAGGTAGACCCGGAGGTAGCTCATCGGGGAAAACATCTTGAAATTCCTGCAAAAGAGATTGAAACACCAAAGGTAGCTCGTGAATGGTGTTAGTTTTTGGTTCTCCATCCTTGCACACAAGGACAAAGTGTATCACGGTAGATGGGTTCTCACACACTTCTCTCATCTCACTTTTGGTGGCAAATAGAATGAGGTTTTTCTCTCTAGGCGAAGAGTCGCTCAAACTTGGCTTGTGGCTTTCACTCACTTTTGGGTGGGTCACTTTCTCACTCTTGTCTCTATGATGGGCGGCTTGCTTGTCGGCTATCACTTGACTAGGAGACATAGGTCGTAGTACATACTCCTTCCCTTTCATCTTGAAGCTATAGTGATTGGTTCGTCCATTGTGGATGACACCACGGTCGAATTGCCATGGTCGACCAAGAAGGAGGTGGCAAACGGTCATTGGGACCACATCACACTCCAAAGTGTCTTCATAAGCACCAATTTTGAAGGAGACTTGGACCGAGATGCTCAACTCAGATAGTGCCGAGTCACTTAGCCATTGAACCTTGTAGGGGTGTGGGTGCTTCCTCTTGACCAATTGTAGCTTGGAGCATAGTTCTTCACTTGCCAAGTTGTGGCAACTACCTCCATCGATGATGACCTTGATGGACCGTCCATTGATGCCGGCTTTGTGTGGAAGATGTGGCATCGCTGGTCTTCTTCTTGTTGATGTTGAAGAGTCAAGACCTTGGAGACAACGAGAGCGGGCTCAATCCTCATTGCAAAAGACTTGATCATCTTCATCTTCATTCACTTGCCGGTGCATGGCCACTTGCTCAAGGGCTTCCATTTCCTCTTCACTCATGGAGTCATATGTGCCATCGCCGCTGAGGATCATGGTGCGCTTGTTGGTGCATTCAGATGACTTGTGGCTCGGCCGCCGCAAGTGAAACACTTGAAGGAGCTTGTCTTGATGGTCTCATCGGTCAAGTAGAGGATGAAGCACGCGGTTTGAGGTTGCTTGTAGTAGGAGGAGGACTACTTGAACTTGTCGATGTCTTCTTGTAACTTGACTTGTCGTCGCTTTCTTGAAGAAAGCTTGGTCAAGTAGATGTTCGAGTAGTCGTTGAAGCTTGGTTGTTGGAGAAGCAGAGGTCTTGGATGAGTACTTGGCGCATTTGAAGTCATCTTGCACTTGTCGCTCCGCCTTTGTAGCTTGATGCACGAGCTCAATGAGGGATGAGTATGGTTGGAAGTCGGCGATCTTCTTGATGGGTGATTGAGTCCATTCAAGAAACGTGCCATAGTTTGCTCATCATCTTCCTTGACATTGGCTCAATCATGGCTATCTCCATCTCCTTGTAGTATTCTTCAACGCTTTTGTTCCTTGCTTGAGTAGTTGGAGTTTCTTGAAGAGGTCGCGATTGTAGTAGGTTGGGACAAAACGTGCTCGCATGACATCCTTCATTTGAGCCCAAGTGGTGATTGGAGGTTCACCTCTTGCTTGTCATCTCTCAATGATTTGTTCCCACCATATGAGCACATAATCTTGGAACTCAAGTGATGCCATAGCGATTTTCTTCGCTTCATCGTAGTTGTGCAAACGGAAGATTTTGTCAACCTTCAATGCCCATGAGAGGTAGTCTTCGGGTCATTGCTTCCATTGAACTTGGGCATGGTGAATTTTAGCTTGTCAGAAGCGCTGTTTCTTCATTGTGTTGTTGGCGATGTTGATGATGACGCCCTTGACGGGATGTATTTCGCTTCATGTTGCTCTTGGCGCGGAGGAAGGCCATGATCAACTTGCTCTTGTTGAATTTGAGGTTGAGGTGGAGCTTGATTTAGCTTGTGGAGGAGCTTGAGGAACTTGACGTTGTACATGAGGTTGGTAGTTCCTTTCTTGGATTTCTTCTCAAGGGCTTCATCTTGATTGCGCCTGTCATGACAAGTGTTGGCTTACGGCTCTACTTGATTCTTGAAGGCACGTTATGCCTCAAGAGCTTGCGCTTCACGTTGTTGTTGTTGAAGACGTTGAGCCTTGGTGTCTTGTTCGCCTTGGTGAAGACGTGCTCGTTTCTCTTTTGTTGGCATTTAAGACGTTGTCGCTCTTGAGCTTGAGCAAAGCCTCTTGGTTTGATTGAGGACGAGGAGCTTGATCATCAACTTGCTCTTGGGAATGCTTGTCATGTAGCGGGTTGCTAGATGCATGACGGTCTTGACGAAAGCACGACGAAGAGTGTTCGGCGTAGGTGTACTTGAGTCGAGAAGGTGTCGCCGGAGTGTCGACTCGAGCGGCTCTGGCTCTTGATGATGAAGAAGTGGAATGATGCCGGTTCTCATCAACGCGCGGATCTCGGCCCATTCTTGCATCATTCTCTTGCTTGTGAGCCTCGAACTTGTTGTCGAAGTAGTCTCTTGTACGTTGCTCGAGAGTCGCAAGTCGGTGGCGAGGTTGTCGGCGCGGTCGCTCATTGCTTGTTGTTCTTGGTAACGCCACAGTACCAAAGAGGTGGCTCTTGGTGACGATGAAGACATGTCGTCATGCCTTGCTCGATGAAGAGTGGGTTGGTAGAAGAACTTGGCCTATCCATCATTCCAAGCAAAATGTGAGTGGTAGAACGAAAGAACTTATACCAATGTACCTTTGACCGATGTTGAAAATGAATCAAGTTCACTCAAATGCGGACAATGAAATAGCACTCTTGGTACCGATTCTTGTCGGTTCTCACACCTACACAAATAAAAGCTTATGGTGGAGCTCGGTTAGGATGGTGGCACAAAATTTGATGCAATTGTAAGTGAGACTCAATAAAGTTGGAAATGATTCAGAAATTTGCAAATGTAACAAGTAGACCAATAGCAAGATATGGTACACGGAAACACACGCAAATAGATAATATGGGGTTATGCAACCAAGGATGAGCCAAAATGTGGAATTCACCAAGATGCTCTTGTTGCACAACACTAGAGAGACGCTAGCACGATTGCACAATAGGCGGATACAAACTTGTGCACAACCTACTAAGCAAAAATGCAACGACTTCTATCCCAAGTATGCTATATGTATGGTGTGTCGATGTGTTGATCCAAGATGATCAAGTATGACAATCTTAATGTTTTATGATGCTATGGTTCTTGCTCATAAGCTCTTTGCTTATCTTTTCTCTTTGCTTAAAAGCTTGATTGGCTCTTTTTCTTTGAGCTCTTTTTCTCATGCAAACTTCACTTAACCAAGATAGCAATTGTGTATGCGATGACAACTTTGACACACAAGTTGATGGTAAGATATGCACCACTTTGGTATGGTATGTATGCTATGGAGTATGATCACTAAAGTGCACAAGTCACGCTGTCGGCAATACTCAATGGCTAGTCTCGATGGGTAAGTTTACGCAAAAGATGGGCTATGATGTTTATCAATGCAATTACAAGTAATGACAAAGGTGTCGACGATGTTACCGCCCTTGACGAAGATGAGCGGTGGTGATGTTGATGTTGAACCGCACTCTAGATAGCCAAACACAAAAGGATACGAAAACCCCAACTCAAATTCTCAAGACAAAAGTTGGCAACGTTGTCGGAATTGGTAGTGGGAAAGGTTATGGTGGCGGTATGCGGAAGTGGTGGAGGTAAGTGGAAGTGTATGTGGGCACGGACAAAATTTGGCTAAAGGTAGGCGTGATCGGGTGGTGAAGGGATGGATGCTAAGGCAGGGCCGGAACCGGCTAGGAGTCGGATGTCCGGGCGCCGGATGTCCGGCTGCTGCGGATGTCCGGGTTGTTCGGGCGGACGTCCGGCACGAAGAACACCGCTGGGAGATGCCAAACCGGTCAAATTTGGGCGATTTTGTGGATGAAAATTGGGAAAAGATGGTGAAAAGCTAGATCTACCCGCAACACACGTAAATCCATGGACCAAATCCAACAAAATTTCATCACACTAACAAATCACAAAAAAAAAATTGGGGCTATTTTTGTGGGGAATTTTCGAAATTAGGACAAAAACGACAAAATCAAGCTAGAAAAAGAGGGGTAGGGGCTCCAAAAACGTGATCAACCTAAGCTCTAATCCATAGATGATGTAGGGCGGAACCCACGTATGCATCTTTCACGTTGGAGCGGATCCACGGGAATCACAATGAACACGCGAAGAACAAGAGGGAAAACACGGGATAACGAGAGAGAAGTCACTCAACCGACGAGAAGTCAATCACACAAGTGCTAGATTATCGAATACATAGAGTGGCACAAGATTCGAGATCAACAAAGGTAAGGATACACGAGTAGCCGTTCTTCTCCGAGAGGAGGTCTTGATGGGTCCACCCTAGAAGGGGGTCTTGAATCCGCTGGGGATCTTCTCCGAGAGGTCCCGATCTCCGAGGAGAAGTAGCCAAGTGGATGAGCAAAGGCTCTCTCACCTAAACATGAGCTAATCAAAAGCTAACCCTAGAAAGAGGAGGGATCAAGTATATATAGTCTCGGCGAAGGGGCAAGGGACATGGCTCGAGACATCACACAGCAGTTAGGAGGCCGGACGTCGGGCATCGGGTCGATGTCCGGCCTTCATGAGGCACCGGATGTCTGGCTTTCAGCCCGGATGTCCGGGCTAGAGCGGCCGTTTCAGCAGAACCGGGAGGGGGGCGCCGGATTTCCGGGCTGGGGAGCCGGATATCCGGGGCTTCAGGACGGGCCGGATGTCCGGGCGGGCGAGGCCGGATGTCCGGGCTGGTCTGGGTCATTCAGGTGCATTCTGTGATGGGGAGGCCGGATTTCCGGGCGACGGGGCCGGATATCCGAGGCGCCAGGAAGAGCCGGATGTCCGGCTTGGGGCCGGATGTCCGGCTGGGCATTCCTCCGTTCCTCTCGCCGTGGTTCTTCCTCCTTGTACTCGGCGGCTTGTCCATCTTCACGCATCCTCGGAGGTTCCCTTGACACCTAATCATGCATAGCATATCGGACTTAGGTAGTAGCCATGTCTCGAGTGGATCATATGTGATATCAATAAGGAGAGAGGTCACCTCGCTCGAGAGCTCTAGCTCTAGCTCGTGTCATGGGTCCTCTTGGCTCTTGATGAGACGGTTGTAGGTCCATGGGGATGATCGTGGATGCTCCGCATCAATACTTGACTTTGTGTCGACTTCCACTTCACGTGAGTTGACCATTCGAGCTCTTGAGAGCGTAGCCTCATACATTCTACCACTTAATCGCTTCTACACCGCATTTGCTTCCACTTCAAGATTGTGAAGAATGCACAAGGACACACCTTCAAGGTGACATCCTTCTTGAGCTTGGATATTGTGGATCATACTCGTGTGTTGCTTGCACCATTTGCACGCATACTTAGATATTGCTTTCACCCATGATTCTACATTTCCATGCTTCATGACATATATACCTTATGTGTTGCATCCAATTCATGGACTACTTGCTACTATCATATGGTTGGTTGCACCAATATCATTTCTTCACATATGCCATGTCCCTTGCTTGTTACATGATTCACTTGATTGCCTCACACATGATGAACAATTGCTCTTTATATTGTGTTGAGTATCACACTATATTCACTACACCCTACATATTATGCTTGGTTTGTCTTGCACTTGACCCATGTGTTTAGACATCTCATCTTATTTGGTGTTGTGAATGATTCTTATGCCTACCATCGACCATTTGTCGAGCGCTTTATGCATGATTGCTATGATCTTGAGGTAGATGCTTATTCTCTTGTCACATATTTGCATCACTACCTCACGCTTACATGCTTGTTTCCATGATGACCTTGATTTTGCTCAATTCATATGCTTACATGCCATGTCACAATCCTTTGTCACACCCTATGCTATGCTTGATGACAACACTTGTTTGGTGAATCACCTCTTGAATGCTTGGTTTTGCACTAACGCTAACCACATTTGTTTTTCCAAGTGTTTGTTCCATTTGCTACTTTTGAAGGAATCACAAGACGGTGCGACATTGAGAGTGCCTATTTGAGCTTCAAGATGATGAGCGCTTGGTGATCGACCGCTCGACACGGCAACGACATCTCTTTCCCATGGTGATCTGGTTTTCATCCGAGGTCGGATCTTTTCCAAGGGGAGGGGATGATGCGGAGCATCCTACCATCATCACCATGTCAAGAGTCCGCTTGGCAAGTGACACGTATGCACCTCTACTTCTCATACATAAAGGTGAATCTTCTCCTTTACACGTGCTCACTTGACCCCTTCGAGGATGGTATACTACTTGACACTCCACTCGTGTGCATGCATAGGTATGGCCGGAGCTTCACTTGACGACGAGGAGGAGTGCAAGCGCCAAGGAACACCTACACCATCCGGGGCGAGGGAAGCCTCCAAGTGATAGAGGCAAAGGTGTCCCGCTTCGATGAGATGTTGGTTTCGCTTTTGAGGAAGTCGACTATGACGATCACATTACGTACGTTTGACGATGAGATCGCCGCCTTAGCAATCGCTAAACCAACTCCTCGAGGTTATTGACCACACCGGAGCTTCCATCAACCGACCACGAGGGTCCTGTTTCTGCGAGCAAACGTAAGAAGAAGCAAGAAACTGAGATTGCAATCTGGATATTGCGAATATAAGATGAAAGCTTTATTGATCAAGGTGGGGTTCTGACGCTTTGTTCTGTGGTCATGAACACAAACGGCGCACGCGAAGTTGCAGCTATGGCGAACTTTTAATCTAAACAAAACCCAAGGTCTAAGCGGTGCCCTAAGGGCTGTATATATGGAGGAAGAGGGGGGAATTTCGTGGCCCTTGGTGGAGGGGTCCAAAATCAACCCTAACTCTTGTTTCCCCACACATACGGACTCTAAAAACAGCCTATATGATGAGGACATCAATACCATTGTTACACCCACAGCCCCTACTGCTACATATACTGGACCAATTACTAGAGCCCGCGCACGCCAATTAAATTATCAGGTACTTTCGTTTCTTGGTAATGATTCTAATGTTCATGAGAATATGATGCTGCCTAAATTGGATACATTTGTTTTGCTTACAAATGAAGGCCCTAGCTTGGAGAAGGATGGACATTGGAGCAAGAACAAGCATGGAGATAATGCAATGCGCAAGGGGAACAAGAGCGGAGTTACAAGTGATGATTTCAGGACTTTGAAGCCACCATAATGGATGCATGAAGCCTTGGACGAAATATACAAGATGCCACTTCATAATATTCGTCCATAAGCTATTCTAGGTGCTGCATCACCTTATTATTGGGCCAGGCCCATGTAATTTCGAAATACTTAAGTATAGGATGTTTTAGAGTCCGATGTGTGGGGAACAAGAGTTAGGGTTGATTTCGACCCTCCACCATGGGCCACGAAATTCCTCTTCCTCCATATATACAGCCCTTAGGGCACCGCTTAGACCTTGGGTTTTGTTTAGATTAAAAGTTCGCCATAGCTGCAACTTCGCTGCATTTCGCTTGTGTTCAACGACTGCATAAAGGCGCCACGTAACCCCACCTTGATCAATAAAGCTTTCATCTTATATTCGCAATATCCAGATTGCAATCTCAGTTTCTTGCTTGTTCTTCGCTTGCTCGCAGGAAAAATGCTCGTGGTCGTTGATCGTGTTCCAAGCATGGTCAATAACCTCCTGAGTTGGTTTAGCGATTGCTAAGGCGCGACGCCCTCGACGCTCGTAGTCGGATCGTCAAAGTCGACTTCCTCCAAAGCTTAAAACCACATCTCATCGAAAGACGGACACGCTTTGCCTCTATCAAGTGGTATCGATTTTCAGGTTGCTCGGTGAGATTTTCCAGTTTTTCAGAGATTAGATCTAGTCTGCTCTTCATACCTAAAGTCCACGAAAAAGCCAAAAAATAAATTAGGTTAGTTCATCATATCCCAACCAATCTCGAGCCTTTGCATAATCTTTTTAGGGTTTTTGCTTTGTTGAATTTGCGGTTGCATCGTCGTGTCAAGTTGCTGGTCTTAGAGTCTAGTCTTTTAGAGTTTCGAAGTTCTGGTCATAAGTTGTCACGCACCATCGCCGCTTTATCATCATCCGTGTCCATATACCACCACCAATCCAGATCCAAATACCACCACCAACCGTATCCATATACCACCACCGCTACCATATACCACCAAAAAAAACGGCCCTTAATTTCAACAAATGAAGAACAGGTGGAGAAAACTGATTTGAAGAAACCATGGGAAGATGTCATTGAGAATGAAAAGGCCTCAAACGGTTTTGAATTGGCAAGGTTCACCAACCACCAAAATCGGGCATAACGTTCCAACAAAGGCTTGACTCTCCTAGTTTTTCGCCGCCGCTTCATTACAAGCTCCTCAGCATGAACCCAACCCATTCAAATGAAAGATCCTGTCCCACTCTTACAATCCCAGCTCTCATTAATTTAATTTGAGGGTAATAAATGTTCTTTATTACTTGGTAGACCATGGCAATTTGATAAAATTTCTGACACCATGGTAGAAACAATCAGATACTCTTGTTCACAAGGATAAAAATATTACTTTGCTTCCTATGACTCGATTCCATTTTGAAAGATGATATTAATAGAGCTAATAAAGCAAAACAGAGAAAATAAGAGTGAAAATCAGATTGCAAAAGAATTTGAGCAACAAATGAAGCCTAATAAACCATCTAATGTTGCTTCTGAAATTAAACCGAAAAGTGCATGTTTATTTGCCACCAACTGATATTGATGAGCTAGATTTAGCAAATCTGTTTGCTATGTTTTGTGCAAAGAGGCATTATTTTCATTCGAGGACGGTTTTCCTTTTGCCTCTCGCCACTAATATTTGCAGTGAGTTCACCGGACATTTTCCCACAAGACGCGCCACCGGATTACCACCTATTCGAGGATTGAGCATCAATTGACTTAATTCCGCATCGCTACTCAACCGCGCACCATACCGCATCAACCAGAGGAGATAAGGAGATTATGCGCTATACAGAGCTGCTCGAAAGGTTATATACGCCAATCTCTTATTCCTTGGTGTGTTCCTAATTTATAGTCCCTAAAAAGGATTTGGTTTAACTCAGGAGTGTTTGATTTAGAGGCAATTAATTTTAAATTCGTTTATGAATTTTATTCCTAACTGTTTTATGCTTGTAATTGAGTGGGCCAAATTTTCCTCCAAAGGGATTTAAGGAAGTTATAACCATCAAATTGGGGATGAAAATTGGGAGATGAATGGGAAAAAGCTTTTAAAACTAAGTTTGATTATATGAGTGGTTAGTCATGCCTTTGGGTTAACTAATGCACCTAGTACTTTCATGAGATTAATGAACGAAGTTTTACGTGCTTTCATTGGACGATTTGTAGCTATTTTGATGATATAATGATTTATAGCAAATTGGAAGAACATTTGGAAACATTACATGTTGTTTTAATGCTCTACGTGATGCACGTTTGGTAACCTTGGAAGTGCACCTTTGCATCGACCGAGTATCTTTTCTTGGCTATGTTGTTACTCCACAGGAATTGAAGTTGATAAAGCCAAGATTGAAGCTATTGAGAGTTGGCCGCAGCCCAAAACGGTCACACAAGAGGAGTTTTCTTGGACTCACTTGGTTTCTTTATTTGCTTTTGTGAGAGACTTTAGCACCATTGCTGCACCTCTGCACTACGAGGGTTCTGCTTCGTTTGGGTTACCGCATGTGAAGAAGCTTCACTAGATTGAAAGATAAGTTGACACATGCCCTTTACTCCAACTCCCCGATTTAATAAGACTTTTGCTTGAATGATGCTAGTGGAATTGGATTAGAGGTGTGTTATTACAAGATGGCAAACCTGCTTATACTCTTTCCTAAAAAATTGAGTGGGCCTAGTCCAACTATTCTACTTATGACAAAGAATTATATGCTCTGTTCGGACTTTTAGAGACATGGCAACATTATTTATGGCCCAAAGAATTTGTTATACATTCTGATCATGAATCTTTGAAACATATTAAAAGTCAAGTTAAACTGAATCAGACATGCTAAATGGGTTGAATTCATTGAGACTTTCCTTATGTCATTAAACACAAGAAGGGTAAAGAAATGTTATTGCCGATGCTTTGTCTCGTCAGCTATACTATGCTTTCACAACTTGACTTCAAAATATTTGGTTTGGAGACCATCAAAGATCAATATGTGCATGATGCTGATTTTAAAGATGTAATGCAGAATTGTAAAGAAGGAAGAACATGGAACAAGTTCGTTATTAATGATGGTTTTGTGTTCGTAGCATAAGCTATGCATTCCGCTACTCGCTTCGGTTTTGTTGTTGCAGGAGGCGATGGAGGAGGATTAATGGGACACTTTGGCCAAGAAGACGGTGATAGGTTTGCTACACATTTCTTTTGGCAAAGATGAGACGGGATGTTGAGCGCTTTGTTGCTCGTCAACTACATGTCAAAAAGCTAAGTCACGACTCAACTTCATGAGTTTATATATACTTTGCTCGTGCCTAGTGTTCTTTGGGAGGATATATCGGACTTTGTTTTAGGTTTACCTCAACAAAGAAGGGAGAGATAGCATATTTGTTGTCGTGGATAGATTCTCAAATGGCACACTTTATACCATGTCATAAAATATGATGTCAATGTTGCCGATTTGTTCTTTCGTGAAATTATTCGCTGCATGGTGTGCCAAATACTATTGTTTGCATCGTGATACTAAATTTTAGCCACTTTTTGGAGATGTTTATGGGCTGTTGTGGACTAAATGCTTTTTAGTACTACTTGTCACCCTAAACCGATGCACAAACCAACTAGTCATAGAATATTGTCTACTATGCTTAGGGCTGTTTTGAAGACTAATAAGAAAATGTGGAAGAATGCTTGCCTCATATTGAATTTGCTATTAATGGCTCATTGCATTCTACTACTAAGATGTGCCTTTGAAATTGTGTATGGCTTCCTACCTCGCACCTATTGATTAGTTGCCTCTTCCATCTTCTGAGAAGTTGATTTTGATGCTAAAGAACGTGCTGAGTTGATTTTAAAAATGCATGAGATAACTAAGGAACCACTTGTTTATGAATGCGAAATATAAACGTGGAGATAAGGGTAGAATACAAGCCCTTAGCACCGCCAGACCTTGTTTGGTTTTGTTTATGAATTAAAAGTTTCGAGCAAACGAAGAACAAGCAAGAAACTGAGATTGCAATCTGATATTGCTAATATAAGATGAAAGCTTTATTGATCAAGGTGGGGTTCCGAGACGCCTTTGTCCTGGTCGTGGAACACAAACGGCACGCGGGTTGCAGCTATGGCTAACTTTTAATCTAAACAAAACCCAAGGTCTAAACGGTGCCCTAAGGGCTGTATATATGGAGGAAGAGGGGGGAATTTCGTGGCCCTTGGTGGAGGGGTCCCAAATCAACCCTAACTCTTGTTTCCCACACATACGGACTCTAAAAACAGCCTATACTTAAGTATTTTGAAATTACATGGGCCTGGCCAATAATAAGGTGACGCAGCACCTAGAATAGCCTATGGACTAATATTATGAAGTGGCATCTTGTATATTTCGTCCAAGGCCTCATGCACTCATTAGGGTGGCTTCAAAGTCCCGAATCATCACTTGTAACTCCGTTTGTTCTCCTTGCGCATGGCATTATCTCCATGCTTATTCTTGCTCCAATGTCCATCCTCTCCAAGCTAGGGCCTTTATTTGTAAGCAAAACAAATGTATCCAATTTAGGCAGCATCATATTCTCATGAACATTAGAATCATTACCAAGAAACGAAAAGTACCGATAATTTAATTGGCGGCGCGAGCTCTAGTAATTGGTCCAAAGATATGTAGCAAGAGGGGCTGTGGGTGTAACAATGGTATTGATGTCCTCATCATTGATCAATAAAGCTTTCATCTTATATTCGCAATATCCAGATTGCAATCTCAGCTTTTGCTTGTTCTTCGCTTGCTCGCAGGAAATGCACTGTGGTCGTTGATCGTGTTCAGTGGTCAATAACCTCTCGGAGTTGGTTTAGCGACTAAGGCGCGACGCCCTCGCGACGTCAGAGTCGGATCACAAAGTCGACTTCCTCCAAAGCGTAAAACCACATCTCATCGAAGACGGACACCTTTGCCTCTATCACTATACTTAAGTATTTCGAAATTACATGGGCCTGGCTCAATAATAAGGTGACGCAGCACCTAGAATAGCCTATGGACTAATATTATGAAGTGGCATCTTGTATATTTCGTCCAAGGCCTCATGCACTCATTAGGGTGGCTTCAAAGTCCCGAATCATCACTTGTAACTCCGTTTGTTCTCTCTATGCATGGCATTATCTCCATGCTTGTTCTTGCTCCAATGTCCATCCTTCTCCAAGCTAGGGCCTTCATTTGTAAGCAAAACAAATGTATCCAATTTAGGCAGCATCATATTCTCATGAACATTAGAATCATTACCAAGAAACGAAAGTACCGATAATTTAATTGGCGCATGCGAGCTCTAGTAATTGGTCCAAGATATGTAGCAAGAGGGGCTGTGGGTGTAACAATGGTATTGATGTCCTCATCATCCTCCCTTCTTGAAATGAAGTCGCCCTCGACGGAAGCTCATATTCCTCACCCAAATAAGGCTTCAAATCTGCAATGTTAAAAGTGGACTAACCCCAAAATCTGCAGCAGCTCAAGTTTATATGCATTATCATTTATTTTCTAACACCTTAAATGGACCATCAAGACGTGGCATTAGCTTTGATTTATGCAAATTAGGAAACCTATCTCACGCAAATGTAACCAAACAAGATCTCCAGTGCAAAGACAACATGTTTTCTACCCTTATCTCCAAAGAAGTTTATATTTAGCATTCATACGCCAATGTTTTCCTTAGTTATCTCATGCACTTTTAAAATCAATTCAGCACGCTCTTTAGCATCAAAATTAACCTTCTCCAAGATGGAAGAGGCAACAAATCAATAGGTGCACGAGGTAGGAAGCCATACACAATTTCAAAAGGGCACATCTTAGTAGTAGAATGCAATGAACGATTATAAGCAAATTCAATATGAGGCAAGCATTCTTCCCACATTTTCTTATTATTCTTCAAAACAGCCCTAAGCATAGTAGACAATGTTCTATTGACTACTTCAGTTTGTCCATCAGCTTTGGGGTGACAAGTAGTACTAAAAGCAGTTTAGTCCCCAACTTAGCCCATAAACATCTCCAAAAGTGGCTAAGAAATTTAGTATCACGATCTGAAACAATAGTATTTGGCACACCATGCAAGTTTAATAATTTCACGAAAGAACAAATCAGCAACATTAACAAAGATCATCGCTTTTATGACATGGTATAAAGTGTGCCATTTTCGAGAATCTATCCACGACAACAAATATGTTATCCTCCCTTCTTTGTTCGAGGTAAACCTAAAACAAAGTCCATAGATATATCCTCCCAAGGAACACTAGGCATGTGCAAAGGCATATATAAACCATGAGGATTGAGTCGTGACTTAGCTTTTTGACATGTAGTGCAGCGAGCTACAAAACGCTCAACATCCCGCCTCATCTTTGGCCAAAAGAAATGTGTAGCAAGTATATCCTCCGCCTTCTTCACGCCAAAGTGTCCCATTAATCCTCCTCCATGCGCCCCCGCAACAACAAAAGATTAACAGAGCTAGCAGGAATGCATAGCTTGTTAGCACGGAACACAAAACCATCATTAATAACTAACTTGTTCCATGTTCTTCCTCTTTACAATTCTGCATTACATCTTTAAAATCAGCATCATGCACATATTGATCTTTGATGGTCTCCAAACCAAATATTTTGAAGTCAAGTTGTGAAAGCATAGTATATCGACGAGACAAAGCATCAAGAATAACATTTTCTTTACCCTTCTTGTGTTTAATGACATAAGGAAAGTCTCAATGAATTCAACCCATTTAGCATGTCTACGATTCAGTTTAGCTTGACTTTTAATATGTTTCAAAGATTCATGATCGAATGTATAACAAATTCTTTGGGCCATAAATAATGTTGCCATGTCTCTAAAGTCCTAACAAGAGCATATAATTCTTTGTCATAAGTAGAATAGTTCAGACTAGGCCCACTCAATTTTTCGTAAAAGTATGCAACAGGTTTGCCATCTTGTAATAACACACCTCCTAATCCAATTCCACTAGCATCACATTCAAGCTCAAAAGTCTTATTAAAGTCGAAGTTGGAGTAAAGGAGCATGTGTCAACTTATCTTTCAATACCGTGAAGGCTTCTTCCGTATGTACCCCAAACAAAAGGCACATCCTTCTTTGTAAGCTCATTGAGAGGTGCAGCAATGGTGCTAAAGTCTCTCACAAAACGCCTATAGAAACCAGCGAGTCCAAGAAAACTCCTCACTTGTGTGACCGCTTTGGGCTGCGCCAACTCTCAATAGCTTCAATCTTTGCTTTATCAACTTCAATTCCTCGTGGAGTAACAACATAGCCAAGAAAAGATACTCGGTCGGTGCAAAAGGTGCACTTCCCAAGGTTACCAAACAAACGTGCATCACGAGAGCATTAAAACAGCACGTAAATGTTCCAAATGTTCTTCCAAAGATTTGCTATAAATCAGATATCATCAAAGTAAACTACCACAAATCGTCCAATGAAAGCACGAAACTTCGCTCATTAATCTCATGAAAGTACTAGGTGCATTAGTTAACCCAAAAGGCATGACTAACCACTCATATAATCCAAACTTAGTTTTAAATGTTGTTTTCCATTCATCTCCCAATTTCATACGAATTTGATGGTATCCACTACGCAAATCAACTTTGGAGAATATTGTAGAGCCACTCAATTCATCAAGCATATCATCTAGCCTAGGAATAGGATGACGATAACTAATAGTAATATTATTAATGCCTCTACAATCAACACACATACGCCGACGCACCATCCTTTTTAGGCACTAGTATAATAGGAACAGCACAAGGACTAAGAGATTCGCAGATATAACCTTTGTCGAGCAGCTCCTGCATTTGACGATAATCTCCTTCGCCTCCTCCGGATTGGTACGGTATGGTGCGCGGTTGGTAGCGATGCACGGGAATTAAGTCAATTTGATGCTCAATCCTCTAATAGGTGGTAATCCGGTGGCACGCCTTGTGGGAAGACGTTAGCTTAACTCCTGCAAAATGTTAGTGACAAGGGGCAAAGAGGAAGGCATGTCCTCAAATGAAAATAATGCCTCTTTGCACACAAAAGCATAGCAAACAGATTTGCTAGAATCTAGCTCATCAATATCAGATTTGGTGGCAAATAAACATGCACTTTTCAGTTTAATTTCGAAGCAACATTAGATGGTTTATTATTAGGCTTCATTTGTTGCTCAAATTCTTTTGCCACAATCTGATTTTCACTCTTATTTTCTCCTGTTTTGCTTTATTAGCTCTATTTATATCATCTTTCAAAATGGAATCAGGAGTCATAGGAAGCAAAGTAATATTTTTATCCTTGTGAACAAGAGTATACTGATTGTTTCTACCATGGTGTACAGAATTTTATCAAATTGCCATGGTCTACCAAGTAATAAGGAACATGCTTGCATAGGTACCACATCACAATCAACATAATCAGCATATGTAGAGATACTAAAATACACACTAACAAAGACGTGTTACCTTAACCTTGCCGCTGTTGTTGAACCATTGGATGTAGTAAGGATGTGGATGTGGTCTTGTGGTGAGAGAAAGCTCTCCACCATATCCATGCTAGCCAAGTTGTTGCAGCTCCTCCATCTATGATGACGCTAATAGAACGCTCCTTCACAACTCCCTTTGTATGGAACAAGTTATGCCTCTGATTTTGCTCTTGTGTAACCTGCACACTCAAAACACGTTGAGCAACTAAACATTCATACTGCCAAGATCTTCAAGCAGCCATGTATTGCGCCTCAGATCGTAATCATCTCCACCGTGTTCTTCATGTGTAATAAGAGCCAAAGTCTCTTCATCATAGTCACTAGCGACTCATACCCACCATCCTTAGTAGCAATCATCACACGCTGAGATGTGCATTCTCTCAAGAAATGTCCTCTTCCTTACAACAACGACGACAAATAATATCACTTGTGTGCCCTGTTGACGCCATGGAAGAAGAAGAGCTCTGTAGGCCCAGCAGTGTACTCTTGGCGATAGTGGTGGTTGTGCCTGCTTTCTTGTATCACGGTTGAGGTGGCAGCCGACGGAGGTGCCGTGTAGTAGAACGTGGAAGTAGATGATGCACGTGGTGTCCATGATGAAGGTCGACCTGCAGAAAAGTTAGTCCGCCGCCAAGGCCCGCCGATCCTGCACTTCACGCTCAGCTTTACAAGCAAGATGGAATAATCGAGTGATATTATTATAATCCTTGTAGTCTAGAATGGTCTGAATCTCTATTTAATCCACCCGTAAAACGCAAGCATAGCTTCATTCTCCTCAACAATACCACATCTAATCAAGCCAGTTTGTAATTCCCGATAATATTCTTCACCGAATTTTTCCTTGTCTTAAGCGCTGCAATTTTTCAAGTAATTCACGCTGATAATATGGTGGAACCCAACGAGTACGCATAGCAGTTTTCAAAGCAGCCCAAGTAGCTGGAACAGGATATAATCTACAATGTTCGCACCACCAAACACATGCAAAGCTAGTGAAAGCACAAACAGCAGCAGAACACGCTCTCCTCGTGATATTGTAAACATGTAAATCGTTGTTCAGTTTCTAACTCCCAAGTAAGATATATATCAGAACATATCTACCCTCAAATGGTGGAATATTCAATTTCAGTTTAGGGAGATGGTCATGATCTCGCACCAAGGGGAGCCCAACATTGCCATTATTTGCATGTGGACGACCTGGTGGTTGTGGTGCTGGTGGTTGCACGAGTTCGATGTTGATCAACCTCATCCTCGTAAGCTCTTACATAATCATCCTCCCCACCGCAGCAGCAGGAGCCATGTATATCAACAGCAGCACCAGCAGCTTGGCCAGTCAAGAGGGACACGGAAGCTCGGCGGAGGGCTGTTTCACATGTGGAGGTAGTCCATGTTGTTGTAGTAGAGGTGCGTTAGGTGCAGCCGGTGGTGGTGGTGGTAGACGCACGAGCAATTCATTAAACTTGTTATCGAGCTTTGTTTCAACGCCTTCTCAATGCCATCTATCTTCTCCATGGCCTCTTCAAATCTATTTAGAATATCGCCCACCTGCCCACTCATCATTTGTTGAAACTTATCATGTAGCGCTTTGTTTGTCATGTTCTCCCAATGGGCCTCTGGCTTGTGATCCTGCCATGGTTAGCAGCAATAGAAACACACAAGAATATGATTCACTGACTACTAGGAAGTGGTGGTGGTGGTGTGGTGGACAGTCACAACCGCCAAGCAAATCTCAAATTCTTACCAGTTCTTATCCAAAGAAGAAAGGTGATCGGCAACCGATGTAGTCAAACTCTCAAAGCTTGATAGAGCGATTACTGTGGAGAGTCAAACGACGATGTAGATGTATGTGGAGCTGGGAAGGCTTATAATATGGTAGCAAAAGGGTCAAGAATAATCAATTCAGAGATGCAAAGTTGAATAAACGCTCAACGACAGATCTGTGTCTTTGGTCCTAGGCTAGACCGGATAGAGACGCGAGCCTAGAACACTAACAAAATCACGGCGCTGCACGGAAACAACGGAAAAGCACACTCTGGAATTTTTTTTCGCCTCCTTTTTTTTTTGCGCTTTTTTTTTTGCGCTTTTTTTTTTTTTTTTTTGCGAAAAATCACTATAATGGCGAGTGTCTCAAAACTCTTCCTGTGTCAAACCGACAGATGGGCACGAAATTTTTTCGACCAAAATTTTTTTTTTCAACGCCTGACCCAAAACTGAAACGGGTCAAAAAACTTTCTATAACGGCGATCGTCTCAATACACTTAGAAACACCTAAAATAGGATAGCCAGAAAATTTTTCGACAAGTGCGCTGGAAAATTTTGGGCCTAAACGAGGGTGGTTTCTAGACTTTTTTTTCCAAACCTACGCAGCAAGGAAACACGAATCGGAATTTAGATGGATCTCGAAAACAAACCTAATATGAGAAGAACTCGGATTGGTGGTGGATATATGGTGGTGGTATATGGTAGCGGTGGTGGTATATGGATACGGATTGGTGGTGGTATTTGGATACGAATTGGTGGTGGTATATGGATACGGATTGGTGGTGGTATATGGATACGGATTCAGAGCTGTGGCGGATAAGCAATGGTGGTAGATGGCAAGGCGATGATGATGGTGCGGCGGCGGCGTGACAACTTATGACCGTAACTCAAACTCTAAAAGACTAGACTCTAAGACCAGAACTTGACACGACGATGCAACCGCAAATTCAACAAAGCAAAAACCCTAAAAGATTATGCAAAGGCTCGATTGGTTCGGATATGATGAACTAACCCTAATTTTTTTGTGGCTTTTTCGTGGACTATAGGTATGAAGAACAGACTCGATCTAAACTATCGAAAAACTGTAAAATCTCACCGAGCAACCCGGAAATCTGATACCACTTGATAAGGGCAAAGGTGTCCCGCCTTCGATGAGATGTTGGTTTTCGCTTTGGAGGAAGTCGACTTTGACGATCCGACCACTTAACGCGGCGAGGACGTCGCGCTTAGCAATCGCTAAACCAACTCCGAGAGGTTATTGACCACGCCGAGCACGATCAACGACCACGAGGGGGTTTCCGCGAGCAAACGAAGAACAAGCAAGAAACTGAGATTGCAATCTGGATATTGCGATATAAGATGAAAGCTTTATTGATCAAGGTGGGGTTCGTGACGCTTTGTCCGGTCGTTGAACACAAACGGCACGCGAAGTTGCAGCTATGGCTAACTTTTAATCTAAACAAAACCCAAGGTCTAAACGGTGCCCTAAGGGCTGTATATATGGAGGAAGAGGGGGGATTTCGTGGCTCTTGGTGGAGGGGTCCCAAATCAACCCTAACTCTTGTTTCCCCACATACGGACTCTAAAACAGCCTATACTTAACTATTTCGAAATTACATGCCTGGCCCAATAATAAGGTGACGCAAAGCACCTAGAATAGCCTATGGACTAATATTATGAAGTGGCATCTTGTATATTTCGTCCAGGCCTCATGCACTCATTAGGTGGCTTCAAAGTCCCGAATCATCACTTGTAACTCCGTTTGTTCCCCTTATGCATGCCAACATCTCCATGCTTGAACTTGCTCCAAGGTTCATCTTTCTTGTCCATGGTAGGCCCTTCATTTGTAAGCAAAACAAATGTATCCAATTTAGGCAGCATCATATTCTCATGAACATTGGTATCGTTACCAAGAAACGAAAGTACTGATAATTCAATTGGCGGCATGAGCTCTAGTAATTGGTCCAAGATGTATAGCAGCAGGGCTGTGGGTGTAACAATGGTATTGATGTCATCACAAACTATGCAATAATTTATTTATGTCATCCAGACAAAAATACTTCACAAACTTTTGTGCCATGTCTAATTGCAGGTGTATGGGACATTTGTACAATCCACATATGAAGATAAGGGAGAAAGAGATGTTTACCTGCTGTTCAAAAAGTTCTCTCATGTCACTTTTGGCCCAAGAGAAGATAGAGTCCAAGTCTCTCACGTTCGGACTCAGATTCGGACTGCATGTACATACCGACTCAAAACGTTAATAACTTTTTCATACTGACTCCAAATTGGTTGATTCTTTTTTGTTGGAAAATAGATTTCGTGCATTTTCCAACCCAATTGAATCACCTTAAAATCCGTCCGGAGCGTTGAGTTATGGACGAAACAATCTGATGTCTGCAGCAGAATCCGAGTCAAACTACAAGTCCAAAGGTGTTACGTCACCTCCACTTGGGCCCATTGGCCTTGTATGGCCTAGGGTTAGTGTTAGGCTGCCTTGGGACGTCCTCCCACCTCCTTGGCCGCCACCCTTGCTCCTATATAAGTAGATCCATCTAGTAGCTTTTTCCTTGGGATTTGTTTAGTTAAAAGTTAGCCATTGCAACTTCGTACTTCGCTTGTGTCCAACGACCAGGCCAAGACCGCTTACGATCCCCACGCTTATCAATACTTCATATATATTCGCAATATTCAGATTGCATTATCATATTCTTGCTTGTTCTTCGATTGCGTGCAGGAATAGACCTTCGTGGTCGCTGATCGTGCTTCCGCATCGTCAAGAACCTCGTGAGATTGGTTTAGCGATTGCTAAGGCGCAACGTCGTGCATGTTTGTAGTCGGATCGTCAAAGTCGTCTCCACCAAATCGATAGTTATCATCTCATCGAAGATCGGGACACCCTCGCCTCTATCGGGAAGTTGGTTTAGCGATTGCTAAGCGCGACGTCCTCGCGACGTCACGTAGTCGGATCGTCAAGGTCGACTCCTACGTAAACGATAGCCACCTTCTCATCGAAACATCGGGACACCTTTGCCTCTATCACTGCCCGTAACCGAGCAGATTTGGGCGCCCAGAGCCGGATGTCCGCTTGGGGCCGGATGTCCGCCCGAGGTCGGATGTCCGCCCGATTTAATCCAGATCTCGTTTGGGGCGGAAATTTTCGAATTGGGGCGGAAATTGATGATTTCAAGGTCAAAATTGGAGAGATTTCGTGGATGGGAAGTGGGGATACTTGGGGAAATGCTAGATCCACTCGACACCAATCAAATCCATGGATCAAAATCAACAAAACATCATCAAAACTAACGAATCACAAAAAAAATTGGGGCTATTTTTGGTGGGGATTTTCGATTTAGGACTAAATCAACAAAATCAAGCTAGAAAACACGGGTAGGGGCTCCAAAATGTGATCAACGTGGCTCATGATACCAAGATGATGTAGGGTGGAACCCTATAGCGTCGATCTTTCACGTTTGGAGTGGAACCTACAGGGAGACACGAAGAACGAGCGGAAGAACACGAGGAAATCACGGGGAGGAACGAGGGAAAACACTCAACCAACAAGGAATCGGTCACACAAATGCTAGATCAAAGAACACAAAGAGATACACGAGATCCAAAGTCAACAAAGGTAGAGGATACAAAGGAACCGTTCTTCTCCGCGAGGAGGGCTTGAATCCACAAGGGGATCTTCCCACGAGGGGGTCTTGAATCCGATAGGATCTTCTCCGAAGAGGCCGCGGTCTCTCACGAGGAGGAGATCCGATGGATGAGCGAATCTCTATCTCTAACTTGAGCTAAATCAACGCTAACCCTAAAACGTAGGTGGAGGGGGAGTATATATAGTCTAAGGGGCGAAGGGGTACATGGGCCTCGGCCCGGATGCACTGCACGCAGGCAGGGGAGGCCGGATGTCCGGGCGTCGGGCCGGATGTCCGAGCCTTCACGAGGTGCCGGATGTCCGGGCTAGTGGGCCGGATGCCCGGGCTAGCGGGCCGGATGTCCGGGCTGGAGTGGCCGATGCTTCTGCTCTCTGGATAGCGTGCGCCGGATTTCCGGGCAGGCGCCGGATGTCCGGCCCGTCGCGGGGCGCCGGATGTCCGGGGTCGGCCGGATGTCCGGCCGCTGTAGAGTCGTGATGCGGAGCATCCCACGATCATCCCCATGGACCTACAACCGTCTCATCAAGAGCCAAGAGGACCCATGACACGAGCTAGAGCTAGAGCTCTCGAGAACGAGGTGACCTCTTTCCTTATTGATATCACATATGATCCACTCGAGACATGGCTACTACCTAAGTCCGATATGCTATGCATGATTAGGTGTCAAGGGGAACCTCCCGAGGGTGCACATGAAGACGGACAAGCCGCCAAGTCCATGGATGAAGAGAACCAACGGAAACGAGCGAAATCACCTTCCAGGCCCCGGACATCCGGCCATGACCCCGGACATCCGGCCCCTGGAGTTGCTACATCACCCTCAGCCAACCTGCCCAAGTACAGGGCCCGGACATCCGCGACCAAGCCCGGACATCCGCACCAGCCCGATATCCGCTCCCAGCCCGAAATCCGCGCCTCTCCCGTTCTGCTGAACGGTCGCTTTAGCCCGGACATCCGGCTGAGAGCCCGGACATCCGGCGCCGCGAAGGCCCGGACATCCGCCCGACGCCGGACGTCCTGCCTCCCCTGCCTGCGTGCAGTAGTGCCTCCGGACATGTCCTTGTTGATGAGGACATGACTACCTTTGATGAGACCAAAATATTGCATACATGCATATTTCTCGGTGATTTCTAGTGCAAACTATTCAATAATATATTTATGTTATCCAGGACAAAAATACTTCACAAACTTTTGTGCCATGTCTAATTGCAGGTGTATGGGACATTTGTACAATCCACATATGAAGATAAGGGAGAAAGAGATGTTTACCTGCTGTTCAAAAAGTTCTCTCACGTCACTTTTGGCCCAAGAGAAGATAGAGTCCAAGTCTCTCACGTTCTGGACTCAGATTCGGACTGCACAGACATACCTGACTCAAAACGTCTATAACTTTTTCATACGGACTCCAAATTGGTTGATTCTTTTTTTGTTGGAAAATAGATTTCGTGCATTTTCCAACCCAATTGGAATCACCTTAAAATCCGTCCGGAGCGTTGAGTTATAGACGAAACAATCTGATGCTGCAGCAGAATCCGAGTCAAACTACAAGTCCAAAGGTGTTACGTCACCTCCGCTTGGGCCCATTGGCCTTGTACGACCTAGGGTTAGTTTTAGGCTGCCTTGGGACGTCCTCCCACCTCCTTGGCCGCCACCCCTTGCTCCTATATAAGTAGATCCATCTAGTAGCTTTTTGCTTGGGATTTGTTTAGTTAAAAGTTAGCCATTGCAACTTCGTGTACTTTGTTTGTGTCCAACGACCAGACCAAGACCGCTTACGGATCCCCACCATTATCAATACTTCATATATATTCGCAATATTCAGATTGCTTTATCATATTCTTGCTCGTTCTTCGATTGCTTGCAGGAATAGACCTTCGTGGTCAGGCTGACCGTGCTTCCGGCATCGTCAGTAACCTAAGGAGATTGGTTTAGCGATTGCTAAGGCGCAACGTCGTGCACGTTTGCTCGGTGAGAATTTCCAATTATCCCTAGATTAGATTTATTTTCTTACCTATTGTCCAAGAAAAAGCCATAAAAAAAAGTTAGATCTATTCATCCTTTGTCCAAGCCAGTCTGAGCCTTTGCAGTTTTCTTTTCATTGTTTGCATTATTGAATTATCGGTTGCATCGTCGTGTCGAGTTGCTGGTCTTAGTGTCTTGTTCCTTTAGAGTTTCGAGTTCTGTTCACATTAGTCACGCCGCCGCTGCATCATTATCCTTCCGCTGTCCACCATCCCATCCATTAATTTCCATCACGTACACGACTGTTCATTGTCATAATCATAGTTGAGGTCATTCACATCTTCGCCTGATCCAATCTGCATCTTATCCAGTTTGTCTTGGAAAGAGGGAGAAAAAGATAGAGAAAAAAAGAGAGAAAAAGGAAAGAAAAAAAAAAAGAGAGAGAAGAAAAGAAAAAAGCGTGAGAAAAAAAAGAGAGGAAAAAACCGGATCTATCTAGAATCACTCGTACCTGAATTCGGATTGGAATCTGTTTTGCGCACTGTTCAGTAAAACAGGTGTATCTTCCTCATACGAAGTCAGTTTTGACTCCGTGAGTACTCAAATTAAAGCTAGAGACGAGGCGCATCTAAATAGTTGCAGAAGCTAGTTCAATATTTGACACCTCAAAATCGGCTTCTAAATAGGTGTTTTTGCCCTCTGAAGTTCGTGAACACATCTTGTTCCAATTTTTCAGGCCAGTTTTAGAATTCTTTGACTCCTCATATCAACTCGGAATTGAGTGATTCTTTTTGCATTGCAACTTCGTGTACTTTGTTTGTGTCCAACGACCAGACCAAGACCGCTTACGGATCCCCACCATTATCAATACTTCATATATATTCGCAATATTCAGATTGCTTTATCATATTCTTGCTCGTTCTTCGATTGCTTGCAGGAATAGACCTTCGTGGTCAGGCTGACCGTGCTTCCGCATCGCCAAGAACCTAAGGAGATTGGTTTAGCGATTGCTAAGGCGCAACGTCAGGCACGCTTGTAGTCGGATCATCAAAGTCGCTCCACCAAATCGATAGTTATCATCTCATCGAAAGATCGGGACACCCCCGCCTCTATCACTTGTACCCCTTCGCCCCGAGACTATATATACTTGATCCCCTCCTCTTTCTAGGGTTAGCTTTGGATTAGCTCATATTTTGGTGAGAGAGCCTTTGCTCATCCACTTGGCTACTTCTCCTCGGAGACCAGGACCTCTACGGAGAAGATCCCCCAAGCGGATTCAAGACCCCCTTCTAGGGTGGACCCCATCAAGACCTCCTCTCGGAGAAGAACGGCTACTCGTGTATCCTTACCTTTGTTGTTCTTGAATCTTGTGCCACTCTATGTGATCGATAATCTAGCACTTGTGTGATTGGTTTCTTGTCGGTTGAGTGAATTATCTCTCGTTTTCCCCGTGTTTCCATCTTGTTCTTCCGCTGTTCTTCGTGATTCCCGTGAGGATCCGCTCCAACGTGAAAGATCGCCCACGAGGGTTCCGCCCTACATCATCTATGGTATCATGAGCCACGTTGATCACGTTATTGGAGCCCCTACCCCTCTTTTTCAAGCTTGATTTTGTTGTTTTTGTCCCAATTACGAAAATTCCCCACAAAAATAGCCCCCAAAATTTTTTGTGATTTGTTAGTGTGATGAAGTTTTGTTGGATTTGATCCGTGGATTTCGTGTGTTGCAGGTAGATCTAGCATTCCCCCCTCTTTTTCACAATTTTCATCCACAAAATCGCCCAAATTTGACCGGTTTTGACCTCTCCCCCGCGGTGTTCTTCGTGCCCGGACGTCCGGCCCGAGCAGCCCGGACATCCGGCAGCCCGGACATCCGGCCCGATCAGCCCGGACATCCGGCGCCCCGGACATCCGGCTTCTAGCCCGGATTTCCGGCCCCTGGTAGCATCCATCCCTTCCACCACCCCGATCACCGCCTAACTTTCGCCAAATTTTGTCCCGTGCCCACACACTTCCATACACCTCCACCACCTCCACACAACACCACCATAGCCTTTCCCACTACCAGTTCCGACAATGTTGCCAAATTTTGCCTTGAGAATTTGAGTTGGGGTTTTCCGTATCCTTTTGTGTTTCGGCTATCTAGGTACGGTTCAACATCAACATCACCACCGCTCATCCTCGCCAAGGACGGTAACATCATCGACACCTTTGTCATTACTTGCAATTGCATTGATAACCATCATAGCCCATCTTTTATGCTGCTTACCCATCGAGACTAGCCATTGAGTATTGCCGCAACGTGACTTGTGCACATTAGTGATCATACTCCATAGCATACATACCATACCAAAGTGGTGCATATCTTAGCATCAACTTGTGTGTCACAAAGTTGTCATCGCATACACAATTGCTATCTTGGTTTGTGAAGTTTTGCATGAGACAAGAGCTCAAAATAGAAAGAGCCAATCAAGCTTTTAAGCAAAGAGAGAAAGATAAGCAAAGAGCTTATGAGCAAGAACCATAGCATCATACAACATTAAGATTGTCATACTTGATCATCTTGGATCAACACATCAAAACACCATACAAATAGCATACTTGGGATAGAAGTCGTTGCATTTTTGCTTAGTAGGTTGTGCACAAGTTCGTATCCGCCTATTGTGCTATCGTGCTAGCGTCTCTCTAGTGTTGTGCAACAAGAGAATCTTGGTGAATTCCACATTTTGGCTCATCCTTGGTTGCATAACCCCATATTATCTATTTTGCGTGTGTTTCCGTGTACCATATCTTGCTATTGGTCTACTTGTTGCATTTGCAAATTTGTGAATCATTTCCAACTTTATTGAGTTTCACTTACAATTGCATCAAATTTTGTGCCACCATCCTAACCGAGCTCCACCATAAGCTTTTATTTGTGTAGGTGTGAGAACCGACAAGAATCGGTACCAAGAGTGCTATTTCATTGTCCGCATTTGAGTGAACTTGATTCATTTTCAACATCGGTCAAAGGTACATTGGTATAAGTTCTTTCCGTTCTACCACTCACATTTTGCTTGGAATGATGGATAGGCCAAGTTCTTCTACCAACCCACTCTTCATCGAGCAAGACGACGACATGTCTTCATACGTCACCAAGAGACACCTCTTTGGTGCACAACGAAGCGCTGCACCAAGAACAACAAGCAATGAGCGATCGATCGACAACCTCGCCACCGACTTGCGACTCTCGAGCAACGTACAAGAGACTACTTCGACAACAAGTTCGAGGCTCACAAGCAAGAGAATGATGCAAGAATGGACGAGATCCGCGCGTTGATGAGAAACCGGCATCATTCAACTTCTTCTTCATCAAGACGGAGCCGCTCGAGTAGACACTCCGACGACACCTTCTACGACACAAGTACACCTACTTCGAACACTCTTCGTCGTGCCGCTCGTCAAGACCGTCATGCATCTCGCAACCCGCTACATGACAAGCATTCCCAAGAGCAAGTTGATGATCAAGCTCCTCGTCCTCAATCAAACCAAGAGGCTTTTGCTCAAGCTCAAGAACGACAACGTCTTCGTCGCCAACAAGAGCAAGAAAGAGCACGTCTTCACCAAGACGAACAAGACGCCAAGACTCAACGTCTTCAACAACAACAACGTGAAGCGCAAGCTCTTGAGGCGCAACGTGCCCTTCAAGAATCAAGTAGAGCCGTCGCCAACCGCAATCGTGAACGGCGCAATCAAGAGGAAGCCCTTCGAGAAGAAATCCAAGAGAGGAACTACCAATCTCATGTACACCGTCAAGTTCCTCAAGCTCCTCCAAAAGCTCGTCAAGCTCCACCTCAACCTCAAATTCAACAAGAGCAAGTTGATCATGGTCTTCCCCCGCGCCAAGAGCAACATGAAGACGAGTACATCCCACGTCAAGGACGTCATCATCAACATCGCCAACAACACAATGAAGAGCAACGCTACGGCAAGCTAAAATTCACCATGCCCAAGTTCAATGGAAGCAATGACCCCGAAGACTACCTCTCATGGGCATTGAAGGTTGACAAAATCTTCCGCTTGCACAACTACGATGAAGCGAAGAAAATCGCTATGGCATCCCTTGAGTTCCAAGATTATGTGCTCATATGGTGGGAACAAATCATTGAGCGACGACAAGCAAGAGGTGAACCTCCAATCACCACTTGGGCTCAAATGAAGGATGTCATGCGAGCACGTTTTGTGCCAACCTACTACAACCGCGACCTCTTCAGGAAACTCCAACTACTCAAGCAAGGAAGAAAGAGCGTTGAAGAATATTACAAGGAAATGGAGATAGCCATGATTCGAGCCAATGTCAAGGAAGATGATGAGCAAACTATGGCACGTTTCTTGAATGGACTCAATCATCCCATCAAGAAGATCGCTGACTTCCACATACTCATCCCTCATTGAGCTCGTGCATCAAGCTACAAAGGCGGAACGCCAAGTGCAAGATGACTTCAAGTACGCCAAGTACTCATCCAAGAACTACGGCTTTTCCAACAACCAAGCTTCAACGACTCCTCCAACATCTACATCAACCAAGCTTTCTTCAAGAAACGACGACAAGTCAAGTTACAAGAAAACTTCGACAAATTCCAGTCGTCCTCCTCCTACTACAAGCAACCTCAAGCCGCGTGCTTCATCATCTACTCCGACCGATGAGACCATCAAGACAAGCTCCTTCAAGTGTTTCACTTGCGGCGGCCGAGGCCACAAGTCATACGAATGCACCAACAAGCGCACCATGATCCTCAACGACGATGGCACATATGACTCCATGAGTGAAGAGGAGATGGAGACTCTTGAGCAAGTGGCCATGCATCGGCAAGTGAATGAAGATGAAGATGATCAAGTCTTTTGTGACGAGGATTCGAGCCCCGCTCTCGTTGTCTCCAAGGTCTTGACTCTTCAACATCAACAAGAAGAAGACCAACGATGCCACATCTTCCACACAAAAGCCGGCATCAATGGACGGTCCATCAAGGTCATCATCGATGGAGGTAGTTGCCACAACTTGGCAAGTGAAGAACTATGCTCCAAGCTACAATTGGTCAAGAAGAAGCACCCACATCCATACAAGGTTCAATGGCTAAGTGACTCCGGCACTATACGAGTCGAGCATACGGTCCAAGTCTCCTTCAAAATTGGTGCTTACGAAGACACGTTGGAATGTGATGTGGTCCCAATGACCGTTTGCCACCTACTTCTTGGTCGACCATGGCAATTCGACCGTGGTGTCATACACAATGGGCGTACAAATCACTATAGCTTCAAGATGAAAGGGAAAGAATATGTGCTACGACCTATGTCTCCTAGTCATGTGATAGCCGACAAGCAAGCCACACATCATAGAGAAAAGAGTGACAAAGTGATCCACCCAAAAGTGAGTGAGAGCCACAAGCCAAATTTGAGAGACTCTTCGCCTAGAGAGAAAAACCTCATTCTATTTGCCACCAAAAGTGAGATGAGAGAAGTGTGTGAGAACCCATCTACCGTGATGCACTTTGTCCTTGTGTGCAAGGATGGAGAACCAAAAACTAACACCATTCACGAGCTACCTTTGGTGTTTCAATCTCTTTTGCAGGAATTCCAAGATGTTTTCCCCGATGAGCTACCTCCGGGTCTACCTCCTCTTCGAGGCATTGAGCATCGAATCAACCTCATCCCCGGAGCGCCTCTACCAAACAAAGCTCCATACCGAGTCAATCCCGAAGAAACCAAGGAGATTCAACGGCAAGTACAACAACTCATCGACAACGGTCATGTACGTGAAAGCTTAAGCCCTTGTGCCGTTCCCGTTATTCTTGTGCCTAAGCCCGATGGAAGTTTCCGCTTGTGTTCCGATTGTAGACCTATCAATGCTATTACCTTTCGATATAGACATCCCATTCCTCGCTTAGATGACATGCTTGATGAACTTAGTGGAGCCAACTTTTTCTCAAAAATTGATCTTAAAAGTGGCTATTATCAAATACGCATACAAGAGGGTGATGAATGGAAAGCTGCTTTCAAAACCAAATTTGGTTTATATGAATGGTTAGTGATGCCTATGGGTCTTTCGGAAGCTCCGGGTACTTTTGTGCGTCTTATGCATCATGTGCTTCGTCCTTATATTGGAGTCTTTGTTGTGGTTTACTTCTACGATATTCTTGTGTTTTAGCAAAACCATGAAAGAACACACCAATCATGTAAAATCTGTGTTGCAAACTCTTCGCAAGGAAAGCCTTTATGCAAACTTGAAAAAATGCACTTTTGGAGTTGACAAAGTGGTTTTCTTGGGTTTTGTTGTTTCCTCAAAGGGTGTCCATGTTGATGAATCTAAAATTGAAGCAATCAAAACTTGGCCCCAACCCACCAATTTGCAACAAGTGCGAAGTTTTCTTGGTCTTATGGGTTTCTATCGTCGCTTTGTGAAAGATTTTAGCACAATTGCCGCTCCTTTGCATGCTTTGAGCAAGAAGAATACTCCCTTTGTTTGGGGAACTTTGCAATCAACCGCTTTTGATGAGCTCAAGTCTTTGCTTACTCATGCTCGATTCTTGCTTTGCCCAATTTTTACAAAACTTTTGAGGTTCATTGTGATGCAAGTGGACCGAATTGGCGGAGTTTTGATGCAAGAAAAACGAGCCATTGCTTATTTTAGTGAAAACTCTCCGTGCTCAACCTAATTATCCCATCTATGACAAAGAATTGTATGCTTTAGTGCGTGTGTTACATGTTTGGGAACATTACCTTAGACCTCATGAGTTTGTCATCCATACCGATCACGAAACGCTTAAGTACCTCAAAGGTCAAACTAAATTGAACAAGCGTCATGCAAAATGGAGTGAATTCATTGAATCTTTTCCTTATGTGATCAAGTACATTAAGGGTAAAGAAAATGTAGTTGCCGACGCGCTTTCCCGCATATGCATGCTTGTCACTCAACTTGAATTGAATGTTATTGGTTTTGAGCATATAAAAGACTTGTATGAGCATGATCCATCTTTTGCTTCTCCTTATGCTAAGTGTTTGACGCATACGCCTTGGGAACAATATTACATCAAGGATGGTTACCTTATGAGAGCTAACAAACTTTGCATTCCCGAGTCTTCTCTTCGTTTGCTCCTTTTGCAAGAGGCTCATGGAGGCGGACTCATGGGACACTTTGGACGCGACAAGACATTCGCCACGCTCTCCACCAACTACTTTTGGCCCAAGATGTTCCGCGACATCTCACGCTTCACCAACCGATGCTATACATGTCGCAAAGCTAAGTCTAAAGCTCAATCTCATGGTCTTTACATGCCTCTTCCTATCCCATATCAACCATGGGAAGACATTAGTATGGATTTTGTACTTGGTTTGCCTAGGACTCTAAATGGCAAGGATTCCGTGTTTGTTGTTGTGGATAGATTTTCTAAAATGGCACATTTCATTCCTTGTAACAAGATAGACGATGCTTCACATGTTGCAAATCTCTTTGTAGGAAATCTTGCGACTCCATGGATGCATCAAAGACAATCGTCTCCGATCGTGACGCCAAGTTCTTGAGTTACTTTTGAAGACCCTATGTGCCAAGCTCGAATCAAGCTCTTGTTCTCCTCAGCATACCATCCTCAAACCGACGGCCAAACGGAGGTGACGAACCGCACACTATCCACTCTACTTCGTGTCTTGATCAAGAAGAACATCAAGGAGTGGGAAGCATGTCTACCCATCGCCGAGTACGCCTACAATCGTGCAAGACATTCAACTACCGCAAGTCCCCTTCGAGGTCGCTCACGGTTTCAACCCATTGTCCCCTTTGGACATTCTACCACTTCCTCTCCAAGAGCGCACCAACATGGATGCAAGTGAACGAGCAAGCTACATTAAGAAGATGCACGAAGATACAAGGCACACAATTGCGCGCCAAGTACAACGTCAAGCAAACAAGCTCAACGCCAACAAGCAACCCATCGTCTTCAACATTGGTGATCTAGTGTGGCTACACCTTCGCAAGGACCGCTTCCCCAAAGAACGCAAGTCCAAGCTCCTCCCTCGAGCCGATGGACCTTTCAAGGTGCTAGCACGCTACAACGACAACGCTTACAAGATCGACATACCTCGAGACAAGTACAACGTGAGCGACATCTTCAACGTCAAGGACCTCGCACCTTTCCATGGAGATGAAGCTTTTGATCCGAGGTCGGATCTCTCCCAAGGGGGGGGGGGGGAGATGATGCGGAGCATCCCACGATCATCCCCATGGACCTACAACCGTCTCATCAAGAGCCAAGAGGACCCATGACACGAGCTAGAGCTAGAGCTCTCGAGAACGAGGTGACCTCTTTCCTTATTGATATCACATATGATCCACTCGAGACATGGCTACTACCTAAGTCCAATATGCTATGCATGATTAGCTGTCAAGGGGAACCTCCCGAGGGTGCACATGAAGACGGACAAGCCGCCAAGTCCATGGATGAAGAGAACCAACGGAAACGAGCAAAATCACCTTCCAGGCCCCGGACATCCGGCCATGACCCCGGACATCCGGCCCCTGGAGTTGCTACATCACCCTCAGCTAACCTGCCCAAGTACACAGGGCCCGGACATCCGGCGACCAAGCCCGGACATCCGGCCCCAGCCCGGATATCCGGCTCCCAGCCTGAAATCCGCGCCCCTCTCCGGTTCTGCTGAACAGTCGCTCTAGTTCGACATCCGGCTGAGAGCCCGGACATCCGGCGCCTCATGGCCGGGACATCCGCCCGACGCCCGGACGTCCGGCCTCCCACTGCGTCTGAAGGCCTCCGGACATGTCCTTGTACCCTTCGCCCGAGACTATATATACTTGATCCCCTCCTCTTTCTAGGGTTAGCTTTGGATTAGCTCATATTTTGGTGAGAGAGCCTTTGCTCATCCACTTGGCTACTTCTCCTCGGAGACCAGGACCTCTACGGAGAAGATCCCCCAAGCGGATTCAAGACCCCCTTCTAGCGTGGACCCCATCAAGACCTCCTCTCGGAGAAGAACGGCTACTCGTGTATCCTTACCTTTGTTGTTCTTGAATCTTGTGCCACTCTATGTGATCGATAATCTAGCACTTGTGTGATTGGTTTCTTGTCGGTTGAGTGAATTCTCTCTCGTTTTCCCCGTGTTTCCATCTTGTTCTTCCGCGTGTTCTTCGTGATTCCCCGTAGGATCCGCTCCAACGTGAAAGATCGTCCACGTAGGGTTCCACCCTACATCAAGTCGCCTGGCTTCGGTCTCTCTCTGGTCTTCTTCTAGTTGGTGGCGCCGGATGTCCGGCCGCTGTAGCTCCGCGGCGACTCCAGTTGAGGCACTTCTTGATCCGCTTCCGTGTGGACTTGGCGTATGCCTCGAGCATCTCCATGGTCGTCTCCTTGGTTCCTAAGCACATGTAGCATCTTTGCATCAGGTAGAACCATGTCTCGTACGAGTGGAAAGGGGAATCATGTAGGAACGGGTTCACCTTAGGTCCAATGGCGTATGCTCGAGTGTACATGGGGATGATCGTAGGATGCTCCGCATCATCGCCACCTTGTCGCTCGCCTCCAAAGCTTGGTCCTTGAAGGTCTCCGTAGTCGTACTTGTCGCCGCACCATCTTGAAAAAGAGTCAAGGTAGACTCGGCATCATCAATGCCACAAAGAGGGATGCGGTGAAGTCGCACTTGGGAGCATCGTCTTGGAGCTTGTCGGGGTTGGACATCATGGTGGTACTAGACTCATGCTTATCGTAGAGCTTGGTCGCCCCAAAGTTTGCTTGGGGTGGAGAAGCCTTGGCTTTCATGAGTTCTTGTTCCGCCTTGAGAGCACCAATGTAGTAGTCGTCGATCGACTTGTAGTTCTCAAGGAAGATAGTCTTGGAGATGTCGTTGTTCAATCCCAACATGAAGTGGAACTTCATCGAAATGGCATCGTCCACGCCGGCTCGTCGCAAGGCAATCTTCATCTCCTTGAAGTACTTGTCGATGGACTTGGATCCTTGGATGGTGTTCTCCAATTGGCGAAGAAGTTGTTCCGTGTAGGTTGGAGGCACAAACTCTCACCGCAAAGCTCTCTTCGTCTTGGGCCAACTCATGTCGTAGTACTCCGAAGGTATGTGAAGCCACCATGATAGAGGCAAGGTGTCCCGTCTTTTGATGAGATGTTGGTTTCGCTTTGGAGGAAGTCGACTTTGACGATCCGACTACGAACGTGCGAGGACGTCGCGCCTTCGCAATCGCTAAACCAACTCCGAGAGGTTATTGACCACGCCGGAGCACGATCAACCTGACCACGAGGGTCTGTTTCCTACGAGCAAACGAAGAACAAGCAAGAAACTGAGATTGCAATCTGGATATTGCGAATATAAGATGAAAGCTTTATTGATCAAGGTGGGGTTCTGTGGACGCCTTTGTCCGGTCGTTGAACACAAACGGCACGCGAAGTTGCAGCTGTGGCGAACTTTTAATCTAAACAAAACCCAAAGTCTAAACGACGCCCTAAGGGCTGTATATATGGAGGAAGAGGAGGAATTTGGTGGCCCTTGAGGGAGGGGTCCAAACCAACCCTAACTCTTGTTTCCCCACACATACGGACTCTAAAACAGCCTATACTTAAGTATTTCGAAATTACATGGGCCTGGCCCAATAATAAGGTGACGAAGCACCTAGAATAGCCTACTGGACGAATATTATGAAGTGGCATCTTGTATATTTCGTCCAAGGCCTCATGCTCTCATTTAGGGTGGCTTCAAAGTCTGGAATGATCACTTGTAACTCCGTTTTGTTCCCCTTGCGCATGCCAACATCTCCATGCTTGAACTTGCTCCAAGGTTCATCTTTCTTGTCCATGGTAGGCCCTTCATTTGTAAGCAAAACAAATGTATCCAATTTAGGCAGCATCATATTCTCATGAACATTGGAATCGTTACCAAGAAACGAAAGTACTGATAATTCAATTGGCGGCACGAGCTCTAGTTATTGGTCCAAGATGTATAGCAGCAGGGGCTGTGGGTGTAACAATGGTATTGATGTCCTCATCATCCTCCCTTCTTGAAATGAAGTCGCCTCGACGGAAGCTCATCTTCCTCACCCAAATAAGGCTTCAAATCTGCAATGTTAAAAGTGGGACTAACCCCAAAATCTGCAGGCAGCTCAAGTTTATATGCATTATCATTTATTTTCTCTAACACCTTAAATGGACCATCAAGATGTGGTATTAGCTTTGATTTATGCAAATTAGGAAACCTATCCTCACGCAAATGTAACCAAACAAGATCTCCAGGTGCAAAGACAACATGGTTTCTACCCTTATCTCCAGCAAGTTTATATTTAGCATTCATACGCTCAATGTTTTCCTTAGTTAACTCATGCATTTTTAAAATCAATTCAGCACGTTCTTTAGCATCAAAATTAACCTTCTCCGAAGATGGAAGGGGCAACAAATCAATAGGTGCACGAGGTAGGAAGCCATACACAATTTCAAAAGGGCACATCTTAGTAGTAGAATGTAATGAACGATTATAAGCAAATTAAATATGAGGCAAGCATTCTTCCCACATTTTCTTATTATTCTTCAAAACAACCCTAAGCATAGTAGACAATGTTCTATTGACTACTTCAGTTTGTCCAAAACTTTTGGGGGTGACAAGTAGTACTAAAAAGCAGTTTAGTCCCCAACTTAGCCCATAAACATCTCCAAAAGTGGCTAAGAAATTTAGTATCACGATCTGAAACAATAGTATTTGGCACACCATGCAAGCGAATAATTTCACGAAAGAACAAATCAGCAACATTAACATCATCATCGCTTTTATGACATGGTATAATGTGTGCCATTTTCGAGAATCTATCCACGACAACAAATATGCTATCTCTCCCCTTCTTTGTTCGAGGTAAACCTAAAACAAAGTCCATAGATATATCCTCCCAAGGAACACTAGGTACAGGCAAAGGCATATATAAACCATGAGGATTGAGTCGTGACTTAGCTTTTTGACATGTAGTGCAGCGAGCAACAAAACGCTCAACATCTCGTCTCATCTTTGGCCAAAAGAAATGTGTAGCAAGTATATCCTCCGTCTTCTTCACGCCAAAGTGTCCCATTAATCCTCCTCCATGCACCTCCTGCAACAACAAAAGACGAACAGAGCTAGCAGGAATGCATAGCTTGTTAGCACGGAACACAAAACCATCATTAATAACGAACTTGTTCCATGTTCTTCCTTCTTTACAATTCTGCATTACATCTTTAAAATCAGCATCATGCACATATTGATCTTTGATGGTCTCCAAACCAAATATTTTGAAGTCAAGTTGTGAAAGCATAGTATAGCGACGAGACAAAGCATCAAGAATAACATTTTCTTTACCCTTCTTGTGTTTAATGACATAAGGGAAAGTCTCAATGAATTCAACCCATTTAGCATGTCTACGATTCAGTTTAGCTTGACTTTTAATATGTTTCAAAGATTCATGATCAGAATGTATAACAAATTCTTTGGGCCATAAGTAATGTTGCCATGTCTCTAAAGTCCGAACAAGACCATATAATTCTTTGTCATAAGTAGAATAGTTCAGACTAGGCCCACTCAATTTTTCAGAAAAGTATGCAACAGGTTTGCCATCTTGTAATAACACACCTCCTAATCCAATTCCACTAGCATCACATTCAAGCTCAAAAGTCTTATTAAATTCAGGAAGTTGGAGTAAAGGAGCATGTGTCAACTTATCTTTCAATACCGTGAAGGCTTCATCCTGTGCGGTACCCCAAACAAAAGGCACATCCTTCTTTGTAAGCTCATTGAGAGGTGCAGCAATGGTGCTAAAGTCTCTCACAAAACGCCTATAGAAACCAGCGAGTCCAAGAAAACTCACTTGTGTGACCGTTTTGGGCTGCGGCCAACTCTCAATTGCTTCAATCTTGGCTTTATCAACTTCAATTCCCTGTGGAGTAACAACATAGCCAAGAAAAGATACTCGGTCGGTGCAAAAGGTGCACTTCCCAAGGTTACCAAACAAACGTGCATCACGTAGAGCATTAAAAACAACACGTAAATGTTCCAAATGTTCTTCCAAAGATTTGCTATAAATCAGTATATCATCAAAGTAAACTACCACAAATCGTCCAATGAAAGCACGTAAAACTTCGTTCATTAATCTCATGAAAGTACTAGGTGCATTAGTTAACCCAAAAGGCATGACTAACCACTCATATAATCCAAACTTAGTTTTAAATGCTGTTTTCCATTCATCTCCCAATTTCATACGAATTTGATGGTATCCACTATAAATCAACTTTGGAGAATATTGTAGAGCCACTCAATTCATCAAGCATATCATCTAGCCTAGGAATAGGATGACGATAACGAATAGTAATATTATTAATGCCTCTACAATCAACACACATACGCCGACGTACCATCCTT
Organism: Aegilops longissima; assembly: GCA_021605205.1. Taxonomy (NCBI): domain Eukaryota; kingdom Viridiplantae; phylum Streptophyta; class Magnoliopsida; order Poales; family Poaceae; genus Aegilops; species Aegilops longissima. Next base: position 320,365,538 of record CM038681.1, on the reverse strand, counting down.
TTTAGGCACTAGTATAATAGGAACAGCACAAGGACTAAGAGATTCGCGATATAACCTTTGTCGAGCAGCTCCTGTACTTGACGATAATCTCCTTCGTCTCCTCCGGATTGGTACGGTATGGTGCGCGGTTGGGTAGCGATGCACCGGAATTAAGTCAATTTGATGCTCAATCCTCGAATAGGTGGTAATCCGGTGGCACGCCTTGTGGGAAGACGTCGTGAACTCCTGCAAAATGTTAGTGACAGCAGGGGCAAAGAGGAAGGCACGTCCTCGAATGAAAATAATGCCTCTTTGCACACAAAAGCATAGCAAACAGATTTGCTAGAATCTAGCTCATCAATATCAGATTTGGTGGCAAATAAACATGCACTTTTCAGTTTAATTTCGAAGCAACATTAGATGGTTTATTATTAGGCTTCATTTGTTGCTCAAATTCTTTTGCCACAATCTGATTTTCACTCTTATTTTCTCCTGTTTTGCTTTATTAGCTCTATTAATATCATCTTTCAAAATGGAATCAGAGTCATAGGAAGCAAAGTAATATTTTTATCCTTGTGAACAAGAGTATACTGATTGTTTCTACCATGGTGTACATAATTTTATCAAATTGCCATGGTCTACCAAGTAATAAGGAACATGCTTGCATAGGTACCACATCACAATCAACATAATCAGCATATGTAGAGATACTAAAATACACACGAACAAGACGTGTTACCTTAACCTTGCCGCTGTTGTTGAACCATTGGATGTAGTAAGGATGTGGATGTGGTCTTGTGGTGAGAGAAAGCTTCTCCACCATATCCATGCTAGCCAAGTTGTTGCAGCTCCTCCATCTATGATGACGCTTGAATAGAACGTTCCTTCACAACTCCCTTTGTATGGAACAAGTTATGCCTCTGATTTTGCTCAGCTTGTGTAACCTGCACACTCAAAACACGTTGAGCAACTAAACATTCATACCTGTCAAAGATCTTCAGCAGCCATGTATTGCGCCTCATGATCGAATCATCTCCACCGTGTTCTTCATGTGTAATAAGAGCCAAAGTCTCTTCATCATAGTCACTAGCGGACTCATACCCACCATCCTCAATAGCAATCATCACACGCTGAGATTGGCATTCTCTCGCAAAATGTCCTCTTCCCTTACAACGACGACAAATAATATCACTTGTGTGCCCTGTTGACGCCATGGAAGAAGAAGAGCTCTGTGTAGGCCCAACAGGTGTGCTCTTGGCAGATAGTGGTGGTTGTGCCTGCTTTCTTGTATCACGGTTGGAGGTGGCAGCCGGACGGAGGTGCCGTGTAGTAGAACGTGTGGAAGTAGATGATGCACGTGGTGTCCATGATGAAGGTCGACCTGCAGAAAAGTTAGTCCGCGCCAACGCACTGTCGATCCTGCACTTCACGCTCAGCTTTACAAGCAAGCTGGAATAATCGAGTGATATTATTATAATCCTTGTAGTCTAGAATGGTCTGAATCTCTATTTAATCCACCCGAAAACGTGCAAGCATAGCTTCATTCTCCTCAACAATACCACATCTAATCAAGCCAGTTTGTAATTCCCGATAATATTCTTCACCGAATTTTTCCTTGTCTTAAGCGCTGCAATTTTTGAAGTAATTCACGCTGATAATATGGTGGAACCCAACGAGTACGCATAGCAGTTTTCAAAGCAGCCCAAGTAGCTGGAACAGGATATAATCTACAATGTTCAGACCACCAAACACATGCAAAGCTAGTGAAAGCACAAACAAAGCAGCAGAACACGCCTCTCCTCGGGATATTGTAAACATGTAAATCGTTGTTCAGTTTCTAACTCCCAAGTAAGATATATATCGTGAACATATCTACCCTCAAATGGTGGAATATTCAATTTCAGTTTAGGGAGATGGTCATGATCTCGTACCTGAAGGGGAGCCCGAACATTGCCATTATTTGCATGTGGACGACCTGGTGGTTGTAGTGCTGGTGGTTGCACGTAGTTCTGATTTTGATCAACCTCATCCTCGTAATCTCTCACATAATCATCCTCCTCCACATCAGCAGCAGGAGCCACAGAAGTATCAACAGCAGCACCAGCAGCTTGGCCAGGCTGAAGAGGGACACGGCTCGCTCAGCGAAGGGCTGCTTCGCGACGTGGAGGTAGTCGTTGTTGTTGTTGTAGAGGTGCGTCAGGTGCAGCCGGTGGTGGTGGTGGTAGACGCGTGAGAAATTCATTAAACCTGTTATCGAGCTTTGTTTCGAACGCCTTCTCAATGCCATCTATCTTCTCCATGGCCTCTTCAAATCGATTAAGCACATCTTCCACCTGCCCACTCATCATTTGTTGAAACTTATCATGTAGCGCTTTGTTTGTCATGTTCTCCCAGTCAGTCTCGTCGGCTTGTGATCCTGCCATGGTTAGCAGCAATAGAAACACACAAGAATATGATTCGACAGACTACTAGGAAGTGGTGGTGGTGGTGTGGTGGACAGTCACAAATCCGTCAAGCAAATCTCAAATTCTTACCAGTTCTTACCAGCAAAAAGCGGTGATCGGCAACCGATGTTGATGAGGACATCAATACCATTGTTACACCCACAGCCCCTGCTGCTATACATCTTGGACCAATTACTAGAGCTCGCAAGACGCCAATTGAATTATCGGTACTTTCGTTTCTTGGTAACGATTCCAATGTTCATGAGAATATGATGCTGCCTAAATTGGATACATTTGTTTTGCTTACAAATGAAGGGCCTACCATGGACAAGAAAGATGAACCTTGGAGCAAGTTCAAGCATGGAGATGTTGGCATGCTAAGGAGAACAAGAACGGAGTTACAAGTGATGATTCCAGGACTTTGAAGCCACCCTAATGAGTGCATGAGGCCTTGGACGAAATATACAAGATGCCACTTCATAATATTCGTCCATAGGCTATTCTAGGTGCTGCGTCACCTTATTATTGGGCCAGGCCCATGTAATTTCGAAATACTTAAGTATAGGCTGTTTTAGAGTCCGTATGTGTGGGGAAACAAGAGTTAGGGTTGATTTGGACCCTCCACCAAGGGCCACGAAATTCCCCTCTTCCTCCATATATACAGCCCTTAGGGCACCGCTTAGACCTTGGGTTTTGTTTACATTAAAAGTTCGCCATAGCTGCAACTTCGCGTGCCGTTTGTGTTCAACGACTGCACAAAGGCGCCACAGTAACCCCACCTTGATCAATAAAGCTTTCATCTTATATTCGCAATATCCAAATTGCAATCTCCGTTTCTCTGCTTGTTCTTCGCTTGCTCGCAGGAAACAGACCCTCGTGGTCGTTGATCGTGCTCGGCGTGGTCAATAACCTCTCGGAGTTGGTTTAGCGATTGCTAAGGCGCGACGCCCTCGACGCTCAGAGTCGGATCGCCAAAGTCGACTTCCTCCAAAGCGAAAACCAACATCTCATCGAAGACGGGACACCTCGCCTCTATCAAGTGGTATCAGATTTCCAGGTTGCTCGGTGAGATTTTACAGTTTTCCGTAGTTTAGATCGAGTCTGTTCTTCATACCTATAGTCCACGAAAAAGCCACAAAAAAAATTGGGTTAGTTCATCATATCCGAACCAATCTTGAGCCTTTGCATAATCTTTTTAGGGTTTTGTTTTGTTGAATTTGCGGTTGCATCGTCGTGTCTAGTTGCTGGTCTTAGCGTCTAGTCTTTTAGAGTTTCGAGTTCTGGTCATCAGTTGTCACGCCGCCACCGCACCATCATCATCGCCCCTGCCACCTACCATCACCGCTCCCAATACGTGTCCATATACCACCACCGATCCATATCCATATACTACCACCGCTGCCATATACCACCACCATATATCCACCACCAATCCGAGTTCTTCTCATATGAGGTTTGTTTTCGAGATCCATCTAGTTTCCGATTCGTGTTTCCTTGCCGGAGTAGGTTTCGGGAAAAAAAAAAGAGTCTGGAAACCACCCTCCGTTTAGGCCCAAAATTTTCCGAAAACGCACTTGTCGAAAAATTTTCTGGCTATCCTATTTTTAAGTGTTTCTAAGTGTATTGAGACAGTCGCCGTTATAGAAAGTTTTTTGACCCGCTTCAGCTTTTTGGGTCCGGCAAAAAAAAAAAATTGGTCAAAAAATTTCGTGCCCATCCTGTCGGTTTGACCTCGGAAGAGTTTTGAGACACTCGCCATTATAGTGATTTTTAAAAAAAAAAAAGCAGCAAAAAAAAAAAAGCAGCGCAAAAAAAAAGTGCGAAAAAAAAAATCCAGAGTGTGCTTTTCCCTTGTTTACGTGCAGCGCCGTGATTTTGTTAGTGTTCTAGGCTCGCGTCTCTAGCACGGTCTAGCCTAGACCAAGACAAGATCGTCGTTGAGCGCTTATTCAACTTTGCATCTCTGAATTGATTATTGCTGACCCTTTTGCTACCATATTATAAGCCTTACCAGCTCCACATACATCTACATCGTGCGCTTGACTCTCCCCGTAATCGCTCTATCCAAGCTTTGAGAGTTTTGACTACATCGGTTGCCGATCACCGCTTTCTTGCTGGGTAAGAACTGGTAAGAATTTGAGATTTGCTTGACGGATTTGTGATCGTCCACCACACCACCACCACCACTTCCTAGTAGTCCGTCAATCATATTCTTGTGTGTTTCTATTGCTGCTAACCATGGCAGGATCACAAGCCGCGTGATCGATCGGGAGAACATGACAAACAAAGCGCTACATGATAAGTTTCAACAAATGATGAGTGGGCAGGTGGAAGATGTGCTAAATAGATTTGAAGAGGCCATGGAGAAGATAGATGGCATTGAGAAGGCGTTCGAAACAAAGCTCGATAACAGGTTTAATGAATTGCTCGCGCGGCTACCACCACCACCACCGGCGGCACCTAACGCACCTCTACTACAACAACAAGGACTACCTCCACATCATGAAACAGCCCTCCGCCGAAGCTTCCCGTGTCCCTCTTCACCGCCAAGCTGCTGGTGTCTGCTGTTGATACTTCGTGGCTCCTCGCTGCTGCGGTGGGGAGGATGATTATGTGAGAGATTACGAGGATGAGGTTGATCAACATCGAACTACGTGCAACCACCAGCACCACAACCACCAGGTCGCCCACATGCAAATAATGGCAATGTTAGGGCGCCCCTTCAGTACGAGATCATGACCATCTCCCTAAACTGAAATTGAATATCCCACCATTTGAGGGTAGATATGTTCCTGATATATATCTTACTTGGGAGTTAGAAACTGAACAACGATTTACATGTTTACAATATCCCGAGGAGAGACGTGTTCTCGCTGCTGTTTGTGCTTTCACTAGCTTTGCATGTGTTTGATGGTGCGAACATTGTAGATTATATCCTGTTCCAGCTACTTGGGCTGCTTTGAAAACTGCTATATGCACTCGTTGGGTTCCACCATATTATCAGCGTGAATTACTTCAAAAATTGCAGCGCTTAAGACAAGGAAAAATTCGGTAGAAGAATATTATCAGGAATTACAAACTGGCTTGATTAGATGTGGTATTGTTGAGGAGAATGAAGCTATGCTTGCACGTTTCTCGGGTGGATTAAATAGAGAGATTCAAACCATTCTAGACTACAAGGATTATAATAATATCACTCGATTATTCCATCTTGCTTGTAAAGCTGAACGTGAAGTGCAGGATCGACGTGCGTTGGCGCGGACTAACTTTTCTCGCAGGTCGACCTTCATCATGGACACCACGTGCATCATCTACTTCCACACGCTCTACTACACGGCACCTCCGTCGGCTGCCACCTCCAACCGTAATACAAGAAAGCAGGCACAACCACCACTATCCGCCAAGAGCACACCTGCTGGCCTACACAGAGCTCTTCTTCTTCCATGGCGTCAACAGGCACACAAGTGATATTATTTGTCGTCGTTGTAAGGGAAGAGGACATTTTATGAGAGAATGCCAATCTCAGCGTGTGATGATTGCTACCGAGGATGGTGGGTATGAGTCCGCTAGTGACTATGATGAAGAGACTTTGGCTCTTATTACACATGAAGAACACGGTGGAGATGATTCTGATCATGAGACGCAATACATGGCTGTCAAGATGCCGACAGTATGAATGTTTAGTTGCTCAACGTGTTTTGAGTGTGCAGGTTACACAAGCTGAGGCAAATCAGAGGCATAACTTGTTCCACACAAAGGAGTTGTGAAGGAACGCTCTATTCAAGGCCATCATACATGGAGGGAGCTGCAACAACTTGGCTAGCATGGATATGGTGGAGAAGCTTTCTCTCACCACAAGACCACATCCACATCCTTACTACATCCAATGGTTCAACAACAATGCAAGGTTAAGGTAACACGCACTGTTCGTGTGTATTTTAGTATCTCTACATATGCTGATTATGTTGATTGTGATGTGGTACCTATGCAAGCATGTTCCTTATTACTTGGAAGACCATGGCAATTTGATAAAAATTCTGTACACCATGGTAGAAACAATCAGTATACTCTTGTTCACAAGGATAAAAATATTACTTTGCTTCCTATGACTCCCGATTCCATTTTGAAAGATGATATTAATAGAGCTAATAAAGCAAAACAGGAGAAATAGGAGTGAAAATCAGATTGTGGCAAAAGAATTTGAGCAACAAATGACGCCTAATAATAAACCATCTAATGTTGCTTCTGAAATTAAACTGAAAAGTGCATGTTTATTTGCCACCAAATCTGATATTGATGAGCTAGATTCTAGCAAATCTGTTTGCTATGCTTTTGTGTGCAAAGAGGCATTATTTTCATTCGAGGACGTGCCTTCCTCTTTGCCCCCGCTGTCACTAACATTTTGCAGAGGAGTTGACGCCTTCCCACAAGACGTGCCACCGGATTACCACCTATTCGAGGGATTGAGCATCAAATTGACTTAATTCCCGGTGCATCACTACCCAACCGCGCACCATACCGCATCAATCCAGAGGAGACGAAGGAGATTATGCGTCAAGTACAGGAGCTGCTCGACAAAGGTTATATACGCCGAATCTCTTAGTCCTTGTGCTGTTCCTATTATACTAGTGCCTAAAAAGGATGGTACGTCGCGTATGTGTGTTGATTGTAGAGGCATTAATAATATTACTATTCGTTATCGCCATCCTATTCCTAGGCTAGATGATATGCTTGATGAATTGAGTGGCTCTACAATATTCTCCAAAGTTGATTTATGAGTGGATACCATCAAATTCGTATGAAATTGGGAGATGAATGGAAAACAGCATTTAAAACTAAGTTTGGATTATATGAGTGGTTAGTCATGCCTTTTGGGTTAACTAATGCACCTAGTACTTTCATGAGATTAATGAACGATGTTTTACGTGCTTTCATTGGACGTTTACTTTGATGATATACTGATTTATAGCAAATCTTTGGAAGAACATTTGGAACATTTACGTGCTGTTTTTAATGCTCTACGTGATGCACGTTTGTTTGGTAACCTTGGGAAGTGCACCTTTTGCACCGACCGAGTATCTTTTCTTGGCTATGTTGTTACTCCACAGGGAATTGAAGTTGATAAAGCCAAGATTGAAGCTATTGAGAGTTGGCCGCAGCCCAAACGGTCACACAAGTGAGGAGTTTTCTTGGACTCGCTGGTTTCTATAGGCGCTTTGTGAGAGACTTTAGCACCATTGCTGCACCTCTCAATGAGCTTACAAAGAAGGATGTGCCTTTTGTTTGGGGTACCGCATGGAAGAAGCCTTCACGGTATTGAAAGATAAGTTGACACATGCTCCTTTACTCCAACTTCCCGACTTTAATAAGACTTTTGAGCTTGAATGTGATGCTAGTGGAATTGGATTAGGAGGTGTGTTATTACAAGATGGCAAACCTGTTGCATACTTTTCTCGAAAAATTGAGTGGGCCTAGTCTGAACTATTCTACTTATGACAAAGAATTATATGCTCTTGTTCGGACTTTAGAGACATGGCAACATTATTTATGGCCCAAAGAATTTGTTATACATTCGATCATGAATCTTTGAAACATATTAAAAGTCAAGCTAAACTGAATCGTAGACATGCTAAATGGGTTGAATTCATTGAGACTTTCCTTATGTCATTAAACACAAGAAGGGTAAAGAAAATGTTATTGTTGATGCTTTGTCTCGTCGCTATACTATGCTTTCACAACTTGACTTCAAAATATTTGGTTTGGAGACCATCAAAGATCAATATGTGCATGATGCTGATTTTAAAGATGTAATGCAGAATTGTAAAGAAGGAAGAACATGGAACAAGTTCGTTATTAATGATGGTTTTGTGTTCCGTGCTAACAAGCTATGCATTCCTCGCTAGCTCTGTTCGTCTTTTGTTGTTGCAGGAGGCGATGGAGGAGGATTAATGGGACACTTTGGCATGAAGAAGACGGAGGATATAATTGCTACACATTTCTTTTGGCCAAAGATGAGACGGATGTTGAGCGTTTTGTTGCTCGCTGCACTACATGTCAAAAAGCTAAGTCACGACTCAATCCTCATGGTTTATATATGCCTTTGCTCGTGCCTAGTGTTCCTTGGGAGGATATATCTATGGACTTTGTTTTAGGTTTACCTCGAACAAAGAAGGGAGGATAGCATATTTGTTGTCGTGGATAGATTCTCGAAAATGGCACACTTTATACCATGTCATAAAAGCGATGATGCTGTTAATGTTGCTGATTTGTTCTTTCGTGAAATTATTCGCTTGCATGGTGTGCCAAATACTATTGTTTCAGATCGTGATACTAAATTTCTTAGCCACTTTTGGAGATGTTTATGGGCTAAGTTGGGGACTAAACTGCTTTTTAGTACTACTTGTCACCCCCAAACTGATAGAGGCGAGGGTGTCCCGATCTTTCGATGAGATGATAACTATCGATTTGGTGGAGACGACTTTGACGATCCGACTACAAACGTGCACGACGTTGCGCCTTAGCAATCGCTAAACCAACTCCGAGAGGTTATTGACCACGCTGGAGCACGATCAACCTGACCACGAAGGTCTATTCCTGCAAGCAATCGAAGAACAAGCAAGTATATGATAAAGCAATCTGAATATTGCGAATATATATGAAGTATTGATAATGGTGGGGATCCGTAAGCGGTCTTGGTCTGGTCGTTGGACACAAACAAAGTACACGAAGTTGCAATGGCTAACTTTTAACTAAACAAATCCCAAGGAAAAAGCTACTAGATGGATCTACTTATATAGGAGCAAGGGGTGGCGGCCAAGGAGGTAGGAGGACGTCCCAAGGCAGCCTAAAACTAACCCTAGGTCGTACAAGGCCAATGGGCCCAAGCGGAGGTGACGTAACACCTTTGGACTTGTAGTTTGACTCGGATTCTGCTGCAGCATCAGATTGTTTCGTCTATAACTCAACGCTCTGGACGGATTTTAAGGTGATTCCAATTGGGTTGGAAAATGCACGAAATCTATTTCCAACAAAAAAAGAATCAACCAATTTGGAGTCCGTATGAAAAAGTTATAGACGTTTTGAGTCAGGTATGTCTGCAGTAGTCCGAATCTGAGTCCGTAACGTGAGAGACTTGGACTCTATCTTCTCTTGGGCCAAAAGTGACGTGAGAGAACTTTTGAACAGCAGGTAAACATCTCTTTCTCCCTTATCTTCATATGTGGATTGTACAAATGTCCCATACACCTGCAATTAGACATGGCACAAAAGTTTGTGAAGTATTTTTGTCCTGGATAACATAAATATATTATTGAATAGTTTGCACTAGAAATCACCCGAGAAATATGCATGTATGCAATATTTTGGTCTCATCCAAGGTAGTCATGTCCTCATCATCCTCCCTTTTTGAAAACAAAGCCGCCCTCGGCGTTGCTTAATCTGAAATGTGGCTAACAAAAGAGACAAGGTGTACATGTTGTATATGTATACGCCATCCATTTTACTTCCCTTGATTTTTGCATATATGACACATGAATAGATGAGTAACTTGCATAGTTCATAAAATCTAAAGCCAACAAATTAGCACAAGAACTAGAAGGCTTGAAAATACTGCAACTCAGTTTGCACATATAAGTGAAGCTCTTATTTATTTCAAGAGATTGACAATGTTCATCATTAAACCATCCCAACATTGGTGAATAAACCTTATTTGAATCAAATTTACATGCTACAACATGCTTAGATAAGCAAACATGCAATGAGTCATTCGACACAGAATCATCACCAAGATTAGAGGTCGATCAAAATGATTAAACATTGATTCTTTTGCATCAATAGTTAATTCAATGGGTGCTCTCAAAATTGTTGGTATTTCAGTTGTTTGATCACATGGCAAAGTCAAATTATCAATATAATCCTCTAAAATAGGTGGTGTGATCAAAGTAGTGGGTAGCTCAACACATGATGTATTCAAGTTAACTAGGCATGCATCATTCTCATGTAAAAGTGGAAAATCTGTACCTTTGTCATTACCTCTTATAGTCAACTCAGATGATGCAGGCACTCTCGATGGTGATGTGTCACATGGTGGAGATGATGTAGTCCTCGCAACAACGGATGTGGTTGTCATAGTACGCCTAGTAGTTGAATAAACATCTGTATCAACAGTTGGAATGTGCACCGGCGCTTGTTCTCCTTGTGTGCAACACGTCGTTTTATTTCCTGTTCAGCTTTGCAAGCAAGACGAAACAAATGGTCCATAGGATAACACTCTTCATGAATTAGTATCTCCTGAATATTATGGTTTAATCCTCCCAAAATCTATCCATAAAATCTTCTTCACTTTCTTCTAAAAATGAGTGCAACAAGGTAGTTTGTAAATCATCATAATATTTTGTTACGGTGTCACTACCTTGTTTTAAATGTTCCAGTTTTTTAATCATGCCACGAGTATAATAAACATCGATTTAATCTATCTCTCATGACATGTTTTAAATCATCCCAAGTATTAGGTACATAATCAGGTGTAACCGACAATATTCACTCCACCAAACTAGAGCATAACCAGTGAAAGAACCAACCGCAACCATAACTTTTTACGCTCATCAAAATTATGGGAAGCAAATATATTATTTATGTCTAACTCCCATTCAATATATAAAGGAGGTCTAAAACGGCCATTAAATGGTGGTATAGAAACATGAACCTGATCATGTGCATTTGGATGTTTGTGCACCTCTCGTGACGGTTGTGGTATTTGCATAGGTGGTGGCATGTCTCCCGCGATCGACAAAGCCCATGAATTGACTCGATCCTGTCATGATTAGTAGAACAAGAAACAAAATCCAAAAATAATGTTCCTATAACTACTAGGATGTGGTGGTAAAACGCTCACAAGAAAGCAAATATCAATGTCTTACAAGTTCTTACCATGCAGCAGCGGTGATCGGCAACCAGCGTGTCAAGTAACTCGAATATTGAGTAAAGCGATTGCTGTGGGAGTGTACGATACACGGTGTAGAAATATGTGGAGCTGGGTTGGCTATATATGGTAGCAAAAGATTAGCAATAATCAATTCAAAGATGCAATGTTGAATAAACGCTCAACGACGGTACTGTGCTGGTCCTAGGCTAGACCGGACTAGAGACGCGAGCCTAGAACACTAATGAGGTCACGGCATAGCACAACTAGCATCAATGAAGGATACTAAGTAGCTCTTGACAGCAAGATATAAGTGAAGATCACAACGGCAAGTGAAGATAATGATGAAAACAACTCGCCAAGCAGGACATACAACAACTCTCTCTCCAACTTTCCTCTTGAAAAGTTTGAGCCAATTTTCTGATAAATTCTTTCAAAGAATGCTACTAACTCAAGCTTTCCAATGCAAAAAGAATCACTCAATTACGAGTTGATATGAGGAGTCAAAGAATTCTAAAACTGGCCTGAAAAATTGGAACAAGCTGTGTTCACGAACTTCAGAGGGCAAAACACCTATTTAGAAGCCGATTTTGAGGTGTCAAATATTGAACTAGCTTCTGCAACTATTTAGATGCGCCTCGTCTCTAGCTTTAATTTGAGTACTCACGGAGTCAAAACGGACTTCGTATGAGGAAGATACACCTGTTTTACTGAACAGTGCGCAAAACAGATTCCAATCCGAATTCAGGTACGAGATTGATTCTAGATAGATCCGATTTTTTTTCCTCTCTTTTTTTTCTCACGCTTTTTTTTTTCTTCTCTCTCTTTTTCTTTTTTTTTCTTTCCTTTTTTCTCTCTTTTTTTTTCTCTATCTTTTTTTTTCCTCTTTCCAAGACAAACTGGATAAGATGCAGATTGGATCAGGCGAAGATGTGAATGACCTCAACTATGATTATGACAATGAACAGTGCGTAGCACGTGATGGAAATTAATGGATGGGATGGTGGACAGCGGAAGGGATAATGATGCAGCGGCGTGACTAATGTGAACAGAACTCAAACTCTAAAGGAACAAGACACTAAGACCAGCAACTCGACACGACGATGCAACCGATAATTCAATAATGCAAACAATGAAAATAAAATTGCAAAGGCTTGGACCGGCTAGGACAAATGATGAATAGATCTAACTTTTTTTGTGGCTTTTTCTTGGACAATTGGTAAGAAAATAAATCGAATCTAGGGATAACTGGAAAATCTCACCGAGCAACCTGAAAACTGATACCACTTGATAGAGGCAAAGGTGTCCCGTCTTTCGATGAGATGTTGGTTTTCGCTTTGGAGGAAGTCGACTTTGACGATCCGACTACAAACGTGCACGACGTTGCGCCTTAGCAATCGCTAAACCAACTCCGAGAGGTTATTGACCACGCTGGAGCACGATCAACCTGACCACGAAGGTCTATTCCTGCAAGCAATTGAAGAACAAGCAAGAATATGATAAAGCAATCTGAATATTGCGAATATATATGAAGTATTGATAATGGTGGGGATCCGTAAGCGGTCTTGGTCTGGTCGTTGGACACAAACAAAGTACACGGTTGCAATGGCTAACTTTAACTAAACAAATCCCAAGGAAAAAGCTACTAGATGGATCTACTTATATAGGAGCAAGGGTGGCGGCCAAGGAGGTGGGAGGACGTCCCAAGGCAGCCTAAAACTAACCCTAGGTCGTACAAGGCCAATGGGCCCAAGCGGAGGTGACGTAACACCTTTGGACTTGTAGTTTGACTCGGATTCTGCTGCAGCATCAGATTGTTTCGTCTATAACTCAACGCCCGGACGGATTTTAAGGTGATTCCAATTGGGTTGGAAAATGCACGAAATCTATTTCCAACAAAAAAGAATCAACCAATTTGGAGTCCGTATGAAAAAGTTATAGACGTTTTGAGTCAGGTATGTCTGCAGTCCGAATCTGAGTCCGTAACGTGAGAGACTTGGACTCTATCTTCTCTTGGGCCAAAAGTGACGTGAGAGAAATTTTTGAACAGCAGGTAAACATCTCTTTCTCCCTTATCTTCATATGTGGATTGTACAAATGTCCCATACACCTGCAATTAGACATGGCACAAAAGTTTGTGAAGTATTTTTGTCCTGGATAACATAAATATATTATTGAATAGTTTGCACTAGACATCACCTGAGAAATATGCATGTATGCAATATTTTTGGTCTCATCCAAGGTAGTCATGTCCTCATCACAAACTGATGGACAAACTGAAGTAGTCAATAGAACATTGTCTACTATGCTTAGGGCTGTTTTGAAGAATAATAAGAAAATGTGGGAAGAATGCTTGCCTCATATTGAATTTGCTTATAATCGTTCATTGCATTCTACTACTAAGATGTGCCCTTTTGAAATTGTGTATGGCTTCCTACCTCGTGCACCTATTGATTTGCTGCCTCTTCCATCTTCGGAGAAGGTTAATTTTGATGCTAAAGAACGTGCTGAATTGATTTTAAAAATGCATGAGTTAACTAAGGAAAACATTGAGCGTATGAATGCTAAATATAAATTTGCTGGAGATAAGGGTAGAAAACATGTTGTCTTTGCACCGGAGATCTTGTTTGGTTACGCTTATGTAAGGATAGGTTTCTAATTTGCGCAAATCAAAGCTAATGCCACGTGTTGATGGTCCATTTAAGGTGTTAGAGAAAATAAATGATAATGCATATAAACTTGAGCTGCCTGCAGATTTTGGGGTTAGTCCCACTTTTAACATTGCAGATTTGAAGCCTTATTTGGGTGAGGAAGATGAGCTTCCGTCGAGGACGACTTCATTTCAAGAAGGGAGGATGATGAGGGACATCAATACCATTGTTACACCAAAGCCCCTGGTTCTTTACATACCTGGACCAATTACTAGAGCTCGCGCACGCCAATTGAATTATCATGTACTTTCGTTTCTTGGTAACGATTCCAATGTTCATGAGAATATGATGCTGCCTAAATTGGATACATTTGTTTTGCTTACAAATGAAGGGCCTACCATGGACAAGAAAGATGAACCTTGGAGCAAGTTCAAGCATGGAGATGTTGGCATGCTAAGGAGAACAAGAACGGAGTTACAAGTGATGATTCCAGGACTTTGAAGCCACCCTAATGAGTGCATGAGGCCTTGGACGAAATATACAAGATGCCACTTCATAATATTCGTCCATAGGCTATTCTAGGTGTGCGTCACCTTATTATTGGGCCAGGCCCATGTAATTTCGAAATACTTAAGTATAGGCTGTTTTAGAGTCCGTATGTGTGGGGAAACAAGAGTTAGGGTTGATTTGGACCCTCCACCAAGGGCCACGAAATTCCCCTCTTCCTCCATATATACAGCCCTTAGGGCACCGCTTAGACCTTGGGTTTTGTTTAGATTAAAAGTTCGCCATAGCTGCAACTTCGCTGCATTTCGCTTGTGTTCAACGACTGCATAAAGGCGCCACAGTAACCCCACCTTGATCAATAAAGCTTTCATCTTATATTCGCAATATCCAGATTGCAATCTCCGCTTTCTTGCTTGTTCTTCGCTTGCTCGCAGGAAACAGACCTCGTGGTCGTTGATCGTGTTCGCGTGGTTAATAACCTCGGAGTTGGTTTAGCGATTGCTAAGGCGCGACGTCCTCAAGATGTTCGTAGTCGGATCGCCAAAGTCGACTTCCTCCAAAGCGAAACCAACATCTCATCGAAGACGGACACCCGCCTCTATCGATGTAGTCAAAACTCTCAAAGCTTGATAGAGCGATTACTGGGGAGAGTCAAACGCACGATGTAGATGTATGTGGAGCTAGGAAGGCTTATAATATGGTAGCAAAAAGGGTCAGCAATAATCAATTCAGAGATGCAAAGTTGAATAAATGCTCAACGATTGATCAGGCCGGACGCGAGCCTAGAACACTAACAAAATCACGGCGCCGCACGGAAACAACGGAAAAGCACACTGAATAATTTTTTTTCGCTTTTTTTTTATGCTGCTCTTTTTTTTGCAAAAACACTATAATGGCGAGTGTCTCAAAACTCTTCCTGTGTCAAACCGACAGATGGGCACGAAATTGTTTCGACCAAATTTTTTTTTTTCGAACGCCCGACCCAAAACTCGAAACGGGTCAAAAAACTTTCTATAATGGCGATCGTCTCAACACGCTTAGAAACACCTAAAATAGGATAGCCAGAAAATTTTTCGACAAGTGCGTTTTTTTTTTCGAAACCTACGCAGGCAAGGAAACACGAATCGGAATTTAGATGGATCTCGAAAACAAACCTAATATGAGAAGAACTCGGATTGGTGGTGGATATATGGATACGGATTGGTGGTGGTATATGGATACGGATTGGTGGTGGTATATCGATGATGATGGTGCGGTGGCGGCGTGACAACTTATGACCAGAACTCGAAACTCTAAAAGACTAGACTCTAAGACCAGCAACTTGACACGACCATGCAACCGCAAATTCAACAAAGCAAAAACCCTAAAAAGATTATGCAAAGGCTCAGATTGGTTCGGATATGATGAACTAACCCTAATTTTTTTGTGGCTTTTTCGTAGACTTTAGGTATGAAGAATGACTCGATCTAATCTACTTAAAAACTGTAAAATCTCACCGAGCAACCTGAAAATCTGATACCACTTAATAGAGGCAAGGTGTCCCGCCTTTCGATGAGATGTTGGTTTTCGCTTTGGAGGAAGTCGACTTTGACGATCCGACTCACTTAACGCGGCGAGGACGTCGGCGCTACCGCAATCGCTAAACCAACTCCGTGAGGTTATTGACCACGCCGAGCACGATCAACTCGACCACGAGGGTCTGTTTCCTGCGAGCAAACGAAGAACAAGCAAGAAACTGAGATTGCAATCTGGATATTGCGAATATAAGATGAAAGCTTTATTGATCAAGGTGGGGTTCTGTGGACGCCTTTGTCGGTCGTTGAACACAAACGGCACGCGAAGTTGCAGCTATGGCGAACTTTTAATCTAAACAAAACCCAAAGTCTAAACGACGCCCTAAGGGCTGTATATATGGAGGAAGAGGAGGAATTTCGTGGCCCTTGAGGGATGGGTCCAAACCAACCCTAACTCTTGTTTCCCCACACATACGGACTCTAAAAACAGCCTATACTTAAGTATTTCGAAATTACATGGGCCTGGCCCAATAATAAGGTGACGAAAGCACCTAGAATAGCCTACGGACGAATATTATGAAGTGGCATCTTGTATATTTCGTCCAAGGCCTCATGCTCTCATTAGGGTGGCTTCAAAGTCCTGGAATCATCACTTGTAACTCCGTTTGTTCCCCTTATGCATGCCAACATCTCCATGCTTGAACTTGCTCCAAGGTTCATCTTTCTTTTCCATGGTAGGCCCTTCATTTGTAAGCAAAACAAATGTATCCAATTTAGGCAGCATCATATTCTCATGAACATTGGAATCGTTACTAAGAAACGAAAGTACCGATAATTCAATTGATGCACGAGCTCT
>CM038681.1:320210209-320348567 GCA_021605205.1 Aegilops longissima | reverse complement strand
GGCTTCGGCGGAGGGCTGTTTGCGATGTGGAGGTAGTCCTTGTTGTTGTAGTAGAGGTGCGTTAGGTGCGGCCGGTGGTGGTGGTGGTAGAAGCCTGCGAGCAATTCATTAAACTTGTTATCGAGCTTTGTTTGACGCCTTCTCAATGCCATCTATCTTCTCCATGGCCTCTTCAAATCTATTTAGCACATCTTCCACCTGCCCTCATCATTTGTTGAAACTTATCATGTAGCGCTTTGTTTGTCATGTTCTCCCGGTCGGTCTAAATCGACTTGTGATCCTGCCATGGTTAGCAACAATAGAAACACACAAGAATATGATTGACGGACTACTAGGAAGTGGTGGTGATGGTGTGGTGGAGCGGTCACAAATCCGTCGAGCAAATCTCAAATTCTTACAGTTCTTACCCAGCGGTAGCGGTGATCGGCAACCGATGTAGTCAAAACTCTCAAAGCTTGGATAGGCGATTACGGGGAGAGTCAAGCGCGATGTAGATGTATGTGGAGCTGGGAAGGCTTATAATATGGTAGCAAAAAGGTTAGCAATAATCAATTCGAGATGCAAAGTTGAATAAGCGCTCAACAGCCAGTCTTGTGCTGGTCCTAAGCTGAACCGTGTTAGAGGCGAGCCTAGAACACTAACAAAATCCGCGACGCTGCGTAAACAAGGGAAAAGCACACTCTGAATTTTTTTTTTTGCTTTTTTTTTTGCTGCTCTTTTTTTTTGAAAAATCACTATAATGGCGAGTGTCTCAAAACTCTTCCAGGTCAAACTGGCAGGATGGGCACGAAATTTTTGACCAAATTTTTTTTTTAACCGCCGGACCCAAAAGCTGAAGCAGGTCAAAAAAACTTTCTATAACGGCTTGTCTCAATACGCTTATAAACACCTAAAATAGGATAGCCAAATTTTTTTGAAGATGATGGTGCTGTTGGCGGCGTGACAACTTGTGACAGAACTTCGAAACTCTAAAGACAAGACACTAAGACCAGCAACTAGACACAGCGATGCAACCGCAAATTCAACAAAGCAAAACCCTAAAAAGATTATGCAAAGGCTCAGATTGGCTCGGATATGATGAACTAACCCTAATTTTTTTGTGGCTTTTTAGTGGACAATAGGTATGAAGAACCGACTCGATCTAAACTCTGAAAACTGTAAAATCTCACGAGCAACCTGGAAATCTGATACCACTTGATGGATATCGCTTTGGTGGAAATCGACTTTGATGATCCGACTCTGAGCGTCGCGAGGGCGTTGCGCCTTAGCAATCACTAAACCAACTCGAGAGGTTATTGACCACGCGAACACGATCAACCTGACCACGAGGTCATTTCCTGCGAGCAAATGAAGAACAAGCAAGAAACTAAGATTGCAATCTGGATATTGCAAATATAAGATGAAAGCTTTATTGATCAAGGTGGGGTTACGTGATGCCTTTGTGCGGTCGTTGAACACAAGCGAAATGCAGCGAAGTTGCAGCTATGGCGAACTTTTAATCTAAACAAAACCCAAAGTCTAAGCGGTGCCCTAAGGGCTGTATATATGGAGGAAGAGGAATTTCCTGGCCCTTGGTGAAGGGTCGAAACCAACCCTATCTCTTGTTTCCCCACTGGACCTACAACCGTCTCATCAAGAGCCAAGAGGACCCATGACACGAGCTAGAGCTAGAGCTCTCGAGCGAGGTGACCTCTTTCCTTATTGATATCACATATGATCCACTCGAGACATGGCTACTACCTAAGTCCGATATGCTATGCATGATTAGGTGTCAAGGAACCTCCGAGGATGCGTGAAGATGGACAAGCCGCCAAGTACAAGGAGGAAGAAACACGGCGAGAGGAACGGGAGAAATCTGCCCAACCGGACATCCGGCCCCATGCCCGGACATCCGGCTCTTCACGAAGCCCGGATATCCGGCCCGTCGCCCGAAATCCGGCCCCTCCATCACCGAATGCACAGGAGACCAGACCAGCCGGACATCCGGCCTCCCGCCCGGACATCCGGCCCGTCCAGCCCGGATATCCGGCCGCCAGCCGGAAATCCGGCTCCCATCACCGGTTCTGCAGAATCAGTCGCCCTAGCCGGACATCGGGCTGAAACCGGACATCCGGCGCCTCGCAGCCGGACATCCGGCCCGGCGCCGGACGTCCGGCCTCCCCTGCTGCGTGATGTCCTCAGGACTTGTCCCTTGTACCCCTTCGCCCCGAGACTATATATACTTGATCCCCTCCTCTTTCTAGGGTTAGCTTTGGATTAGCTCATATTTAGGTGAGAGAGCCTTTGCTCATCCACTTGGCTACTTCTCCTCGGAGATCGGGACCTCTCGGAGAAGATCCCCAAGCGGATTCAAGACCCCCTTCTAGGGTGGACCCATCAAGACCTCCTCTCGGAGAAAAGCGGCTACTCGTGTATCCTTACCTTTGTTGTTCTTGAATCTTGTGCCACTCTATGTGATCGATAATCTAGCACTTGTGTGATTGACTTCTTGTCGGTTGAGTGAATTCTCTCTCGTTTTCCCGTGTTTCCCTCTTGTTCTTCCGCGTGTTCTTCGTGATTCCCGTGGGATCCGCTCCAACGTGAAAGATCGCCCGTGGGGTTCCGCCCTACATCATCTATGGTATCATGAGCCACGTTGATCACGTTATTGGAGCCCCTACCCTCTTTTCTAGCTTGATTTTGTTGTTTTGTCCTAATTTGAAAATTCCCCACAAAAATAGCCCCAAATTTTTTGTGATTTGTTAGTGTGATGAAGTTTTGTTGGATTTGATCCGTGGATTTAGTGTGTTGCAGGTAGATCTAGCTTTTCCCCATCTTTTCCCAATTTCCATCCACAAATTCGCCCAAATTTGACGGTTTTGACCTCTCCCCGCGGTGTTCTTCGTGCGGACGTCCGTCCGAACAGCCGGACATCCGGCAGCCGGACATCCCCGATCAGCCGGACATCCGGCGCCCGGACATCCGGCTTCTAGCCGGATTCCGGCCCTGATAACATCCATCCTTCCACCACCCGATCACCGCCTAACTTTCGCCAAATTTTGTCCGTGCCCACATACACTTCCACTTACCTCCACCACTTCCGCATAACACCACCATAGCCTTGCCCAATACCAATTCCGACAACGTTGCCAACTTTTGCCTTGAGAATTTGAGTTGGGGTTTTCCGTATCCTTTTGTGTTTGGCTATCTAGAGTGCGGTTCAACATCAACATCACCACCGCTCATCTTCGCCAAGGACGGTAACATCGTCGACACCTTTGTCATTACTTGCAATTGCATTGATAACCATCATAGCCCATCTTTTGCGTTGCTTACCCATCGAGACTAGCCATTGAGTATTGCCGGCAACATGACTTGTGCACATTAGTGATCATACTCCATAGCATACATACCATACCAAAGTGGTGCATATCTTAGCATCAACTTGTGTGTCACAAAGTTGTCATCGCATACACAATTGCTATCTTGGTTCGTGAAGTTTTGCATGAGAAAAGAGCTCAAAGAAAAGAGCCAATCAAGCTTTTAAGCAAAGAGAAAAGATAAGCAAAGAGCTTATGAGCAAGAACCATAGCATCATAAAACATTAAGATTGTCATACTTGATCATCTTGGATCAACACATCGACACACCATACATATAGCATACTTGGGATAGAAGTCGTTGCATTTTTGCTTAGTAGGTTGTGCACAAGTTAAATATCCGCCTATTGTGCAATCGTGCTAGCGTCTCTCTAGTGTTGTGCAACAAGAGCATCTTGGTGAATTCCACATTTGGCTCATCCTTGGTTGCATAACCCCATATTATCTATTTTGGCGTGTGTTTCCGTGTACCATATCTTGCTATTGGTCTACTTGTTGCATTTGCAAATTTGTGAATCATTTCCAACTTTATTGAGTCTCACTTACAATTGCATCAAATTTTGTGCCACCATCCTAACCGAGCTCCACCATAAGCTTTTATTTGTGTAGGTGTGAGAACCGACAAGAATCGGTACCAAGAGTGCTATTTCATTGTCCGCATTTGAGTGAACTTGATTCATTTTCAACATCGGTCAAAGGTACATTGGTATAAGTTCTTTTCCGTTCTACCACTCACATCTTGCTTGGAATGATGGATAGGCCAAGTTCTTCTACCAACCCACTCTTCATCGAGCAAGGCGGCGACATGTCTTCATCGTCACCAAGAGCCACCTCTTTGGTGCTGTGAGCGTTGCACCAAGAACAACAAGCAATGGCGACCGCGCCGACAACCTCGCCACCGACTTGCGACTCTCCGAGCAACGTACAAGAGACTACTTCGACAACAAGTTCGAGGCTCACAAGCAAGAAAATGATGCAAGAATGGGCGAGATCCGCGCGTTGATGAGAACCGGCATCATTCCACTTCTTCATCATCAAGGCGGACCGCTCGAGTCGACACTCCGCGACACCTTCTCGACTCAAGTACACCTACTTGAACACTCTTCGTCGCAGCTCGTCAAGACCGTCATGCATCTAGCAACCCGCTACATGACAAGCATTCACAAGAGCAAGTTGATGATCAAGTTCCTCGTCCTCAATCAAACCAAGAGGCTTTGCTCAAGCTCAAAACGACAACGTCTTAAATCGCCAACAAGAGGAAGAAAAAGCGCGTCGTCACCAAGGCGAACAAGGCGCCAAGGCTCAACGTCTTCAACAACAACAACGTGAAGCGCAAGCTCTTGAGGCATAGCGTGCCCTTCAAGAATCAAGTAGAGCCGTCGCCAACCGCAATCATGAGCAGGCGCAATCAAGAGGAAGCCCTTGAGAAGAAATCCAAGAGAGGAACTACCAACCTCATGTACAGCGTCAAGTTCCTCAAGCTCCTCCACAAGCTCGTCAAGCTCCACCTCAACCTCAAGTTCAACAAGAGCAAGTTGATCATGGTCTTCCTCCGCGCCAAGAGCAACATGAAGGCGAGTACATCCACGTCAAGGGCGTCATCATCAACATCGCCAACAACACAATGAAGAAAGCGCTTCTGACAAGCTAAAATTCACCATGCCCAAGTTCAATGGAAGCAATGACCCCGAAGACTACCTCTCATGGGCATTGAAGGTTGACAAAATCTTCCGTTTGCACAACTACGATGAAGCGAAGAAAATCGCTATGGCATCACTTGAGTTCCAAGATTATGTGCTCATATGGTGGGAACAAATCATTGAGCGACGACAAGCAAGAGGTGAACCTCAATCACCACTTGGGCTCAAATGAAGGATGTCATGCGAGCACGTTTTGTGCCAACCTACTACAACGCGACCTCTTCAAGAAACTCCAACTACTCAAGCAAGGAACAAAGAGTTGAAGAATACTACAAGGAAATGGAGATAGCCATGATTGAGCCAATGTCAAGGAAGATGATGAGCAAACTATGGCACGTTTCTTGAATGGACTCAATCATCCCATCAAGAAGATCACCGACTTCCAACCATACTCATCCCTCATTGAGCTCGTGCATCAAGCTACAAAGGCGGGCGTCAAGTGCAAGATGACTTCAAATGCCAAGTACTCATCCAAGACCTCGGCTTCTCCAACAACCAAGCTTCAACGACTCCTCCAACATCTACATCAACCAAGCTTTCTTCAAGAAAGCGGCGACAAGTCAAGTTACAAGAAGACTTCGACAAGTTCAAGTCGTCCTCCTCCTACTACAAGCAACCTCAAGCCGCGTGCTTCATCCTCTACTCCGACCGATGAGACCATCAAGACAAGCTCCTTCAAGTGTTTCACTTGCGGCGGCCGAGCCACAAGTCATCTGAATGCACCAACAAGCGCACCATGATCCTCAGCGCGATGGCACATATGACTCCATGAGTGAAGAGGAAATGGAAGCCCTTGAGCAAGTGGCCATGCACGGCAAGTGAATGAAGATGAAGATGATCAAGTCTTTTGTGATGAGGATTGAGCCCGCTCTCGTTGTCTCCAAGGTCTTGACTCTTCAACATCAACAAGAAGAAGACCAGCGATGCCACATCTTCCACACAAAAGCCGGCATCAATGGGCGGTCCATCAAGGTCATCATCGATGGAGGTAGTTGCCACAACTTGGCAAGTGAAGAACTATGCTCCAAGCTACAATTGGTCAAGAGAAGCACCCACATCCCTACAAGGTTCAATGGCTAAGTGACTCCGGCACTATCTGAGTCGAGCATACGGTCCAAGTCTCCTTCAAAATTGGTGCTTATGAAGACACGTTGGAATGTGATGTGGTCCCAATGACCGTTTGCCACCTACTTCTTGGTGGACCATGGCAATTCGACCGTGGTGTCATCCACAATGGGCGCACCAATCACTATAGCTTCAAGATGAAAGGGAAGGAATATGTGCTCGACCTATGTCTCCTAGTCATGTGATAGCCGACAAACAAGCCACACATCATAGAGACAAGAGTGAAAAGTGATCCACCCAAAAGTGAGTGAGAGCCACAAGCCAAATTTGGCGACTCTTAGCCTAGAGAAAAACCTCATTCTATTTGCCACCAAAAGTGAGATGAGAGAAGTGTGTGAGAACCCATCTACCGTGATGCACTTTGTCCTTGTGTGCAAGGATGGAGAACCAAAACTAACACCATTCACGAGCTACCTTTGGTGTTTCAATCTCTTTTGCAGGAATTTCAAGATGTTTTCCCGATGAGCTACCTCGGGTCTACCTCCTCTTGAGGCATTGAGCATCGAATCGACCTCATTCCCGGGCGCCTCTACCAAACAAAGCTCCATACCGAGTCAATCCGGAAGAAACCAAGGAGATTCAGCGGCAAGTACAACAACTAATCGACAGCGGTCATATGCGTGAAAGCTTAAGCCCTTGTGCCGTTCCGTTATTCTTGTGCCTAAGCCCGATGGAAGTTTCCGCTTGTGTTCGATTGTAGACCTATCAATGCTATTACCGTTCGATATAGGCATCCCATTCCTCGCTTAGATGACATGCTTGATGAACTTAGTGGAGCCAACTTTTCTCAAAATTGATCTTAAAAGTGGCTATTATCAAATCCGCATACAAGAGGGTGATGAATGGAAAACTGCTTTCAAAACCAAATTTGGTTTATATGAATGGTTAGTGATGCCTATGGGTCTTTGGAAGCTCCGGTACTTTTGTCGTCTTATGCATCATGTGCTTCGTCCTTATATTGGAGTCTTTGTTGTGGTTTACTTTGATGATATTCTTGTGTTTAGCAAAACCATGAAAGAGCACATCAATCATGTAAAATCTGTGTTGCAAACTCTTACATGAGGAAAGCCTTTATGCAAACTTGAAAAATGCACTTTTGGAGTTGACAAAGTGGTTTTCTTGGGTTTTGTTGTTTCCTCAAAGGGTGTCCATGTTGATGAATCTAAAATTGAAGCAATCAAAACTTGGCTAACCCACAATTTGCAACAAGTCGAAGTTTTCTTGGTCTTGCGGGTTTCTATCGTCGCTTTGTGAAAGATTTTAGCACAATTGCGCTCCTTTGCATGCTTTGAGCAAGAAGAATACTCCCTTTGTTTGGGGAACTTTGCAATCAACCGCTTTTGATGAGCTCAAGTCTTTGCTTACTCATGCTCCGATTCTTGCTTTGCCCAATTTTGACAAAACTTTTGAGGTTCATTGTGATGCAAGTGGTACGGAATTGGCGGAGTTTTGATGCAAGAAAAACGAGCCATTGCTTATTTTAGTGAAAAACTCTCCGGTGCTCAACAATTATCCATCTATGACAAAGAATTGTATGCTTTAGTCGTGTGCTACATGTTTGGGAACATTACCTTAGACCTCATGAGTTTGTCATCCATACCGATCATGAAGCGCTTAAGTACCTCAAAGGTCAAACTAAATTGAACAAGCGTCATGCCAAATGGAGTGAATTCATTGAATCTTTTCCTTATGTGATCAAGTACATTAAGGGTAAAGAAAATGTAGTTGCCGACAGCTTTCACGCATATGCATGCTTGTCACTCAACTTGAGTTGAATGTTATTGGTTTTGAGCATATAAAAGACTTGTATGAGCATGATCCATCTTTTGCTTCTCCTTATGCTAAGTGTTTGGCGCATCGTCTTGGGAACAATATTACATCAAGGATGGTTATCTTATGAGAGCTAACAAACTTTGCATTCCGAGTCTTCTCTTCGTTTGCTCCTTTTGCAAGAGGCTCATGGAGCGGACTCATGGGACACTTTGGGCGCGACAAGACATTATACGCTCTCCAACAACTACTTTTGGCCCAAGATGTTCATGACGTCTCACGCTTCACCAACCGATGCTATACATGTCATAAAGCTAAGTCTAAAGCTCAATCTCATGGTCTTTACATGCCTCTTCCTATTCCATATCAACCATGGGAAGACATTAGTATGGATTTTGTACTTGGTTTGCCTAGGACTCAAAATGGCAAGGATTCCGTGTTTGTTGTTGTGGATAGATTTTCTAAGATGGCACATTTCATTCCTTGCAACAAGATGAGCGATGCTTCACATGTTGCAAATCTCTTTTGTAGGAAATCTTGCGACTCCATGGCGTACCAAAGACAATCGTCTCCGATCGTGATGTCAAGTTCTTGAGTTACTTTTGGAAGACCCTATGTGCCAAGCTTCGGAATCAAGCTCTTGTTCTCCTCGGCATACCATCCTCAAACCGGCGGCCAAGCGGAGGTGACGAACCGCACACTATCCACTCTACTTCGTGTCTTGATCAAGAAGAACATCAAGGAGTGGGAAGCATGTCTACCCATCGCCGAAATCGCCTACAATCGTGCAAGACATTCAACTACCGGCAAGTCCCCTTGAGGTCGTCTCGGTTTCAACCCGTTGTCCCCATTGGACATTCTACCACTTCCTCTCCAAGGCGCACCAACATGGATGCAAGTGAGCGAGCAAGCTACATCAAGAAGATGCGAAGATACAAGGCACACCATTGGCGCCAAGTACAACGTCAAGCAAACAAGCTCAACGCCAACAAGCAACCCATCGTCTTCAACATTGGTGATCTAGTGTGGCTACACCTTCCATGAGACCGCTTCCCCAAAGAGCATAAGTCAAGCTTCTCCCTCGAGCGATGGACCTTTCAAGGTGCTATGCGCTTCTAGCGACAACGCTTACAAGATCGACATACCTCGAGACAAGTACAGCGTGGCGACATCTTCAACGTCAAGGACCTTGCACCTTTCCATGGAGATGAAGCTTTTGATCCGAGTCGGATCTCTCCCAAGGGGGGGAGATGATGCGGAGCATCCATGATCATCCCCATGGACCTACAACCGTCTCATCAAGAGCCAAGAGGACCCATGACACGAGCTAGAGCTAGAGCTCTCGAGCGAGGTGACCTCTTTCCTTATTGATATCACATATGATCCACTCGAGACATGGCTACTACCTAAGTCCGATATGCTATGCATGATTAGGTGTCAAGGGAACCTCCAGGGATGCGTGAAGATGGACAAGCCGCCAAGTACAAGGAGGAAGAAACACGGCGAGGAACGGAAGGAATCTGCACAGCCGGACATCCGGCCCCATGCCCCGGACATCCGGCTCTTCCCCGGAAGCCCGGATATCCGGCCCCTCGCCGAAATCCGGCCCCTCCATCACCGAATGCACAGAGAGACCAGACCAGCCGGACATCCGGCCTCCCGGGACATCCGGCCCGTCCAAGCCCGGATATCCGGCCACTCGCCCAAATCCGGCTCCCATCATCCAGTTCTGCAGAATCAGTCCCCTAGCCGGACATCGGGCTGAGCCGGACATCCGGCGCCTCGCAGCCAGGACATCGGCCCGGCCCCGGACGTCCGGCCTCCCTACTGCGTGCAGCGTCTCAGGACTTGTCCCTTGTACCCCTTCGCCCGAGACTATATACTTGATCCCTCCTCTTTCTAGGGTTAGCTTTGGATTAGCTCATATTTAGGTGAGAGAGCCTTTGCTCATCCACTTGGCTACTTCTCCTCGGAGATCAGGACCTCTACGGAGAAGATCCCCAAGCGGATTCAAGACCCCCTTCTAGGGTGGACCCATCAAGACCTCCTCTCGGAGAAGAACGGCTACTCGTGTATCCTTACCTTTGTTGTTCTTGAATCTTGTGCCACTCTATGTGATCGATAATCTAGCACTTGTGTGATTGGTTTCTTGTCGGTTGAGTGAATTCTCTCGTTTTTCCCGTGTTTCCCTCTTGTTCTTCCGCGTGTTCTTCGTGATTCCCGTGGGATCCGCTCCAACGTGAAAGATCGCCCGTGAGGGTTCCGCCCTACATCAATACTTTTCTGAAAAATTGAGTGGGCCTGAGTACGAACTATTCTACTTATGACAAAGAATTATATGCTCTTGTTGGGACTTTAGAGACATGGCAACATTATTTATGGCCCAAAATTTGTTATACATTCTGATCATGAATCTTTGAAACTTATTAAAAGTCAAGCTAAAATGAATCAATGAACATGCTAAATGGGTTGAATTCATTGAGACTTTCCTTATGTCATTAAACACAAGAAGGGTAAAGAAAATGTTATTCTTTGATGCTTTGTCTCGTCGCTATACTATGCTTTCACAACTTGACTTCAAAATATTTGGTTTGGAGACCATCAAAGATCAATATGTGCATGATGCTGACTTTAAAGATGTAATGCAGAATTGTAAAGAAGGAAGAACATGGAACAAGTTAAGTAATTGATGATGGTTTTGTGTTTGTTGCTAACAAGATATGCATTCCTGCTAGCTCATTCGTCTTTTTGTTGTTGCAGGAGGCGCATGGAGTTTGCCTCTATCAAGTGGTATCAGATTTTCAGGTTGCTCGGTGAGATTTTACAGCTTTTCCGTAGTTTAGATCGAGTCTGTTCTTCATACCTATAGTCCACGAAAAAGCCACAAAAAAAATTAGGTTAGTTCATCATATCCAACCAATCTGAGCCTTTCCATAATCTTTTTAGGGTTTTGCTTTGTTGAATTTGCGGTTGCATCGTCGTGTCTAGTTGCTGGTCTTAGCATCTAGTCTTTTAGAGTTTCGAGTTCTGGTCATAAGTTGTCACGCCGCCACCGCACCATCATCATCGCCCCTGCCACCTACCATCACCGCTCCGAATCCGTATCCATATACCACCACCAATCCGTGTCCGTATACCACCACCGATCCATATCCATATACTACCACCGCTACCACCACCGCTGCCATATACCACCACCATATATCCACCACCATATATCCACCACCAATCCGAGTTCCTTGTTTGTTTTCGAGATCCATCTAGTTTCCGATTCGTGTTTCCTTGCCGGAGTAGGTTTTGGAAAAAAAAAGAGTCTAGAAACCACCCTCCGTTTAGGCCCAAAATTTTCCGAAAACGTACTTGTCAAAAAATTTTCTGGCTATCCTATTTTTACGTGTTTATAAGCGTATTGAGACAGTCGCCGTTATAGAAAGTTTTTTTTGACCCGTTTCCAGTTTTTGGGTCCGGGCAATCGAAAAAAAAAGAGCAGCGCAAAAAAAAAAGCAGCGCAAAAAAAAGAGCGAAAAAAGAAATCCAGAGTGTGCTTTTCCCTTGTTTACGTGCAGCGCCGTGATTTTGTTAGTGTTCTAGGCTCGCGTCTCTAGCACGGTCTAGCCTAGGACCAGCACAGTACCGTCGTTGAGCATTTATTCAACTTTGCATCTCTGAATTGATTATTGCTGACCCTTCTTGCTACCATATTATAAGCCTTCCCAGCTCCACATACATCTACATCGTGCGTTTTGACTCTGCCTGGTAATCGCTCTATCCAAGCTTTGAGAGTTTTGACTACATCAGTTGCCGATCACCGCCTGCTGCTGGGTAAGAACTGGTAAGAATTTGAGATTTGCTTGACGGATTTGTGATCGTCCACCACACCACCACCACCACTTCCTAGTAGTCTGTCAATCATATTCTTGTGTGTGTCTATTGCTGCTAACCATGGCAGGATCACAAGCCGACGTGGATCGACCGGGAGAACATGACAAACAAAGCGCTACATGATAAGTTTCAACAAATGATGAGTGGGCAGGTGGAAGATGTGCTAAATAGATTTGAAGAGGCCATGGAGAAGATAGATGGCATTGAGAAGGCGTCAAACAAAGCTCGATGACAAGTTTAATGAATTGCTCGCGCGCTACTACCACCACCACCACCGCGGCACCTAACGCACCTCTACTACAACAACAAGGACTACCTCCACATCGCGAAACAGCCCTCCGCCGAGCTTCCCGTGTCCCTCTTCACCGCCAAGCTGCTGGTGCTGCTGTTGATACTTCTCTGGCTCCTGCTGCTGCGGGGGGAGGATGATTATGTGAGAGCTTACGAGGATGAGGTTGATCAACATCGAAGTAACGTGCAACCACCAGCACCACAACCACCAGGTCGCCCACATGCAAATAATGGCAATGTTCGGCTCCCTTCAGTAAGAGATCATGACCATCTCCTAAACTGAAATTGAATATTCCACCATTTGAGGGTAGATATGTTCCTGATATATATCTTACTTGGGAGTTAGAAACTGAACAACGATTTACATGTTTACAATATCCCGAGGAGAGACGTGTTCCTCATTGCTGTTTGTGCTTTCACTAGCTTTGCATGTGTTTGGTGGTCTGAACATTGTAGATTATATCCTGTTCCAGCTACTTGGGCTGCTTTGAAAACTGCTATGCGTATCGTTGGGTTCCACCATATTATCAGCGTGAATTACTTCAAAAATTGCAGCGCTTAAGACAAGGAAAAATTCGTAGAAGAATATTATCGGAATTACAAACTGGCTTGATTAGATGTGGTATTGTTGAGGAGAATGAAGCTATGCTTGCACGTTTTCTCGGGTGGATTAAATAGAGATTCAGACCATTCTAGACTATAAGGATTATAATAATATCACTCGATTATTCCATCTTGCTTGTAAAGCTGAACGTGAAGTGCAGGATCGATGTGTCTTGGCGAGGACTAACTTTTCTGCAGGTCGACCTTCATCATGGACACCACGTGCATCATCTACTTCCACACGTTCTACTACACCGCACCTCCGTCGGCTGCCACCTCCAACCGTGATACAAGAAAGCAGGCACAACCACCACTATCTCGCCAAGAGTACACCTGCTGGGCCTACAGAGCTCTTCTTCTTCCATGGCGCCAACAGGCACACAAGTGATATTATTTGTCGTCGTTGTAAGGGAAGAGGACATTTTATGAGAGAATGCCAATCTCAGCGTGTGATGATTGCTACCGAGGATGGTGGGTATGAGTCTGCTAGTGACTATGATGAAGAGACTTTGGCTCTTATTACACATGAAGAACACGGTGGAGATGATTCTGATCTTGAGACGCAATACATGGCTGTCAAGATGCTTGACAGTATGAATGTTTAGTTGCTCAACGTGTTTTGAGTGTGCAGGTTACACAAGCTGAGCAAAATCAGAGGCATAACTTGTTCCATACAAAGGAGTTGTGAAGGAACGTTCTATTAGCGTCATCATAGATGGAGGGAGCTGCAACAACTTGGCTAGCATGGATATGGTGGAGAAGCTTTCTCTCACCACAAGACCACATCCACATCCTTACTACATCCAATGGTTCAACAACAGCGGCAAGGTTAAGGTAACACGTCTGCTCGTGTGTATTTTAGTATCTCTACATATGCTGATTATGTTGATTGTGATGTGGTACCTATGCAAGCATGTTCCTTATTACTTGGTAGACCATGGCAATTTGATAAAATTCTGTACACCATGGTAGAAACAATCAGTATACTCTTGTTCACAAGGATAAAAATATTACTTTGCTTCCTATGACTCCTGATTCCATTTTGAAAGATGATATTAATAGAGCTAATAAAGCAAAACAGGAGAAAATAAGAGTGAAAATCAGATTGTGGCAAAAGAATTTGAGCAACAAATGAAGCCTAATAATAAACCATCTAATGTTGCTTCTGAAATTAAACTGAAAAGTGCATGTTTATTTGCCACCAAATCTGATATTGATGAGCTAGATTCTAGCAAATCTGTTTGCTATGCTTTTGTGTGCAAAGAGGCATTATTTTCATTCGAGGACGTGCCTTCCTCTTTGCCCCTGCTGTCACTAACATTTTGCAGGAGTTCACGACGCCTTCCCACAAGACGTGCCACCGGATTACCACCTATTCGAGGGATTGAGCATCAAATTGACTTAATTCCCGTGCATCGCTACCCAACCGCGCACCATACCGTACCAATCCAGAGGAGACGAAGGAGATTATGCGTCAAGTACAGGAGCTGCTCGACAAAGGTTATATACGCGAATCTCTTAGTCCTTGTGCTGTTCCTATTATACTAGTGCCTAAAAAGGATGGTACGTCGGCGTATGTGTGTTGATTGTAGAGGCATTAATAATATTACTATTCGTTATCGTCATCCTATTCCTAGGCTAGATGATATGCTTGATGAATTGAGTGGCTCTACAATATTCTCCAAAGTTGATTTGCGTAGTGGATACCATCAAATTCGTATGAAATTGGGAGATGAATGGAAAACAGCATTTAAAACTAAGTTTGGATTATATGAGTGGTTAGTCATGCCTTTTGGGTTAACTAATGCACCTAGTACTTTCATGAGATTAATGAACGAAGTTTTACGTGCTTTCATTGGACGATTTGTGGTAGTTTACTTTGATGATATACTGATTTATAGCAAATCTTTGGAAGAACATTTGGAACATTTACGTGTTGTTTTTAATGCTCTCGTGATGCACGCTTGTTTGGTAACCTTGGGAAGTGCACCTTTTGCACCGATCGAGTATCTTTTCTTGGCTATGTTGTTACTCCACAGGAATTGAAGTTGATAAAGCCAAGATTGAAGCTATTGAGAGTTGGCCGCAGCCCAAAACGGTCACACAAGTGAGGAGTTTTCTTGGACTCGCTGGTTTCTATAGGCGTTTTGTGAGAGACTTTAGCACCATTGCTGCACCTCTCAATGAGCTTACAAAGAAGGATGTGCCTTTTGTTTGGGGTACCGCATGTGAAGAAGCCTTCACGGTATTGAAAGATAAGTTGACACATGCTCCTTTACTCCAACTTCCTGACTTTAATAAGACTTTTGAGCTTGAATGTGATGCTAGTGGAATTGGATTAGGAGGTGTGTTATTACAAGATGGCAAACCTGTTGCATACTTTTCTGAAAAATTGAGTGGGCCTAGTCTGAACTATTCTACTTATGACAAAGAATTATATGCTCTTGTTCGGACTTTAGAGACATGGCAACATTATTTATGGCCCAAAGAATTTGTTATACATTCGATCATGAATCTTTGAAACATATTAAAAGTCAAGCTAAACTGAATCGTAGACATGCTAAATGGGTTGAATTCATTGAGACTTTCCTTATGTCATTAAACACAAGAAGGGTAAAGAAAATGTTATTGTTGATGCTTTGTCTCGTCGCTATACTATGCTTTCACAACTTGACTTCAAAATATTTGGTTTGGAGACCATCAAAGATCAATATGTGCATGATGCTGATTTTAAAGATGTAATGCAGAATTGTAAAGAAGGAAGAACATGGAACAAGTTCGTTATTAATGATGGTTTTGTGTTCCGCTAACAAGCTATGCATTCCTGCTAGCTCTGTTAGTCTTTTGTTGTTGCAGGAGGCGCATGGAGGAGGATTAATGGGACACTTTGGCGCCAAGAAGACGGAGGATATACTTGCTACACATTTCTTTTGGCCAAAGATGAGACGGATGTTGAGCGCTTTGTTGCTCGCTGCACTACATGTCAAAAAGCTAAGTCACGACTCAATCCTCATGGTTTATATATGCCTTTGCCTGTGCCTAGTGTTCCTTGGGAGGATATATCTATGGACTTTGTTTTAGGTTTACCTCGAACAAAGAAGGGGAGGGATAGCATATTTGTTGTCGTGGATAGATTCTCGAAAATGGCACACTTTATACCATGTCATAAAAGCGATGATGCTGTTAATGTTGCTGATTTGTTCTTTCGTGAAATTATTCGCTTGCATGGTGTGCCAAATACTATTGTTTCAGATCGTGATACTAAATTTCTTAGCCACTTTTGGAGATGTTTATGGGCTAAGTTGGGGACTAAACTGCTTTTTAGTACTACTTGTCACCCCCAAACCGATGGACAAACTGAAGTAGTCAATAGAACATTGTCTACTATGCTTAGGGCTGTTTTGAAGAATAATAAGAAAATGTGGGAAGAATGCTTGCCTCATATTGAATTTGCTTATAATCGCTCATTGCATTCTACTACTAAGATGTGCCCTTTGAAATTGTGTATGGCTTCCTACCTCGCACCTATTGATTTGTTGCCTCTTCCATCTTCGGAGAAGGTTAATTTTGATGCTAAAGAACGTGCTAAATTGATTTTAAAATGCATGAGATAACTAAGGAAAACATTGAGCGTATGAATGCTAAATATAAACTTGCTGGAGATAAGGGTAGAAAACATGTTGTCTTTGCACCGGAGATCTTGTTTGGTTACATTTGCGTGAGGATAGGTTTCTAATTTGCGCAAATCAAAGCTAATGCCACGTGCTGATGGTCCATTTAAGGTGTTAGAGAAAATAAATGATAATGCATATAAACTTGAGCTGCCTGCAGATTTTGGGGTTAGTCCCACTTTTAACATTGCAGATTTGAAGCCTTATTTGGGTGAGGAATATGAGCTTCCGTCGAGGACGACTTCATTTCAAGAAGGGGAGGATGATGAGGACATCAATACCATTGTTACACCCACAGCCCCTACTACTACATATACTGGACCAATTACTAGAGCTCACACGCCAATTAAATTATCGGTACTTTCGCTTTCTTGGTAATGATTCTAATGTTCATGAGAATATGATGCTGCCTAAATTGGATACATTTGTTTTGCTTACAAATGAAGGCCCTAGCTTGGAGAAGGATGGACATTGGAGCAAGAACAAGCATGGAGATAATGCCATGCAAGGGGAACAAGAACGGAGTTACAAGTGATGATTTCAGGACTTTGAAGCCACCATAATGGGTGCATGAAGCCTTGGACGAAATATACAAGATGCTACTTCATAAATGTCGTCCCGAGGCTATTCTAGGTGCTGCGTCACCTTATTAGTGGGCCAGGCCCATGTAATTTCGAAATACTTAAGTATAGGCTGTTTTAGAGTCCGTATGTGTGGGGAAACAAGAGTTAGGGATGATTTGGACCCCTCCACCAAGGGCCACGAAATTCCCCCTCTTCCTCCATATATACAGCCCTTAGGGCACCGTTTAGACCTTGGGTTTTGTTTAGATTAAAAGTTCGCCATAGCTGCAACTTCGCGTTTCGTTTGTGTTCAATGACCGACAAAGGCGTCCAGAACCCCACCTTGATCAATAAAGCTTTCATCTTATATTCGCAATATCCAGATTGCAATCTCAGTTTCTTGCTTGTTCTTCGCTTGCTCGCAGGAAATGACCCTCGTGGTCAGTTGATCGTGCTCGGCGTGGTCAATAACCTCTCGGAGTTGGTTTAGCGATTGCTAAGGCGCGGCGTCCTCGCCGTTCGTAGTCGGATCGTCAAAGTCGACTTCCTCCAAAGCGAAAACCAACATCTCATCGAAAGACGGGACACCTTTGCCTCTATCATGATGTAGGGCGGAACCCTACGTGGACGATCTTTCACGTTTGGAGTGGGATCCCTCGAAGAACACGATGAACACGGGGAAGAACGGAGAGAAATCACAAGGGGAAACACTCAAGAACAAGTCCAATCACACATCCACTAGACAATCAAACACACAAGATCACAAGGTACATGAACAACAAAGGGAAAGATACAAGGTAAGGTTCATCTCCAAGAGGAGGTCTTGATGATATCCTAGACGGATCTTCCCGCAAGGGGTCTTGATGATATCCCGCAGGATCTTCTCACATGGAGGTCTTGAACTCCATGGGAGTGGTAGTCTCTCTCTCTCTCAAGAGTAGAGGTAGGAGCAAAGCTCACCTAAGAATGAGCTATCATATTTGCTAACCCTAGAAAGGAAGTGGAGGTGGTCTATTTATAGTCTAAGCCACGAAGGGGTAAGTGGGAGAGGATACAAGGGCAAAGGCCCTTGATCGCACACAGGTGCAGGCGGTAGTACAGGCTCATGGCGGTAGTACCGCTTGAGCGGTAGTACCGCTTGAGAGGCGGTAGTACCGCTGCGTTACTCGAGCGGCCAGGTTCTCTTCCTCCTTCTCTTCCATGCTTCCCTCATGACGGTGTAGTCGTTCCTTGGCGCTTGCACTCCTCCTCGACATCAGTGAAGCTCCGACAATACTTATGCATGCACACGGGAGAATTGTCAAGTAGTATACCATCCTCGAAGGGGTCAAGTGAACACGTGTAAAGGAGAAGATTCACCTTTATGTATGAGAAGTAGAGGCTGCACGTGTCACTTGCCAAACGGACTCTTGACATGGTGATGACCGTAGGATGCTCCGCATCAACTATGCTTTCACAACTTGACTTCAAAATATTTGGTTTGGAGACCATCAAAGATCAATGTGTGCATGATGCTGATTTTAAAGATGTAATGCAGAATTGTAAAGAAGGAAGAACATGGAGCAAGTTCATTATTAATGATGGTTTTGTGTTCCGTGCTAACAAGCTATGCATTCCTGCTAGCTCTGTTCGTCTTTTGTTGTTGCAGGAGGCGCATGGAGGAGGATTAATGGGACACTTTGGCGTCAAGAAGACGGAGGATATACTTGCTACACATTTCTTTTGGCCAAAGATGAGACGGGATGTTGAGCGTTTTGTTGCTCGCTGCACTACATGTCAAAAAGCGACTCAATCCTCATGGTTTATATATGCCTTTGCTCGTGCCTAGTGTTCCTTGGGAGGATATATCTATGGACTTTGTTTTAGGTTTACCTCGAACAAAGAAGGGAGGATAGCATATTTGTTGTCGTGGATAGATTCTCGAAAATGGCACACTTTATACCATGTCATAAAAGCGATGATGCTTTGTTAATGTTGCTGATTTGTTCTTTCGTGAAATTATTCGCTTGCATGGTGTGCCAAATACTATTGTTTCAGATCGTGATACTAAATTTCTTAGCCACTTTTGGAGATGTTTATGGGCTAAGTTGGGGACTAAACTGCTTTTAGTACTACTTGTCACCCCAAACTGATGGATAAACTGAAGTAGTCAATAGAACATTGTCTACTATGCTTAGGGCTGTTTTGAAGAATAATAAGAAAATGTGGGTAGAATGCTTGCCTCATATTGAATTTGCTTATAATCGTTCATTGCATTCTACTACTAAGATGTGCCCTTTCGAAATTGTGTATGGCCTCCTACCTCGTGCACCTATTGATTTGTTGCCTCTTCCATCTTCGGAGAAGGTTAATTTTGATGCAAAAGAACATGCTGAATTGATTTTAAAAATGCATGAGATAACTAAGGAAAACATTGAGCGTATGAATGCTAAATATAAACTTGCTGGAGATAAGGGTAGAAAACATGTTGTCTTTGCACCGGAGATCTTGTTTGGTTACATTTATGTAAGGATAGGTTTCCTAATTTGCAAAATCAAAGCTAATGCCACGTCTTGATGGTCCATTTAAGGTGTTAGAGAAAATAAATGATAATGCATATAAACTTGAGCTGCCTGCAGATTTTGGGGTTAGTCCCACTTTTAACATTGCAGATTTGAAGCCTTATTTGGGTGAGGAAGATGAGCTTCCGTCGAGGACGACTTCATTTCAAGAAGGGGAGGATGATGAGGACATCAATACCATTGTTACACCCACAGCCCCTCACTGCTACATATACTCGGACCAATTACTAGAGCTCACATGACGCCAATTAAATTATCGGTACTTTCGTTTCTTGGTAATGATTCTAATGTTCATGAGAATATGATGCTGCCTAAATTGGATACATTTGTTTTGCTTACAAATGAAGGCCCTAGCTTGGAGAAGGATGGACATTGGAGCAAGAACAAGCATGGAGATAATGCCATGCGCAAGGGGAACAAGAACGGAGTTACAAGTGATGATTCCAGGACTTTGAAGCCACCCTAATGAGTGCATGAGGCCTTGGACGAAATATACAAGATGCCACTTCATAATATTCGTCCATAGGCTATTCTAGGTGCTGGCGTCACCTTATTATTGGGCCAGCCCATGTAATTTCGAAATAGTTAAGTATAGGCTGTTTTAGAGTCCGTATGTGGGGGAAACAAGAGTTAGGGTTGATTTCGACCCCTCCACCAAGGGCCACGAAATTCCCCCCTCTTCATCCATATATACAGCCCTTAGGGCACCGTTTAGACCTTGGGTTTTGTTTAGATTAAAAGTTCGCCATAGCTGCAACTTCGCAGCGTTTCGTTTGTGTTCAACGACCGCACAAAGGCGCCACGAACCCCACCTTGATCAATAAAGCTTTCATCTTATATTCGCAATATCCAGATTGCAATCTCAGTTTCTTGCTTGTTCTTCGCTTGCTCGCAGGAAGCAGACCCTCGTGGTCGAGTTGATCGTGCTCGGCGTGGTCAATAACCTCTCGGAGTTGGTTCAGCGATTGCTAAGGCGCGACGTCCTCACACGTTCGTAGTCGGATCGTCAAAGTCGACTTCCTCCAAAGCGAAAACCAACATCTCATCGAAAGACGGGACACCTCGCCTCTATCACTCATCTACTTGGCTACTTCTCCTCGGAGATCAGGACCTCTACGGAGAAGATCCCCCAAGCGGATTCAAGACCCCCTTCTAGGGTGGACCCCATCAAGACCTCCTATCGGAGAAGAACGACTACTCGTGTATCCTTACCTTTGTTGACCTTGGATCTCGTGTATCTCTTTGTGTTCTTTGATCTAGCACTTGTGTGACCGATTCCTTGTTGGTTGAGTGTTTTCCCTCGTTCCTCCCCGTGATTTCCTCGTGTTCTTCCGCGTATTCTTCGTGATTCGTCGTAGGAACCGCTCCAACGTGAAAGATCATCCACGTAGGGTTCCGCCCTACATCATCTATGGTATCATGAGCCACATTGATCAAGTTATTGGAGCCCCTACCCATCTTTTTCTAGCTTGATTTTGTTGTTTTTGTCCTAATTCCGAAAATTCCCCACAAAAATAGCCCCAAATTTTTTTTGTGATTTGTTAGTGTGATGACGTTTTGTTGGATTTGATCCGCGGATTTCGTGTGTTGTAGGTAGATCTAGCATTCCCCCACCATTTCCACAATTTCCTTCCACAAAATCACCCAAATTTTGACCGGATTTGACCTCCCCACGCGGTGTTCATCGAGTTCGTCCATGAACCCAGAGCCCGGACATCCGGCCCCCCGGACATCCGGCCCGACCAGCCCGGACATCCGGCGCCCCGGACATCCGGCTTCCAGCCTGGAAATCCGGCTCCTGGTAGCAACAATCCCCATCCACCACCCCGTTCACCGCCTAACTTTCGCCAAATTTTGTCCCGTGCCCACATACACTTCCATATACCTCCACCACTTCCGCATAACACCACCATAGCCTTTCCCACTACCAATTCCGACAATGTTGCCAAATTTTGCTTTGAGAATTTAAGTTGGGGTTTCCGTATCCTTTTGTGTTTCAGCTATCTAGGTATGGTTCAACATCAACATCACCACCGCTCATTTTCGCCAAGGACGGTAACATCGTCAACATCTTTGTCATTACTTGCAATTGCATTGATAACCATCATAGCCCATCTTTTGCGTTGCTTACCCATCGAGACTAGCCTTTGAGTATTGCCGGCAACGTGACTTGTGCACATTAGTGATCATACTCCATAGCATACATACCATACCAAAGTGGAGCATATCTTAGCATCAACTTGTGTGTCACAAAGTTGTCATCGCATACACAATTGCTATCTTGGTTCGTGAAATTTTGCATGAGAAAAGAGCTCAAAAGAGAAAGAGCCAATCAAGCTTTTAAGCAAAAAGAGGAAGATAAGCAAAGAGCTTATGAACAAGAACCATAGCATCATACAACATTAAGATTGTCATACTTGATCATCTTGGATCAACACATCGAAACACCATACATATAGCATACTTGGGATAGAAGTCGTTGCATTTTTGCTTAGTAGGTTGTGCACAAGTTCGTATCCACCTATTGTGCAATCGTGCTAGCGTCTCTCTAGTGTTGTGCAACAAGAGCATCTTGGTGAATTCCACATTTTGGCTCATCCTTGGTTGCATAACCCCATATTATCTATTTGCGTGTGTGTTTCCGTGTACCATATCTTGCTATTGGTCTACTTGTTGCATTTGCAAATTTGTGAATCATTTCCAACATTATTGAGTCTCACTTACAATCGCATCAAATTTTATGCCACCATCCTAACCGAGCTCCACCATAAGCTTTTATTTGTGTAGGTGTGAGAACCGACAAGAATCGGTACCAAGAGTGCTATTTCATTGTCCGCATTTGAGTGAACTTGATTCATCTTCAACATCGGTCAAAGGTACATTGGTATAAGTTCTTTTCCGTTCTACCACTCACATTTTGCTTGGAATGATGGATAGGCCAAGTACATCTACCAACCCACTCTTCATCGAGCAAGACGACGACATGTCATCATACGTCACCAAGAGCCACCTCTTTGGTGCACAACGAGCGTTGCACCAAGAACAACAAGCAATGAGCGACCGCATCGACAACCTCGCCACTGACTTGCGACTCTCCGAGCAACGTACAAGGGACTACTTCGACAACAAGTTCGACGATCACAAGCAAGAAAATGATGCAAGAATGGACGAGATCCGCGCTTTGATGAGAAACCGGCATCATTCAACTTCTTCATTATAAAGACGGAGCCGCTCGAGTCGACACTCCGACGACACCTTCTACGACTCAAGTACACCTACTTGAACACTCTTCGTCAGGCCAGCCGTCAAGACCATCATGCATCTCGCAACCCCCTACATGACAAGCATTCACAAGAGCAAGTTGATGATCAAGTTCCTCGTCCTCAATCAAACAAAGAGGCTTTTGCTCAAGCTCAAGAACGACAACGTCTTCGTCGCTAACAAGAGGAAGAACGAGCGCGTCTTCACCAAAACAAACAAGACGCCAAGGCTCAACGTCTTCAACAACAACAACGTGAAGCACAAGCTCTTGAGGCGCAACGTGCCCTTCAAGAATCAAGTAGAGCCTTCGCCAACCGCAATCGCGAGCGGCGCAATCAAGAGGAAGCCCTTCGAGAAGAAATCCAAGAGAGGAACTACCAACCTCATGTACAACGTCAAGTTCCTCAAGCCCCTCCACAAGCTCGTCAAGCTCCACCCCAACATCAAGTTCAACAAGGGCAAGTTGATCATAGTCTTCCTCCACGCCAAGAGCAACATGAAGACGATTACAATCCACGTCAAGGACGTCATCATCAACATCGCCAACAACACAATGAAGAGCAACGCTACGGCAAGCTAAAATTCACCATGCCCAAGTTCAATGGAAGCAATGACCCCGAAGACTACCTCTCATGGGCATTGAAGGTTGACAAAATCTTCCGGTTGCACAACTACGATGAAGCGAAGAAAGTCGCTATGGCATCACTTGAGTTCCAAGACTATGTGCTCATATGGTGAACAAATCATTGAGCAATGTCAAGCAAGAGGTGAACCTCCAATCACCACTTGGGCTCAAATGAAGGATGTCATGCGAGCATGTTTTGTGCCAACCTACTACAATCGTGACCTCTTCAAGAAACTCCAACTACTCAAGCAAGGAACAAAGAGTGTTGAAGAATACTACAAAGAAATGGAGATAGCCATGATTCGAGCCAATGTCAAAGAAGATGATGAGCAAACTATGGCACGTTTCTTGAATGGACTAAATCATCTGATGCGGAGCATCCCTCACTTATCCCCACGGACGTGCCTACATCTCCCTCAACACCACCGGGACCCATGACAAGAGCCCGAGGCAAGGCTATTGAAGATAAGGTGAACTCGCTCCTCTCCGAAATTCTTATTTCTACCCATGAGACATGGCTACTACCTCATTCCGGAACTCTATGTGTAATCAGGTACATGGAGGCGAACCAAGGATCTACTACTTGCAAGAGCCAAGACAGCGAGGACCCCAAGTATGTCGAAGAGGAAGAAGGGATGCAGCTGAAGCTACAGGACACGGACGTCCGACCGCTTCCGGACGTCCGACGATTCCCAGGACACGGACGTCCGACGCCCTCCGGACGTCCGGAACTTCGTCACCCGAATCAAACCTACGGACGACCGGAGCTGACCGGACGTCCGGACTACAATCACCCGAGCCGGAACTACGGATGACCGACAGCCTCCGGACGTCCGGACCCTCCTGAAGCCCCGGACGGCCGGTCCTCTACGGACGACCGACGCACCTCCGACAGAGAAGAATCTACGGACGTCCGAACGCGTCCGGACGACCGGACCTTCCCGAGCCTCTGGACGTC
This sequence comes from Aegilops longissima, assembly GCA_021605205.1. NCBI lineage: Eukaryota > Viridiplantae > Streptophyta > Magnoliopsida > Poales > Poaceae > Aegilops > Aegilops longissima. The sequence continues at coordinate 320,324,198 of CM038681.1, read as the reverse complement.
CGACGCCTTCCGGACGTCCGATGCCTGATGCGGGCTGAAGCCCATGTACCCCTTCGTTTTGACTTCCATTTGCACTAAGACTATAAATAGGACCCTCCCATCTCCTAGGTAAGGTTAGCAAAGGATTAGCTCATATTTGTGTGAGAGCTTTGCTCATCCACTTGGCTACTTCTCCTCGGAGATCAGGACCTCTACGGAGAAGATTCCCAAGCGGATTCAAGACCCCCGTCTAGGGTGGACCCATCAAGACCTCCTCTTGGAGAAGAACTACTACTCGTGTATCCTTACCTTTATTGTTCTTGAATCTAGTGCCACTGTATGTGTTCACCGATCTAGCCCTTGTGTAATTGATTTCTTGTCGGTTGAGTGATCTCTCTCTCGTTTTCCCCGTGTTTTCCCTCTTGTTCTTCCGCTTGTTCTTCGTGATTCACCGTAGGATCCGCTCCAACGTGAAAGATCGCCCACATAGGGTTTCGCCCTACATCATATGGGATCATGAGCCACGTTCACCATGTTTTGGAGCCCCTACATCGTGTTTTCTAGCTTGATTTTGTTGTTTTCGTCCTAAAATTCGAAAATCCCCACCAAAAATAGCCCCAATTTTTTTTGTGATTTGTTAGTCTGATGAGATTTTGTTGGATTTGGTCCATGGATTTGTGTTGCTACATGTGGATCTAGCTTTCCCCACCCTCCCCACCCTTTTCCATGTTCCAAACCCCTCGATTTCGACCTCACAATCATCTTCTTCCCCAGAAATTTTGCAGTTCCTCGCCCCGAGCCCGATTTTCGACCAGGCTCCGGACATCCGGACAAGGCCGGACGTCCAACGCAGTCCGGACGACCGTAAAATCACGGACGTCCGTAAAACCCTGACCAAACTGAATTTCTTCAGTTCAGACACCACCACCACCCCATATTTCTCCACATCTTCCAAACCCATATACACCAAAATCTTCCACGATTCCTCCGATGACGATTTTGACACATTTTGGTCTTTGAGATTTTGAGTTGTGGCTTCCGTATCCTTTTGTGTTTCGGCTATCTAGGTGCGGTTCAAAGTCATCATCACCACTGCTCATCTACATCGACCAGTCATCATCGCAAGGACGGTAACTTCGACGACATCTTTGTCATACCTTGCTATTGCATTGATAACCCACATTGCCTCATTTTGCGTAGCTTACCCATCGAGACTAGCCTTTGAGTATTGCCGGCAACGTGACTTGTGCACATTTAGTGATCATACTCCATAGCATACATACCATACCAAAGTGGTGCATATCTTAGCATCAACTTGTGTGTCACAAAGTTGTCATCGCATACACAATTGCTATCTTGGTTCGTGAAGTTTTGCATGAGAAAAGAGCTCAAAAGAGAAAGAGCCAATCAAGCTTTTAAGCAAAGAGAGAAAGATAAGCAAAGAGCTTATGAGCAAGAACCATAGCATCATCAAACATTAAGATTGTCATACTTGATCATCTTGGATCAACACATCGACACACCATACATATAGTATACTTGGGACAGAAGTCGTTGCATTTTTGCTTAGTAGGTTGTGCACAAGTTCGTATCCGCCTATTATGCAATCGTGCTAGCATCTCTCTAGTGTTGTGCAACAAGAGCATCTTGGTGAATTCCACATTTTGGCTCATCCTTGGTTGCATAACCCCATATTATCTATTTGCGTGTGTGTTTCCGTGTACCATATCTTGCTATTGGTCTACTTGTTGCATTTGCAAATTTGTGAATCATTTCCAACTTTATTGAGTCTCACTTACAATTGCATCAAATTTTGTGCCACCATCCTAACCGAGCTCCACCATAAGCTTTTATTTGTGTAGGTGTGAGAACCGACAAGAATCGGTACCAAGAGTGCTATTTCATTGTCCGCATTTGAGTGAACTTGATTCATTTTCAATATCGGTCAAAGGTACATTGGTATAAGTTCTTTTCCGTTCTACCACTCACATCTTGCTTGGAATGATGGATAGGCCAAGTTCTTCTACCAACCCACTCTTCATCGAGCAAGACGATTTACATGTCTTCATCGTCACCAAGAGCCACCTCTTTGGTGCACAACGAGCATTGCACCAAGAACAACAAGCAATGAGTGACCGCATCGACAACCTCGCCACCGACTTGCGACTCTCCGAGCAACGTACAAGAGACTACTTCGACAACAAGTTCGACGCTCACAAGCAAGAGAATGATGCAAGAATGGACGAGATCCGCACGTTAATGAGAAACCGACATCATTCCACTTCTTCATCATCAAGACGGAGCCGCTCGAGTCGACACTCCGACGACACCTTCTACGACTCAAGTACACCGTCATCGAACTCTCTTCGACGAGCCGCACGCCAAGATCGTCATGCATCTCGCAACCCGCTACATGACAAGTACTCACAAGAGCAAGTTGATGATCAAGTTCCTCGTCCTCAATCAAACCAAGAGGCTTTTGCTCAAGCTCAAGAACGGCAACGTCTTCGTCGCCAACAAGAGGAAGAAAGAGCACGTCGTCACCAAGACGAACAAGACGCCAATGCTCAACGTCGTCAACAACAACAACGTGAAGCGCAAGCTCTTGAGGCGCAACGTGCCCTTCAAGAATCAAGTAGAGCCGTCGCCAACCGCAATCGCGAACGGCGCAATCAAGAGGAAGCCCTTCGAGAGGAACTACCAACCTAATGTACAACGTCAAGTTCCTCAAGCTCCTCCACAAGCTCGTCAAGCTCCACCTCAACCTCAAATTCCACACGAGCAAGTTGATCATGGTCTTCCTCCGCGCCAAGAGCAACATGAAGACGAGTACATTCCACGTCAAGGACGTCATCATCAACATCGCCAACAATACAATGAAGAGCAACGCTACGGCAAGCTAAAATTCACCATGCCCAAGTTCAATGGAAGCAATGACCCCGAAGACTACCTCTCATGGGCATTGAAGGTTGACAAAATCTTCCGTTTGCACAACTACGATGAAGCGAAGAAAATCGCTATGGCATCACTTGAGTTCCAAGATTATGTGCTCATATGGTGGGAACAAATCATTGAGCGACGACAAGCAAGAGGTGAACCTCCAATCACCACTTGGGCTCAAATAAAGGATGTCATGCGAGCACGTTTTGTACCAACATACTACAATCGCGACCTCTTCAAGAAACTCCAACTACTCAAGCAAGGAACAAAGAGCGTTGAAGAATACTACAAGAAAATGGAGATAGCCATGATTCGAGCCAATGTCAAGGAAGATGATGAGAAAACTATGGCACGTTTCTTGAATGGACTCAATCATCCCATTAAGAAGATCGCCGACTTCCAACCATATTCATCCCTCATTGAGCTCGTGCATCAAGCTACAAAGGCGGAACGCCAAGTGCAAGATGACTTCAAGTAGGCCAAGTACTCATCCAAGACCTACGGTCCATCCAACAACCAAGCTTCAACGACTCCTCCAACTTCCACATCGACCAAGCCTTATTCAAGAAACGACAAGTCAAGTTACAAGAAAACTTCGACAAGTTCAAGTCGTCCTCCTCCTTCTACAAACAACCTCAAGCCGCGTGCTTCATCCTCTACTCCGGCCGATGAGACCATTAAGACAAGCTCCTTCAAGTGTTTCATTTGCGGCGGCCGAGGCCACAAGTCATATTAATGCACCAACAAGCGCACCATGATCCTCAACGACGATGGCACATATGACTCCATGAGTGAAGAGGAAAGGGAAGCTCTTGAGCAAGTGGCCATGCACCGGCAAGTGAATGAAGATGAAGATGATCAAGTCTTTTGTGATGAGGATTCGAGCCCAGCTCTTGTTGTCTCCAAGGTCTTGACTCTTCAACATCAACAAGAAGAAGACCAATGATGCCACATCTTCCACACAAAAGCCGGCATCAATGGACGGTCCATCAAGGTCATCATCGATGGAGGTAGTTGCCACAACTTGGCAAGTGAAGAACTATGCTCCAAGCTACAATTGGTCAAGAGGAAGCACCCACATCCCTACAAGGTTCAATGGCTAAGTGACTCCGGCACTATACGAGTCGAGCATACGGTCCAAGTCTCCTTCAAAATTGGTGCTTATGAAGACACGTTGGAATGTGATGTGGTCCCAATGACCGTTTGCCACCTACTTCTAGGTCGACCATGGCAATTCGACCGTGGTGTCATCCACAACAGGCGAACCAATCACTATAGCTTCAAGATGAAAGGGAAAGAATATGTGCTACGACCAATGTCTCCTAGTCAAGTGATTGCCGACAAGCAAGACACCCATCATAGAGAGAAGAGTGAGAAAGTGATCCACCAAAAAGTGAGTGAGAGCCACAAGCCAAATTTGAGCGACTCTTCACCTAGAGAGAAAAACCTCATCCTATTTGCCACCAAAAGTGAGATGAGAGAAGTGTGTGAGAACCCATCAATCGTGATGCACTTTGTCCTTGTGTGCAAGGATGGAGAACCAAACACTAACACCATTCACGAGCTACCCTTGGTGTTTCAATCTCTTTTGCAGGAATTTCAAGATGTTTTCCCCGATGAGCTACCTCCGGGTCTACCTCCTCTTCGAGGCATTGAGCATCGAATCGACCTCATCCCCGGAGCGCCTTTACCAAACAAAGCTCCATACCGAGTCAATCCGGAAGAAACAAAGGAGATTCAACGGCAAGTACAACAACTCATCGACAACGGTCAAGTACAACCCTTGTGCCGTTCCCGTTATTCTTGTGCCTAAGCCCGATGGAAGTTTCCGCTTGTGTTCCGATTGTAGACCTATCAATGCTATTACCGTTCGCTATAGGCATCCCATTCCTCGCTTAGATGACATGCTTGATGAACTTAGTGGAGCCAACTTTTCTCAAAATTGATCTTAAAAGTGGCTATTATCAAATCCGCATACAAGAGGGTGATGAATGGAAAACTGCTTTTAAAACCAAATTTGGTTTATATGAGTGGTTAGTGATGCCTATGGGTCTTTCGGAAGCTCCCGGTACTTTTGTGCGTCTTATGCATCATGTGCTTCGTCCTTACATTGGAGTCTTTGTTGTGGTCTACTTTGACGATATTCTTTTGTTTAGCAAAACCATGAAAGAGCACATCAATCATGTAAAATCTGTGTTGCAAACTCTTCGCAAAGAAAGCCTTTATGCAAACTTGAAAAAATGCACATTTGGAGTTGACAAAGTGGTTTTCTTGGGTTTTGTTGTTTCCTCAAAGGGTGTCCATGTTGATGAATCAAAATTCAAGCAATTAAAACTTGGCCCCAACCCACCAATTTGCAACAAGTGCGCAGTTTTCTTGGTCTTGCGGGTTTCTATCGTCGCTTTGTGAAAGATTTTAGCACAATTGCCGCTCCTTTGCATGCTTTGAGCAAGAAGATCCCTTTGTTTGGGGAACTTTGCAATCAACCGCTTTTGATAAGCTCAAGTCTTTACTTACTCATGCTCCGATTCTTGCTTTGCCCAATTTTGACAAAACTTTTGAGGTTCATTGTGATGCAAGTGGTACCGAATTGGCGGAGTTTTGATGCAAGAAAACGAGCCATTGCTTATTTTAGTGAAAACTCTCCGTGCTCAACTTAATTATCCCATCTATGATAAGGAATTGTATGCTTTAGTCGTGTGCTCCATGTTTGGGAACATTACCTTAGACCTCATGAGTTTGTCATCCATACCGATCATGAAACGCTTAAGTACCTCAAAGGTCAAACTAAATTAAACAAGCGTCATGCCAAATGGAGTGAATTCATTGAATCTTTTCCTTATGTGATCAAGTACATTAAGGGTAAAGAGAATGTAGTTGCCGACGCGCTTTCACGCATATGCATGCTTGTCACTCAACTTGAGTTGAATGTCATTGGTTTTGAGCATATAAAAGACTTGTATGAGCATGATCCATCTTTTGCTTCTCCTTATGCTAAGTGTTTGACGCATACGTCTTGGGAACAATATTACATAAAGGATGGTTATCTTATGAGAGCTAACAAACTTTGCATTCCCGAGTCTTCTCTTCGTTTGCTCCTTTTGCAAGAGGCTCATGGAGGCGGACTCATGGGACACTTTGGACGCGACAAAACATTCGCCACGCCTCCAACAACTACTTTTGGCCCAAGATGTTCATGACGCATAACGCTTCACCACCCGATGCTATACATGTCGCAAAGCTAAGTCTAAAGCTCAATCTCATGGTCTTTACATGCCTCTTCCTATTCCATATCAACCATGGGAAGACATAAGTATGGATTTTGTACTTGGATTGCCTAGGACTCAAAATGGCAAGGATTCCGTGTTTGTTGTTGTGGATAGATTTTCTAAGATGGCACATTTCATTCCTTGCAACAAGATAGACGATGCTTCACATGTTGCAAATCTCTTTTGTAGAGAAATCTTGCGACTCCATGGAGTACCAAAGACAATCGTCTCCGATCGTGACGTCAAGTTCTTGAGTTACTTTTGGAAGACCCTATGCGCCAAGCTCGGAATCAAGCTATTGTTCTCATCCGCATACCATCCTCAAACCGACGGCCAAACGGAGGTGACGAACCGCACTCTATCCACTCTACTTCGTGTCTTGATCAAGAAGAACATCAAGGAATGGGAAGCATGTCTACCCATCGCCGAGTACGCCTACAATCGTGCAAGACATTCTACTACCGGCAAGTCCCCCTTCGAGGTCGTCTACGGTTTTAACCCGTTGTCCCCGTTGGACATTCTACCACTCCCTCTCCAAGAGCGCACCAACATGGATGCAAGTGAACGAGCAAGCTACATCAATAAGATGCACGAGGATACAAGGCACACAATTGAGCGCCAAGTACAACGCCAAGCAAACAAGCTCAACGCCAACAAGCAACCCATCGTCTTCAACATTGGCGATCAAGTGTGGCTACACCTTCGCAAGGACCGATTCCCCAAAGAACGCAAGTCCAAACTTCTCCCTCGAGCCGATGGACCTTTCAAAGTGCTTGCACGCTACAACGACAATGCTTACAAAATCGACATACCTCGAGACAAGTACAACGTGAGCGACATCTTCAACGTCAAGGACCTTGCACCTTTCCATGGAGATGAAGCTTTTGATCCGAGGTCGGATCTCTCCCAAGGGGAGATGATGCGGAGCATCCCTCACTCATCCCCACGGACGTGCCTACATCTCCCTCAACACCACCGGGACCCATGACAAGAGCCCGAGCCAAGGCTATTGAAGATAAGGTGAACTCGCTCCTCTCCGAACTTCTTATTTCTACCCATGAGACATGGCTACTACCTCATTCCGAAACTCTATGTGTAATCAGGTACATGGAGGCGAACCAAGGATCTACTACTTGCAAGAGCCAAGACAGCGAGGACCCCAAGTATGTCGAAGAGGAAGAAGGGATGCAGCTGAAGCTACAGGACACGGACGTCCGACCGCTTCCGGACGTCCGACGATTCCCAGGACACGGACGTCCGACGCCCTCCGGACGTCCGGAACTTCGTCACCCGAATCAAACCTACGGACGACCGGAGCTGACCGGACGTCCGGACTACAATCACCCGAGCCGGAACTACGGACGACCGACAGCCTCCGGACGTCCGGACCCTCCTGAAGCCCCGGACGACCGGTCCTCTACGGACGACCGACGCACCTCCGACAGAGAAGAATCTACGGACGTCCGAACGCGTCCGGACGACCGGACCTTCCCGAGCCTCTGGACGTCCGACGCCTTCCGGACGTCCGATGCCTGATGCGGGCTGAAGCCCATGTACCCCTTCGTTTTGACTTCCATTTGCACTAAGAGTATAAATAGGACCCTCCCATCTCCTAGGTAAGGTTAGCAAAGGATTAGCTCATATTTGTGTGAGAGCTTTGCTCATCCACTTGGCTACTTCTCCTCGGAGATCAGGACCTCTACGGAGAAGATTCCCAAGCGGATTCAAGACCCCCGTCTAGGGTGGACCCATCAAGACCTCCTCTTGGAGAAGAACTACTACTCGTGTATCCTTACCTTTATTGTTCTTGAATCTAGTGCCACTCTATGTGTTCACCGATCTAGCCCTTGTGTAATTGATTTCTTGTCGGTTGAGTGATCTCTCTCTCGTTTTCCCCGTGTTTTCCCTCTTGTTCTTCCGCGTGTTCTTCGTGATTCACCGTAGGATCCGCTCCAACATGAAAGATCGCCCACATAGGGTTTCGCCCTACATCATCATCCCATCAAGAAGATCGCCGACTTCCAACCATACTCAACCCTCATTGAGCTCATGCATCAAGCTACAAAGGCGGAACGCCAAGTGCAAGATGACTTCAAGTACGCCAAGTACTCATCCAAGACCTACGGCTTCTCCAACAACCAAGCTTCAACGACTCCTCCAACATCTACATCAACCAAACCTTCTACAACCAACGACGACAAGTCGAGTTACAAGAGAAAGTCGACAAGTTCAAGTCGTCCTCCTCCTACTACAAGCAACTTCAAGCCGCGTGCTTCATCATCTACTCCGACCGATGAGACCATCAAAACAAGCTCCTTCAAGTGTTTCACTTGCGGCGGCCGAGGCCACAAGTCCTTCGAATGCACCAACAAGCGCACCATGATCCTCAACGACGACGACACCTATGACTGAATGAGTGAGGAGGAGATGGAAGCCCTTGAGCAAGTGGCCATGCACCGGCAAGTAAACAAAGATGAAGATGATCAAGTCTTTTGTGATGAGGATTCGAGCCCCGCTCTCGTTGTCTCCAAGGTCTTGACTCTTCAACATCAACAAGAAGACGACCAAAGATGCCACATCTTCCACACAAAGGCCGGCATCAACGGAAGGTCCGTCAAGGTCATCATCGATGGAGGTAGTTGCCACAACTTGGCAAGTGAAGAACTATGTTCCAAACTTCAATTGGTCAAGAGGAAGCACCCGCACCCCTACAAGGTTCAATGGCTAAGTGACTCCGGCGCTATACGAGTCGAGCATATGGTCCAAGTCTCCTTCAAAATTGGTGCTTATGAAGACACGTTGGAATGTGATGTGGTCCCAATGACCGTTTGCCACCTACTTCTAGGTCGACCATGGCAATTCGACCGTGGTGTCATCCACAATGGGCGCACCAATCACTATAGCTTCAAAATGAAAGGGAAGGAATATGTGCTACGACCTATGTCTCCTACTCAAGTGATAGCCGACAAACAAGCCACCCATCATAGAGACAAGAGTGAGAAAGTGATCCACACAAAAGTGAGAGAGACACAAGCCAAATTTGAGCGACTCTTCGCCTAGAGAGAAAAACCTCATTCTATTTGCCACCAAAAGTGAGATGAGAGAAGTGTGTGAGAACCCATCGAGTGTGACGCACTTTGTCCTTGTGTGCAAGGATGGAGAACCAAAAACTAACACCATTCACGAGCTACCTTTGGTGTTTCAATCTCTTTTGCAGGAATTTCAAGATGTTTTCCCCGATGAGCTACCTCCGGGTCTACCTCCTCTTCGAGGCATTGAGCATCGAATCGACCTCCTCCCCGGAGCGCCTCTACCAAACAAAGCTCCATACCGAGTCAATCCCTAAGAAACCAAGGAGATTCAAAGGCAAGTACAACAACTAATCGACAACGATCATGTACGTGAAAGCTTAAGCCCTTGCTCCGTTCCCGTTATACTTGTGCCTAAGCCCAATGGAAGTTTTCGCTTGTGTTCCGATTGTAGACCTATTAATGCGATCACAGTCCGCTATAGGCATCCCATTCCTCGCTTAGATGATATGCTTGATGAACTTAGTGGAGCCAACTTTTTCTAAAAAATTGACCTTAAAAGTGGCTATTATCAAATCCGCATACAAGAGGGTGATGAATGGAAAACTGCTTTCAAAACCAAATTTGGTTTATATGAGTGGTTAGTGATGCCTATGGGTCTTTCGGAAGCTCCCGGTACTTTTGTGCGTCTTATGCATCATGTGCTTCGTCCTTATATTGGAGTCTTTGTTGTGGTTTACTTTGATGATATTCTTGTATTTAGCAAAACCATGGAAGAGCACATCAATCATGTAAAATCTGTGTTGCAAACTCTTCGCAAGGAAAGCCTTTATGCAAACTTGAAAAAAATGCACTTTTGGAGTTGACAAAGTGGTTTTCTTGGGTTTTGTAGTATCCTCAAAGGGTGTCCATGTTGATGAATCTAAAATTGAAGCAATTAAAACTTGGCCCCAACCAACCAATTTGCAACAACTGCGAAGTTTTCTTGGTCTTGCGGGCTTTTATCGTCGCTTTGTGAAAGATTTTAGCACAATTGCCGCTCCTTTGCATGCCTTGAGTAAGAAGAATACTCCCTTTGTTTGGGGAACTTTGCAATCAACCGCTTTTGATGAGCTCAAGTCTTTGCTTACTCATGCTCCGATTCTTGCTTTGCCCAATTTTGACAAAACTTTTGAGGTTCATTGTGATGCAAGTGGTACCGGAATTGGCGGAGTTTTGATGCAAGAAAAACGAGCCATTGCTTATTTTAGTGAAAAACTCTCCGGTGCTCAACTTAATTATCCCATCTATGACAAAGAATTGTATGCTTTAGTGCGTGTGCTACATGTTTGGGAACATTACCTTAGACCTCATGAGTTTGTCATCCATACCGATCATGAAACGCTTAAATACCTCAAAGGTCAAACTAAATTAAACAAGCGTCATGCAAAATGGAGTGAATTCATTGAATCTTTTCCTTATGTGATCAAGTACATTAAGGGTAAAGAAAATGTAGTTGCCAACGCGCTTTCCCACATATGCATGCTTGTCACTCAACTTGAGTTGAATGTTATTGGTTTTGAGCATATAAAAGACTTGTATGAGCATTATCCATCTTTTGCTTCTCCTTATGCTAAGTGTTTGATGCATACTTCTTGGGAACAATATTACATCAAGGATGGTTATCTTATGAGAGCTAACAAACTTTGCATTCCCGAGTCTTCTCTTCGTTTGCTCCTTTTGCAAGAGGCTCATGGAGGCGGCCTCATGGGACACTTTGGATGCGACAAGACATTCGCCACGCTCTCCAACAACTACTTTTGGCCCAATATTTTCCGCGATGTATCACGCCTCACCAACCGATGCTATACATGTCACAAAGCTAAGTCTAAAGCTCAATCTCATGGTCTTTACATGCCTCTTCCTATTCCATATCAACCATGGGAAGACATTAGTATGGATTTTGTACTTGGTTTGCCTAGGACTCAAAATGGAAAGGATTCCGTGTTTGTTGTTGTGGATAGATTTTCTAACATGGCACATTTCATTCCTTGCAACAAGATAGACGATGCTTCACATGTTGCAAATCTCTTTTGTAGGGAAATCTTGCGACTACATGGCGTACCAAAGACAATCGTCTCCGATCGTGACGTCAAGTTCTTGAGTTACTTTTGGAAGACCCTATGCGCCAAGCTCGGAATCAAGCTCTTGTTCTCCTCGGCATACCATCCTCAAACCGACGGCCAAACGGAGGTGACAAACCGCACACTATCCACTCTACTTCGTGTCTTGATCAAGAAGAACATCAAGGAATGGGAAGCATGTCTACCCATCGTCGAGTGCGCCTACAACCGAGCAAGACATTCGACTACCGACAAGTCCCCCTTCGAGGTCGTCTACGGTTTCAACCCGTTGTCCCCATTGGACATTCTACCACTTCCTCTCCAAGTGCGCACCAACATGGATGCAAGTGAACGAGCAAGCTACATCAAGAAGATGCACGAAGATACACGGCACACCATTGAGCGACAAGTACACCGTCAAGCAACCAAGCTCAACGCCAACAAGCAACCCATCGTCTTCAACATTGGTGATCTTGTGTGGCTACACCTTCGCAAGGACCGCTTCCCCAAAGAACGCAAGTCCAAGCTTCTACCTCGAGCCGATGGACCCTTCAAGGTGCTAGCATGCTACAATGACAACGCTTACAAGATCGACATACCTCGAGACAAATACAACGTGAGCGACATCTTCAACGTCAAGGACCTCGCACCATTCCATGGCGATGAAGGTTTTGATCCGAGGTTGGATCTCTCCCAAGGGGGGGGGGGAGATGATGCGGAGCATCCCACAATCATCCCCATGCATCCACAACCGTCTCATCAAGAGCCAAGAGGACCCATGACACGAGCTAGAGCTAGAGCTCTCGAGAACGAGGTGACCTCCTTCCTTATTGATATCGCATATGATCCACTCGAGACATGGCTACTACCTAAGTCCGATATGATATGCATGATTAGGTGTCAAGGGGAACCTCCCGAGGGTGCACGTGAAGACGGAAAAGCCGCCAAGTCCATGGATGAAGAGAACCAACGGAAACGGGCAAAATCACCTTCCAGGCCCCGGACATCCGCCATGACCCGGACATCCGCCCTGGAGCTTCCACCTCAAATCGCCCAAGCTGCCCAAGTCTCACAGGCCGGACATCCGCTTCCAAGCCGGACATCCGGCCCCAGCCCGGATATCCGGCCTGAAGCCCGGAAATCCGGCACCCCTCTCCCGATTCGGCAGAACTGGTCGTCCCAGCCCGGACATCCGGCGCCTCGCGAAGGCCCGGACATCCGGCCCGACGCGCGGACATCCGGCCTCCCCTGCATGCGTGCAGTGTATCCGGGACGTGTCCCATGTACCCCTTCGCCCCCGAGACTATATATATTTGATCCCCTTCCTCTTTCTACGGTAGCATTGGATTAGCTCATATTCTTGTGTGAGAGCCTTTGCTCATCCACTTGGCTACTTCTCCTCGGAGATCAGGACCTCTACGGAGAAGATCCCCCAAGCGGATTCAAGACCCCCTTCTAGGGTGGACCCCATCAAGACCTCCTATCGGAGAAGAACGGCTACTCGTGTATCCTTACCTTTGTTCACCTTGGATCTCGTGTATCTCTTTGTGTTCTTTGATCTAGCACTTGTGTGACTGATTCCTTGTTGGTTGAGTGTTTTCCCTCGTTCCTCCCCGTGATTTCCTCGTGTTCTTCCGCGTATTCTTCGTGATTCGCCGTAGGAACCTCTCCAACGTGAAAGATCATCCACGTAGGGTTCCGCCCTACATCAAAACTCCTCACTTGTGTGACCGTTTTGGGCTGCGGCCAACTCTCAATAGCTTCAATCTTGGCTTTATCAACTTCAATTCCCTGTGGTGTAACAACATAGCCAAGAAAAGATACTCGGTCGGTGCAAAAGGTGCAGTTCCCAAGGTTACCAAACAAACGTGCATCACGTAGAGCATTAAAAACAGCACGTAAATGTTCCAAATGTTCTTCCAAAGATTTGCTATAAATCAGTATATCATCAAAATAGACTACCACAAATCGTCCAATGAAAGTACGTAAAACTTCGTTCATTAGTCTCATGAAAGTACTAGGTGCATTAGTTAACCCAAAAGGCATGACTAACCACTCATATAAACCAAACCTAGTTTTAAATGCTGTTTTCCATTCATCTCCCAATTTCATACGAATTTGATGGTATCCACTACGCAAATCAACTTTGGAGAATATTGTAGAGCCACTCAATTCATCAAGCATATCATCTAGCCTAGGAATAGGATGACGATAGGTGCGTTAGGTGCAGCCGGTGGTGGTGGTGGTAGACGCGCGAGCAATTCATTAAACTTGTTATCGAGCTTTGTTTCGAACGCCTTCTCAATGCCATCTATCTTCTCCATGGCCTCATCAAATCTATTTAGCACATCTTCCACCTGCCCACTCATCATTTGTTGAAACTTATCATGTAGCGCTTTGTTTGTCATGTTCTCCCAGTCAGTCTCGTCGGCTTGTGATCCTGCCATGGTTAGCAGCAATAGAAACACACAAGAATATGATTCGACAGACTACTAGGAAGTGGTGGTGGTGGTGTGGTGGACAGTCACAAATCCATCAAGCAAATCTCAAATTCTTACCAGTTCTTACCCAGCAGAAAGGTGATCGGCAACCGATGTAGTCAAAACTCTCAAAGCTTGGATAGAGCGATTACGGGGAGAGTCAAGCATACGACGTAGATGTATGTGGAGCTGGGAAGGCTTATAATATGGTAGCAAAATGGGTTAGCAATAATCAATTCAGAGATGCAAAGTTGAATAAGCGCTCAACGACGATGATCTTGTCTTGGTCCTAGGCTAGACCGTGCTAGACACGCGAGCCTAGAACACTAACAAAATCACGGCACTGCACGGAAACAACGGAAAAGCACACTCTGGGATTTTTTTTTCGCTCTTTTTTTTTGCTGCTCTTTTTTTTGTGAAAAAATCACTATAATGGCGAGTGTCTCAAAACTCTTCCCAGGTCAAACTGACAGGATGGGCACGAAATTTTTTTGACCAAAATTTTTTTTTCGACTGCCCGGACCCAAAAACTGGAAATGGGTCAAAAAAACTTTCTATAACAGTGACTGTCTCAATACGCTTAGAAACACCTAAAAATAGGATAGCCAGAAAATTTTTCGACAAGTGCGTTTGCGAAAATTTTTGGGCCTAAACGGAGGGTGGTTTCCGGACACTTTTTTTTTCCGAAACCTACTCCGGCAAGGAAACACGAATCGGAAACTAGATGGATCGCGAAAACAAACCTAATATGCAAGGAACTCGGATTGGTGGTGGATATATGGTGGTGGTATATGGCAGCGGTGGTGGTAGCGGTGGTAGTATATGGATATGGATCGGTGGTGGTATATGGACACGAATTCTTGGTGGTATATGGATACGGATTCAGAGCGGTGATGGTAGGTGGCAGGGGCGACGATGATGGTGCGGTTGCGGCGTGACAACTTATGACCAGAACTCGAAACCCTAAAAGACTAGATGCTAAGACCAGCAACTAGACACGACGATGCACCCGCAAATTCAACAAAGCAAAACCCTAAAAAGATTATGCAAAGGCTCAGATTGGTTCGGATATGATGAACTAACCCTAATTTTTTTTGTGGCTTTTTCGTGGACTATAGGTATGAAGAACAGACTCGATCTAAACTACGGAAAACTGTAAAATCTCACCGAGCAACCTGGAAATCTGATACCACTTGATAGAGGCAAAGGTGTCCCGTCTTTCGATGAGATGTTGGTTTTCGCTTTGGAGGAAGTCGACTTTGACGATCCTACTACTTAACGTCATGAGGCGTCGCGCTACTAGCAATCGCTAAACCAACTCCGAGAGGTTATTGACCACCCCGAGCACGATCAACTGACCACAAGGGTCTGCTTCCTGCGAGCAAACGAAGAACAAGCAAGAAAATGAGATTGCAATCTGGATATTGCGAATATAAGATGAAAGCTTTATTGATCAAGGTGGGGTTCTCGTGGCGCTTTGTGCAGTCGTGGAACACAAACGAAATGCGCCAAGTTGCAGCTATGGCGAACTTTTAATCTAAACAAAACCCAAAGTCTAAACGACGCCTAAGGGCTGTATATATGGAGGAAGAGGAGGGAATTTCGTGGCCCTTGAGGGAGGGGTCCAAACCAACCCTAACTCTTGTCTCCCCACATCTGGACTCTAAAAACAGCCTATACTTAAGTATTTCGAAATTACATGGGCTGGCCCAATAATAAGGTGACGCAGCACCTAGAATAGCCTATGGACGAATATTATGAAGTGGCATCTTGTATATTTCGTCCAAGGCCTCATGCACTCATTAGGGTGGCTTCAAAGTCCTGGAATCATCACTTGTAACTCCGTTCTTGTTCCCCTTGCGCATGCCAACATCTCCATGCTTGAACTTGCTCCAAGGTTCATCTTTCTTGTCCATGGTAGGCCCTTCATTTGTAAGCAAAACAAATGTATCCAATTTAGGCAGCATCATATTCTCATGAACATTGGAATCGTTACCAAGAAACGAAAGTACCTGATAATTCAATTGGCGTGCGCGAGCTCTAGTAATTGGTCCAGTATGTATAGCAGCAGGGGCTGCGGGTGTAACAATGGTATTGATGTCCTCATCACATTGGCCTTGTACGACCTAGGGTTAGTTTTAGGCTTCCTTGGGACGTCCTACCACCTCCTTGACCGCCACCCCTTGCTCCTATATAACTAGATCCATCTAGTAGCTTTTTCCTTGGGATTTGTTTAGTTAAAAGTTAGCCATTGCAACTTCGTGTACTTCGTTTGTGTCCAACGACCAGACCAAGACCGCTTACGGATCCCCACCATTATCAATACATCATATATATTCGCAATATTCAGATTGCTTTATCATATTCTTGCTCGTTCTTCGATTGCTTGCAGGAATAGACCTTCGTGGTCAGGCTGATCGTGCTTCCAGCATCGTCAGTAACCTCAGGAGATTGGTTTAGCGATTGCTAAGGCGCAACGTCGTGCATGTTGTAGTCGGATCGTCAAAGTCTACTCCACCAAATCGATAGTTATCATCTCATCGAAAGATCGGGACCCTCGCCTCTATCAAGTGGTATCAGTTTTCAGGTTGCTCGGTGAGAATTTCCAATTATCCCTAGATTAGATTTATTTTCTTACCTATTGTCCAAGAAAAGCCACAAAAAAGTTAGATCTATTCATCCTTTGTCCAAGCCATCGAGCCTTTGTAGTTTTCTTTTCATTGTTTGCATTATTGAATTATCGGTTGCATCGTCGTGTCGAGTTGCTGGTCTTAGTGTCTAGTTCGTTTAGAGTTTCGAGTTCTGTTCATATTAGTCACGCCGCCGCTGCATCGTTATCTCTTCCGTTGACCACCATCCATCCATCAATTTCCACCACGTGCTACCCACCGTTCATTGTCATAATCATAGTTGACATCGTTCACATCTTCAGTTGATCCAATCTGCATCTTATCTAGTTTGTTTGGAAAGAGGGAGAGAGAAAAAAAAGAGAGAAAAAAAGTAAAAAAAAAGTCAGAGAAAAAAAGAGAGAAAGAAAAAGGAAAAAAAGTGTGAGAAAAAAAGAGAAAAAAAAAACAAAGTTCGGATCTATCCAAACTCAATCTCGTAGCTGAATTCGGATTGGAATCTGTTTTGTGCACTGTTTAGTAAAACAGGCATAACTTCCTCATACGAAGTCCGTTTTGGCTCCGTGAGTACTCAAATGAAAGCTAGAGATGAGCCGCATATAAATAGTTGCAGAAGCTTGTTCAATATTTGGCACCTCAAAATAGGCTTCTAAGTAGGTCTTTTTGCCCTCCGAAGTTCGTGAACACAACTTATTCCAGTTTTTCAAACCAGTTTTAGAATTTTTTGACTCCTCATATCAACTCGGAATTGAGTGATTCTTTTTTCATTGGAAAGCTTGAGTTAGTAGGATTCTTTGAAAAAATTTATCAGAAAATTGGCTCAAACTTTTCAAGAGGAAAGTTGGAGAGAGAGTTATTGTATATCCTGCTTGGCAGTTGTTTTTCATCATTATCTTCACTGCCGTTGTGATCTTCACTTATATCTTGCTGTCCAGAGCTACTTAGTATCCTTCATTGATGCAAGTTCTGCTACGCCGTGACCTCATTAGTGTTCTAGGCTCGCGTCTCTAGTCCGGTCTATCCTAGGACCAGCACATTACCGTCGTTGAGCGTTTATTCAACATTGCATCTTTGAATTGATTATTGCTAATTTTTTTTTGCTACCATATATAGCCAACCCAGCTCCACATATTTCTACACCGTGTATACGTACGTTCCCCTGGCAATCGTTTTACACAATCTTCAGAGTTACTTGACGCCGCTGGTTGCTGTCATCACCGCTGCATGGTAAGAACTTGTAAGATATTGATATTTGCTATCTTGTGAGCGTTTTACCACCACATCCTAGTAGTTCATAGGAACATTATTCTCGAATTTTGTTTCTTGTTTCTACTAATCATGACAGGTTCGGAGATAGAAGTTCTTGGACTGACGCATACATCTCCAAAGATCACGAGTAGGGACAACACACACAAGCACATGGTCGTTTATCTCTTTACCGTCATTTGAGGGTAGATTTAATCCTGCTATTTATCTTGCTTGGGAGCTTGAAGTTGAACAAGTTTTTAGTCACCATGACTTTTCTGAACTTGAGCGAGTACGAGCTGCCACTAGAGCATTTATGGTTTTGCTTCATTTGGTGGAGTGTGCATTGTAAGAAAAACAATGATAACCAACCCACAACTTGGAAAGATTTGAAAGATGTAATGAGACAACAATTTTTCCGTCCTTACTATCGTCGTGAATTACTTCGCAAATTGGAACAATTAAAACAAGGCAGTAACACTGTACATGCTTACTACCAAGAGTTCAAATCTTATATGCATCATTTTGACATAGAAGAATCTGAGGATGATAAAATGAATAGATTTTTTGGTGGTTTGAACCATGATATTCAGGCACGATTTCAGTATATATTACTGGTATGTATGTTCGTGCTTGTACCTTTGAGAGACAGTTACATGAGGATGCATTGGATGACTACAACACCTACTATTCTAGTCCATGCTCACCACCACCGCTTGGTTCCTCCACCGGTGCACCTAGTAGAGTAGCCACACCTCAGATTGTGAGCACGACATCATCTCAAGAGTATGGTACATTGCCATCATCCGTACCTACATCAGCTACATCTTTGCAACAAGGTAATCAAAGGTATTGATGATATAACTTCACATGAGAATGATGCATGTCTAGTTAACTTGAATACATCATGTGTTGAGTTACCTGTTGATTTGAGCGCATCACCTATTTTAGAGAATCATGTTACTCTCATGAATGCGTCATGTGATCAAACAACTGAAATACCAACAATTTTGAGTGCATCCAATGAATTAACTATTGATGCAAAAGAACCAATGTTTAATCATTTTGATATGACCTCTAATCTTGGTGATGATTCTGTGTCGAATAACTTATTGCATGTTTGCTTATTTAAGCATGTTGTAGCATGTAAACTTGATGCAAGTAAGGTTTATTCACCAATGTTGGGATGGTTTAATGATGAACATTGTCAATCTTTTGAAATGAATAAGAGCTTCACTTATATGTGCAAACTGAGTTGCAATATTTTCATGCCTTCTACTTCTTGTGATAATGTTTTGGCTTTAGATTTTATGAACTATGCAAGTTACTCATCTATTCATGTGTCATATGTGCAAAAATCAAGGGAAGTAAAAAATGGATGACATATACATATACAACATGTACACCTTGTCTCATTTGTTAGCCACATTTTAGATTAAGCAACGCCGAGGACGGCTTTGTTTTCAAGAAGGGGAGGATGATGAGGACATGGCCACCTTCGACACAACCAAAAATATTGCATACATGTATATTTGTGAGGTGATTTCTAATGCAAACTATGCAATAATTTATTTATGTCATCCAGGACAAAAATACTTCACAAACTTTTGTGCCGTGTCTAATTGCAGGTGTATGGGACATTTGTACAATCCACATATGAAGATAAGGGAGAAAGAGATGTTTACTTGCTATTCAAAAAGTTTTCTCACGTCACTTTTGGCCCAAGAGAAGATAGAGTCCAAGTCTCTCACGTTCGGACTCAGATTCGGACTGCAGACATACGACTAAAACGTCAATAACTTTTTCATCCGGACTCCAAATTGGGTGATTCTTTTTTTGTTGGAAAATAGATTTCGTGCACCTTCCAACCCTATTGGATTCACCTTCAAATTCGTCTGGAGCGTTGAGTTATGGACGAAACAATCTGATGCTCCAGCAGAATCCGAGTCAAACTACAAGTCCAAAGGTGTTACATCACCTCCGCTTGGGCCCATTGGCCTTGTACGACCTAGGGTTAGTTTTAGGCTGCCTTGGGACGTCCTACCACCTCCTTGGCCGCCACCCCTTGCTCCTATATAACTAGATCCATCTAGTAGCTTTTTCCTTGGGATTTGTTTAGTTAAAAGTTAGCCATTGCAACTTCGTGTACTTCGTTTGTGTCCAACGACCAGAACAAGACCGCTTACGGATCCCCACCATTATCAATACATCATATATATTCGCAATATTCAGATTGCTTTATCATTCGATTGCTTGCAGGAATAGACCTTCGTTCGTCGTCGCTGATCGTGCTTCCAAAGATCGTCAAGAACCTCAGGAGATTGGTTTAGCGATTGCTAAGGCGCAACGTCGTGCATGTTTGTAGTCGGATCGTCAAAGTCTACTCCACCAAATTGATAGTTATCATCTCATCGAAAGATCGGGACCCTCGCCTCTATCACTAACTCCCAAGTAAGATATATATCAGGAACATATCTACCATCAAATGGTGGAATATTCAATTTCAGTTTAGGGAGATGGTCATGATCTCGTACCTGAGGGGGAGCCCTAACATTGCCATTATTTGCATGTGGACGACCTGGTGGTTGTGGTGCTGGTGGTTGCACGTAGTTCTGATGTTGATCAACCTCATCCTCGTAATCTCCCACATAATCATCCTCCTCCACATCAGCAGCAGGAGCCACGAAGTATCAACAAAGACACCAAAGCAGCTTGGCCAGGCTGAAGAGGGACACGGCTCGCTCGGCGGAGGGCTGTTTCGCGACGTGGAGGTAGTCGTTGTTGCTGTAGAGGTGTGTCAGGTGCAGCCGGTGGTGGTGGTGGAAGACGAGCGAGCAATTCATTAAATTTGTTATCGAGCTTTGTTTCGAACGCCTTCTCAATGCCATCTATCTTCTCCATGGCCTCATCAAATCTATTTAGCACATCTTCCACCTGTCCACTCATCATTTGCTGAAACTTATCATGTAACTCTTTGTTTGTCATGTTCTCCCAGTCAGTCTCGTCGGCTTGTGATCCTGCCATGGTTAGCAGCAATAGAAACACACAAGAATATGATTCTACAGACTACTAGGAAATTGTGGTGGTGGTGGTGTCACAAATCCGTCAAGCAAATCTCATAGTCTTACCAGTTCTTACCCAGCAGCAGGCGGTGATCGGCAACCGTTGTAGTCAAAAACTCTCAAAAGCTTGGATAGAGCGATTACCAGGGAGAGTCAAACGCATGATGTAGATGTATGTGGAGCTGGGAAGGCTTATAATATGGTAGCAAAAAGGGTCAGCAATAATCAATTCAGAGATGCAAAGTTGAATAAACGCTCAACGACGGTACTGTGCTGGTCCTAGGCTAGACCGTGCTAGAGACGCGACCCTAGAACACTAACAAAATCACGGCGCTG
The DNA here is from genome assembly GCA_021605205.1 of Aegilops longissima. Taxonomy (NCBI): domain Eukaryota; kingdom Viridiplantae; phylum Streptophyta; class Magnoliopsida; order Poales; family Poaceae; genus Aegilops; species Aegilops longissima. The sequence continues at coordinate 320,303,129 of CM038681.1, read as the reverse complement.
CACGTAAACAAGGGAAAAGCACACTCTGGAATTTTTTTTTCGCTCTTTTTTTTGCGCTGCTTTTTTTTTTGCGCTGCTCTTTTTTTTTGTGAAAAATCACTATAATGGCGAGTGTCTCAAAACTCTTCCCAGGTCAAACTGACAGGATGGGCACGAAATTTTTTCGACCAAATTTTTTTTTCGACTGCTCGGACCCAAAAACTGGAAACGGGTCAAAAAAAACTTTCTATAACGACGACTGTCTCAATATGCTTAGAAACACCTAAAAATAGGATAGCCAGAAAATTTTTCGACAAGTGCGTTTTCGGAAAATTTTGGGCCTAAACGGAGGGTGGTTTCGGACTCTTTTTTTCCAAAACCTACTCCGGCAAGGAAACACGAATCGAAACTAGATGGATCTCAAAACAAACCTAATATGCAAGGAACTCGGATTGGTGGTGGATATATGGTGGTGGTATATGGCAGCGGTGGTGGTAGCGGTGGTAGTATATGGATATGGATCGGTGGTGGTATATGGACACGGATTGGTGGTGGTATATGGATACGGATTCGGAGCGGTGATGGTAGGTGGCAGGGGCGATGATGATGGTGCGGTGGCGGCGTGACAACTTATGACAAGAAATTGAAACACTAAAAGACTAGACGCTAAGACTAGCAACTAGACACGACGATGCAACCGCAAATTCAACAAAGCAAAACCCTAAAAAGATTATGCAAAAGCTCAGATTGGTTCGGATATGATGAACTAACCCTAATTTTTTTTGTGGCTTTTTCGTGGACTATAGGTATGAAGAACAGACTCGATCTAAACTACGGAAAACTGTAAAATCTCACCGAGCAACCTGGAAATCTGATACCACTTGATAGAGTCAAAGGTGTCCCGTCTTTCGATGAGATGTTGGTTTTCGCTTTGGAGGAAGTCGACTTTGACGATCCGACTACGAGCGTCGAGGGGCGTCGCGCCTTAGCAATCGCTAAACCAACTCCAAGATATTCTTGACCACGCCGAGCACGATCAACCTGACCACGAGGGTCTGTTTCCTGCGAGCAAACGAAGAACAAGCAAGAAACTGAGATTGCAATCTGGATATTGCGAATATAAGATGAAAGCTTTATTGATCAAGGTGGGGTTCTGTGACGCCTTTGTCTGGTCGTTGAATACAAACGAAGTACGCTTTGCAGCTATGGCGAACTTTTAATCTAAACAAAACCCAAAGTCTAAATGGTGCCCTAAGGGCTGTATATATGGAGGAAGAGGGGGGGAATTTCGTGGCCCTTGGTGGAGGGGTCCGAAATCAACCCTATCTCTTGTTTCCCCACACATACGGACTCTAAAAATAGCCTATACTTGTGTATTTCAAAATTACAAGGGCCTGGCCCAATAATAAGGTGACGCAGTGATGTAGGGCGGAACCCTACGTGGACGATCTTTCACGCTTGGAGAGAATCCCTACGACGAACACGAAGAACGAGCGGAAGAACACGAGGGAAAACACGAGGAGAACGAGAGAGAGATCACTCAACCGACAAGAAAACGATCACACAAGTGCTAGATTATCGAATGCATAAAGTGATACAAGATCCGAGATCAACAAAGGAAAGATACAAGGGTAGCCGTTCTTCTCCGCGAGGAGGTCTTGATGGGGTCCACCCTAGGAGGGGGTCTTGAATCCGCTTGGGGGATCTTCTCCGTAGAGGTCCTGATCTCGAAGGAGAAGTAGCCAAGTGGATGAGCAAAGGCTCTCACACCGAAATATGAGCAAATCCAAAGCTAACCCTAGAAAGGATGAGGGAAGGTCTATTTATAGTCTAGGACCTCCAAGGGGTAAGTTGGGGCGAACGAGTACATGGGCCTCGGCCCGACACGCTGCACAGCAGGCGGTAATACCGTTGCTTCATGGCGGTAGTACCGCTTTCAGCGATAGTACCGCTTTGGGCGGTAGTACCGCTTTCAGCGGTAGTACCGCTTATCTTGAGCGGTAGTACCGCTCCGGCGCTGCTCGATTCTGGAGTGTGTCGGGTTCTGCGAAGTAGGCGGATGGAGAGGTAGTACCGCTTGGCTCCCAGCGATAGTACCGCTTGGCTTGAGCGGTAGTACCGCTCCGCTGACTCTGCAGTTCTTCCTCTTGCTCTTGGTGTCCATCTTGAGCTGTAGCTTCTCCTAGGTTGGTTCCTTGGTACCTAAGCATGCACAACATTCGGATTGAGGTAGTAGCCATGTCTCGAGAGGGTCATATGATATTTCACTAAGGAGAGAAGTCACCTCGGTCTCGAGAGCTCGGGCTCGTGCTCTCGTCATGGGTCCTTTGGAGCTTGGTGAGGCGACGGAAGGTCCATGGGGATGATCGAAGGATGCTCCGCATCATCTCCCCCTTGGGAGAGATCCGACCTCGGATCAAAAGCTTCATCTCCATGGAAAGGTGCGAGGTCCTTGACGTTGAAGATGTCGCTCACGTTGTACTTGTCGCGAGGTATGTCGATCTTGTAGGCGTTGTCGTTGTATCGTGCTAGTACCTTGAAAGGTCCGTCGGCTCGAGGGAGAAGTTTGGACTTGCGTTCTTTGGGGAAGCGGTCCTTGCGAAGGTGTAGCCACACTAGATCACCAATGTTGAAGACGATGGGTTGCTTGTTGGCGTTGAGCTTGTTTGCTTGGCGTTGTACTTGGCGCTCGATGGTGTGCCTTGTATCTTCGTGCATCTTCTTGATGTAGCTTGCTCGTTCACTTGCATCCATGTTGGTGCGCTCTTGGAGAGGAAGTGGTAGAATGTCCAATGGGGACAACGAGTTGAAACCGTAGACGACCTCGAAGGGGGACTTGCCGGTAGTTGAATGTCTTGCACGATTGTAGGCGTACTCGGCGATGGGTAGACATGCTTCCCACTCCTTGATGTTCTTCTTGATCAAGACACGAAGTAGAGTGGATAGTGTGCGGTTCGTCACCTCCGTTTGGCCGTCGGTTTGAGGATGGTATGCCGAGGAGAACAAGAGCTTGATTCCGAGCTTGGCACATAGGGTCTTCCAAAAGTAACTCAAGAACTTGACGTCACGATCGGAGACGATTGTCTTTGGTACGCCATGGAGTCGTAAGATTTCCCTACAAAAGAGATTTGCAACATGTGAAGCATCGTCTATCTTGTTGCAAGGAATGAAATGTGCCATTTTAGAAAATCTATCCACAACAACAAAGACGGAATCCTTGCCATTTTGAGTCCTAGGCAAACCAAGTACAAAATCCATACTAATGTCTTCCCATGGTTGATATGGAATAGGAAGAGGCATGTAAAGACCATGAGAATGAGCTTTAGACTTAGCTTTGCGACATGTGTAGCATCGGTTGGTGAAGCGTGAGACGTCGCGGAACATCTTGGGCCAAAAGTAGTTGTTGGAGAGTGCGGCGAATGTCTTGTCACGTCCAAAGTGTCCCATGAGGCCGCCTCCATGAGCCTCTTGCAAAAGGAGCAAACGAAGAGAAGACTCGGGAATGCAAAGTTTGTTAGCTCTCATAAGGTAACCATCCTTGATGTAATATTGTTCCCAAGACGTATGCGTCAAACACTTAGCATAAGGTGAAGCAAAAGATGGATCATGCTCATACAAGTCTTTTATATGCTCAAAACCAATAACATTCAACTCAAGTTGAGTGACAAGCATGTTTATGCGTGAAAGCGCGTCGGCAACTACATTTTCTTTACCCTTAATGTACTTGATCACATAAGGAAAAGATTCAATGAATTCACTCCATTTGGCATGACGCTTGTTCAATTTAGTTTGACCTTTGAGGTACTTAAGCGTTTCATGATCGGTATGGATGACAAACTCATGCGGTCTAAGGTAATGTTCCCAAACATGTAGCACACGCACTAAAGCATACAATTCTTTGTCATAGATGGGATAATTAAGTTGAGCACGGAGAGTTTTTCACTAAAATATGCAATGGCTCGTTTTTCTTGCATTAAAACTCCGCCAATTCGGTACCACTTGCATCACAATGAACCTCAAAAGTTTTGTCAAAATTGGGCAAAGCAAGAATCGGAGCATGAGTAAGCAAAGACTTGAGCTCATCAAAAGCGGTTGATTGCAAAGTTCCCCAAACAAAGGGAGTATTCTTCTTGCTCAAAGCATGCAAAGGAGCGGCAATTGTGCTAAAATCTTTCAAAGCGACGATAGAAACCCATAAGACCAAGAAAACTTCGCACTTGTTGCAAATTGGTGGGTTGGGGCCAAGTTTTGATTGCTTCAATTTTAGATTCATCAACATGGACACCCTTTGAAGAAACAACAAAACCCAAAAAACCACTTTGTCGACTCCAAAAGTGCATTTTTCAAATTTGCATAAAGGCTTTCCTTGCGAAGAGTTTGCAACACAGATTTTACATGATTGAAGTGCTCTTTCATGGTTTTGCTAAACACAAGAATATCATCAAAGTAGACCACAACAAAGACTCCAATATAAGGACGAAGCACATGATGCATAAGACGCACAAAAGTACCGGAGCTTCGAAAGACCCATAGGCATCACTAACCACTCATATAAACCAAATTTGGTTTTGAAAGCAGTTTTCCATTCATCACCCTCTTGTATGCGTATTTGATAATAGCCACTTTTAAGATCAATTTTGAGAAAAGTTGGCTCCACTAAGTTCATCAAGCATGTCATCTAAGCGAGGAATGGGATGCCTATATCGAACGGTAATAGCATTGATAGGTCTACAATCGAACACAAGCGGAAACTTCCATCGGGCTTAGGCACAAGAATAACCGGAACGGCACAAGGGCTTAGGCTTTCACGTACATGACCGTTGTCGATGAGTTGTTGTACTTGCCGTTGAATCTCCTTGGTTTCTTCGGATTGACTCGGTATGGAGCTTTGTTTGGTAGCGGCGCTCGGGGATGAGGTCGATTCGATGCTCAATGCCTCGAAGAGGAGGTAGACCCGAGGTAGTTCATCGGGAAAACATCTTGAAATTCCTGCAAAGAGATTGAAACACCAAAGGTAGCTCGTGAATGGTGTTAGTTTTTGGTTCTCCATCCTTGCACACAAGGACAAAGTGCATCACACTCGATGGGTGCTCACACACTTCTCTCATCTCACTTTTGGTGGCAAATAGAATGAGGTTTTTCTCTCTAGGCGAAGAGTCTCTCAAATTTGGCTTGTGGCTCTCACTCACTTTTGGGTGGATCACTTTCTCACTCTTTTCTCTATGATGTGTGGCTTGCTTGTCGGCTATCACGTGACTAGGAGACATAGGTCGTAGCACATATTCCTTCCCTTTCATCTTGAAGCTATAGTGATTGGTTCGCCCATTGTGGATGACACCACGGTCGAATTGCCATGGTCGACCAAGAAGGAGGTGGCAAACGGTCATTGGGACCACATCACACTCCAAAGTGTCTTCATAAGCACCAATTTTGAAGGAGACTTGGACCGTATGCTCGACTCAGATAGTGCTTGAGTCACTTAGCCATTGAACCTTGTAGGGGTGTGGGTGCTTCCTCTTGACCAATTGTAGCTTGGAGCATAGTTCTTCACTTGCCAAGTTGTGGCAACTACCTCCATCGATGATGACCTTGATGGACCGTCCATTGATGCGGCTTTTGTGTGGAAGATGTGGCATCGTTGGTCTTCTTCTTGTTGATGTTGAAGAGTCAAGACCTTGGAGACAACGAGGCGGGCTCGAATCCTCATCACAAAAGACTTGATCATCTTCATCTTCATTCACTTGCGGTGCATGGCCACTTGCTCAAGGGCTTCCATTTCCTCTTCACTCATAGAGTCATATGTGCCATCGTCGTTGAGGATCATGGTGCGCTTGTTGGTGCATTCAGATGACTTGTGGCCTCGGCCGCCGCAAGTGAAACACTTGAAGGAGCTTGTCTTGATGGTCTCATCGGTCGGAGTAGAGGATGAAGCACGCGGCTTGAGGTTGCTTGTAGTAGGAGGAGGACGACTTGAACTTGTCGATGTCTTCTTGTAACTTGACTTGTCGTCGTTTCTTGAAGGAAGCTTGGTTGGTGTAGATGTTGGAGGAGTCGTTGAAGCTTGGTTGTTGGAGAAGCCGTAGGTCTTGGATGAGTACTTGGCGTACTTGAAGTCATCTTGTATTTGGCGTTCCGCCTTTGTAGCTTGATGTCTGAGCTCAATGAGGGATGAGTATGGTTGGAAGTCGGCGATCTTCTTGATGGGATGATTGAGTCCGTTCAAGAAACGTGCCATAGTTTGCTCATCATCTTCCTTGACATTGGCTCGAATCATGGCTATCTCCATCTCCTTGTAGTATTCTTCAACGCTCTTTGTTCCTTGCTTGAGTAGTTGGAGTTTCTTGAAGAGGTCGCGGTTGTAGTAGGTTGGCACAAAACGTGCTCGCATGACATCCTTCATTTGAGCCCAAGTGGTGATTGGGGGTTCACCTCTTGCTTGTCGTCGCTCAATGATTTGTTCCCACCATATGAGCACATAGTCTTGGAACTCAAGTGATGCCATAGCGATTTTCTTCGCTTCATCGTAGTTGTGCAAGCGGAAGATTTTGTCAACCTTCAATGCCCATGAGAGGTAGTCTTCGGGGTCATTGCTTCCATTGAACTTTGGCATGGTGAATTTTAGCTTGCAGTGGCGTTGCTCTTCATTGTGTTGTTGGCGATGTTGATGATGACGTCCTTGGCGTGGAATGTACTCGCCTTCATGTTGCTCTTGGCGCGGAGGAAGACCATGATCAACTTGCTCTTGTTGAACTTGATGTTGAGGTGGAGCTTGACGAGCTTGTGGAGGAGCTTGAGGAACTTGACGTTGTACATGAGGTTGGTAGTTCCTCTCGTGGATTTCTTCTCGAAGGGCTTCCTCTTGATTGCGCCGTTCGCGATTGCGGTTGGCGAAGGCTCGACTTGATTCTTGAAGGGCACGTTGCGCCTCAAGAGCTTGCGCTTCACGTTGTTGTTGTTGAAGACGTTGAGCCTTGGCGTCTTGTTTGTCTTGGTGACGACGTGCTCTTTCTTCCTCTTGTTGGCGACGAAGACGTTGTCGTTCTTGGGCTTGAGCAAAAGCCTCTTGGTTTGATTGAGGACGAGGAACTTGATCATCAACTTGCTCTTGTGAATGCTTGTCATGTAGCGGGTTGCGAGATGCATGACGGTCTTGGCGCGCGGCTCGTCGGAGAGTGTTCGATGACGGTGTACTTGAGTCGTAGAAGGTGTCGTCGGAATGTCGACTCGAGCGGCTCCGTCTTGATGATGAAGAAGTGGAATGATGCCGTGTTCTCATCAATGCGCGGATCTCGTCCATTCTTGCATCATTTTCTACCTTGTGAGCCTCGAACTTGTTGTCGAAGTAGTCTCTTGTACGTTGCTCGGAGAGTCGCAAGTCGGTGGCTAGGTTGTCGATGCGGTCGCTCATTGCTTGTTGTTCTTGGTGCAACGCTCGTTGTGCACCAAAGAGGTGGCTCTTGGTGACGTATGAGGACATGTCGTCGTCTTTCTCGATGAAGAGTGGGTTGGTAGAAGAACTTGGCCTATCCATCATTCCAAACAAGATGTGAGTGGTAGAACGGAAAGAACTTATACCAATGTACCTTTGACCGATGTTGAAAATGAATCAAGTTCACTCAAATGCGGACAATGAAATAGCACTCTTGGTACCGATTCTTGTCGGTTCTCACACCTACACAAATAAAAGCTTATGGTGGAGCTCGGTTAGGATGGTGGCACAAAATTTGATGCAATTGTAAGTGAGACTCAATAAAGTTGAAAAAGATTCGCAAATTCGCAAATGTAACAAGTAGACCAAGCAAGTAGTGGTACACGGAAACACACACGCAAATAGATAAGTGGGATTGTGCAAACCAAAAGTGAGCCAAAATGTGGAAACCACGAGAATGCTCTTGTTGCACAATACTAGAGAGACGCTAGCACGATTGCACAAAAGGCGGATACGCGACTTGTGCACAACCTATTAGGCAAAAATGCAACGATCTCTATCCCAAGTATGCTATATGTATGATATTTCGGTGCTATGATCCAAGATGATCGGATATGACAATCTTAATGTTGTATGATGCTATGGTTCTTGCTTATAAGCTCTTTGCTTATCTTTCCTCTTTGCTTAAAAGCTTGGGTGGCTCTTTCCTTTTGAGCTCTTTTCTTATGCAAACTTCATGAACCAAGATAGCAATTGTGTATGCGATGACAACATTGTGACACACAAGTTGATCTCAAGATATGCACCACTTTGGTATGCTATGTATGCTATGGAGTATGATCACTAAAGTGCACAAGTCACGTTGCCGGCAATACTCAATGGCTAGTCTCGATGGGTAAGCAACGCAAAAGTAAGGCTATGTGGTTATCAATGCAATTGCGAGAGATGACAAAGATGTCGTCGAGGTTACCGCCCTGACGATGATGAGTCCTTGGCGAAGATGAGTGGTGGTGATGTTGACGTCGAACCGTACCTATATAGCCGCAACACAATAGGACACGGGAACCACAACTCAAATTCTCAAAGACCAAAAGCGAAAATGTGGTAGCGGAAAGCGGAGGTGGTATAGCGGATGATGTGGTTTAAGCCCTAGGCAAAGATGCCGATGTTCGGAAAATTTGATGGTGTCAAAAGGTGGTGAAACCAAGGTGAGGACTTGAACACGTCGATAGCTTCAAACGAGCCAAAGAACACTCAAATCGGAGTTCGGAGTGAAAAGATATGATGAAAATGGTGAAAGTCGGAAGGCTGAAACGGCTAGGGCGGTAGTACCGCTGGAGAGGGCGGTAGTACCGCTCGTGGCGGTAATACTGCTTGGAACGGGCGGTAGTACCGCTCGTGTCGCGATTTTTCGATTTTTAGGCTGAGCGGGCTGGCGGAAGTGCCGTGCTCAGCGGTAGTACCGCTAGGAGGCGGTAGTACCGCTCACAGCCGGTAGTACCGCTCGAGGGCGATAGTACCGCTCGCGTCGATTTTCTCGATTGCTCGAACCGTGGCGCGATTTTGGGGCGGAAATGGGCGATTTCGGGGTCAAAATTGATGGATTTTGTGGATGGAAAGAGGTGAAACTTGGGGAGATGCTAGATCGACTAAACAAAGCAAATCCACGGATCAAAATCAACAAAATTTCATCACACTAACAAATCACAAAAAAATTTGGGGCTATTTTTGTGGGGAATTTTCGAATTAGGACAAAACAACAAAATCAAGCTAGAAAAAGAGGGTAGGGGCTCCAATAACGTGATCAACGTGGCTCATGATACCATGATGATGTAGGGCGGAACCCTCGTGGGCGATCTTTCACGCTTGGAGAGAATCCTCTCGACGAACACGAAGAACGGCGGAAGAACACGAGGGAAAACACGAGGAGAACGAGAGAGATCACTCAACCGACAAGAAAACGATCACACAAGTGCTAGATTATCGAATGCATAAAGTGATACAAGATCCGAGATCAACAAAGGAAAGATACAAGGGTAGCCGTTCTTCTCCGCGAGGAGGTCTTGATGGGGTCCACCCTAGGAGGGGTCTTGAATCCGCTTGGGGATCTTCTCCGAGAGGTCCTGATCTCGAAGGAGAAGTAGCCAAGTGGATGAGCAAAGGCTCTCACACGAAATATGAGCAAATCCAAAGCTAACCCTAGAAAGGATGAGGGAAGGTCTATTTATAGTCTAGGACCTCCAAGGGGTAAGTTGGGGCGAACGAGTACATGGGCCTCGGCCCGACACGCTACTGACGCAGGCAGGCGGTAGTACTGTTGCTTCATGGCGGTAGTACCGCTTTCAGTGATAATACCGCTTTGTGGTGATAGTACCGCTTTCAGCGGTAGTACCGCTTATCTTGAGCGGTAGTACCGCTCCAACGCCGCTCGATTCCTGGGTGTGTCGGGTTCTGCGAAGTAGGCGGATGGAGAGCGGTAGTACCGCTTGGCTCCCAGCCGTAGTACCGCTTGGCTTGAGCGGTAGTACCGCTCCCGCTGACTCTGCAGTTCTTCCTCTTGCTCTTGGTGTCCATCTTGAGCTGTAGCTTCTCCTAGGTTGGTTCCTTGGTACCTAAGCATGCACAACATTCCGGATTGAGGTAGTAGCCATGTCTCGAGAGGGTCATATGATATTTCACTAAGGAGAGAAGTCACCTCGGTCTCGAGAGCTCGGGCTCGTGCTCTCGTCATGGGTCCTTTTGGAGCTTGGTGAGGCGACGGAAGGTCCATGGGGATGATCGAAGGATGCTCCGCATCACGCAGCACCTAGAATAGCCTCGGGGCGAAATTTATGAAGTAGCATCTTGTATATTTCGTCCAAGGCTTCATGCACCCATTATGGTGGCTTCAAAGTCCTGAAATCATCACTTGTAACTCCGTTCTTGTTCCCCTTGCGCATGGCATCATCTCCATGCTTGTTCTTGCTCCAATGTCCATCCTTCTCCAAGCTAGGCCCTTCATTTGTAAGCAAAACAAATGTATCCAATTTAGGCAGCATCATATTCTCATGAACATTAGAATCATTACCAAGAAACGAAAGTACCTGATAATTTAATTGGCGTGCGCGAGCTCTAGTAATTGGTCCAGTATATGTAGCAGTAGGGGTTGTGGGTGTAACAATGGTATTGATGTCCTCATCACCCATTGTCCCCATTGGACATTCTACCTCTTCCTCTACAAGAGCGCACCAACATGGATGCGAGTGCACGGGCAAGCTACATCAAGAAGATGCATGAGGATACAAGACAAACCATCGAGCTCCAAGTACAACGACTAGCGACCAAGCTCAACGTCAACAAGCAACCCATGGTCTTCAACATTGGTGATCTAGTGTGGCTACACCTTCGCAAGGAACGCTTCCCCAAAGAACGCAAGTCCAAGCTTCTTCCTAGAGCCGATGGACCTTTCAAGGTGCTATGCACGCTACAACGACAACGCCTACAAAATCGACCTACCTCGAGACAAGTACAATGTGAGCGACATCTTCAACGTCAAGGACCTCGCACCTTACCATGGAGATGAAGCTTTTGATCCGAGGTCGGATCTCTCCCAAGGGGGGGGGGGAGATGATGCGGAGCATCCCTCGCTCATCCCCATGGACGTGCCTACATCTTCCTCAACGCCACTAGGACCCATGACAAGAGCTCGAGCTAAGGCTATCGAAGATAAGGTGGATTCGCTCCTCTCCGAACTCCCTCGTCCTACTCACGAGACATGGCTACTACCTCATTCGGAGACTCTATGTGTAATCAGGTACATGGAGGTGAGCCAAGGATCAACTACTTGCGAGAGCCAAGACGGCGAGGACTCCAAGCATATTGAAGAACAAGAAGAGATGCTGCTGAAGGCATAGGCACCAGATGTCCAACGCCCTCCGGACGTCCGACGAGTCCCAGGACCCGGACGACCGGACTCTTCGGACGTCCGGCACTTTGCCACCCGAACCAAAACTACGGACGACCGAAGCCTCCGGCCGTCCGGCCGACGCACGCCCGAACCGAATCTACGGACCACCGACAACTTCCGGACGTCCGGACCTTCACGAAGCTCCGGACGACCGACCCTCTCCGGACGTCCGACGCGCCCACGACAGAACTGATTCTACAGACGCCCGAGCCCGTCCGGACGTCCGGACCGTCCCGAGCCTCCGGACGTCCGATGCCTTCCGGACGTCCGACGCCTGTGTGTTGACTTCGTTTGGGCCGCAGCCCTTGTACCCCTTCGCCCCCTAGACTATATATACTCCTTCTTCCCCAACTTTCTAGGGTTAGCTTTGGTTTAGCTCATGTTTGTGTGAGAGCCTTGCTCATCCACTTGGTTACTTCTCCTCGGAGCTCAGGACCTCTACGGAGAAGATCCCCCAAGCGGATTCAAGACCCCCTTCTAGGGTGGACCCCATCAAGACCTCCTCTCGGAGAAGAACGGCTACTCGTGTATCCTTACCTTTGTTGATTGTGGATCATATGCATCTCTTTGTGTTCGGTGATCTAGCACTTGTGTGATTGATTCCTTGTTGGCTGAGTGATTTCTCTCTCGTTTCCTCCGTATTCCCCTTTGTGCTTCCGCATGTTCTTCGTGACTCCCCATAGGATCCACTCCAAACGTGAAAGATCGTCCACATAGGGTTCCGCCCTACATCAGGTTGGCACAAAACGTGCTCTCATGACATCTTTCATTTGAGCCCAAGTGGTGATTGGAGGTTCACCTCTTGCTTGTCGCCTCTCAAGGATTTGTTCCCACCATATGAGCACATAGTCTTGGAACTCAAGTGATGCCATAGCGATCTTCTTCTCTTCCTCATAGTTGTGCAAACGAAAGATTTTGTCGACCTTCAATGCCCATGAGAGGTACTCTTCGGGGTCATTGCTTCGGTTGAACTTGGGCATGGTGAATTTGAGCTTTCCATAGCGTTGCTCTTCATTGTGTTGTTGGAGATGGTGATGATGACGCCCTTGACGTGGATTGCAATTGTCTTCATGTTGCTCTTGGTGTGGATGAAGACCATGATCAACTTGCTCTTGTTGAACTTGAGGTTGAGGTGGAGCTTGATGAGCTTGTGGAGGAGCTTGAGGAACTTGACATTGTACATGGGGTTGGTAGTTCCTCTCTTGGATTTCTTCTCGAAGGGCTTCCTCTTGATTTCGCCGTTCACGATTGCGGTTGGCGATGGCTCGACTTGATTCTTGAAGGGCACGTTGCGCCTCAAGAGCTTGCTCTTCACGTTGTTGTCGTTGAAGACGTTGCGCCTCGGCGTCATGTTCTTCTTGGTGTAGACGCGCTCGTTCTTCCTCTTCGTGCCGTAGTCGTTGTCGTTCTTGAGCTTGGGCAAAAGCAGCTTGGTTTGATTGAGGACAAGGGACTTGCTCATCGACTTGCTCTTGTGAATGCTTCTCATGTAGCGGGTTGCGAGATGCATGACGGTCTTGACGCGCGGCTCGTCCAGGAGTGTTCGATGACGGTGTACTTGAGTCATAGAAGGTGTCATCGGAGTGTCGACTCGAGCGGCTCCGTCTTGAGGATGAAGAAGTGGAATGATGCCGGTTCCTCATCAAGGCGTGGATCTCGTCCATTCTTGCATCATTCTCTTGCTTGTGAGCGTCGAACTTGTTGTCGAAGTAGTCTCTTGTATGTTGCTCGGAGAGTCGCAAGTCGGTGGCGAGGTTGTCGATGCGGTCGCTCATTGCTTATTGCTCTTGGTGCAACGCTCGTTGTGCACCAAAGAGGTGGCTCTTGGTGACGTATGAAGACATGTCGTCGTCTTGCTCGATGAAGAGTGGGTTTGTAGAAGTACTTGGCCTATCCATCATTCCAAGCAAAAATATGTGAGTGGTAGAAGGAGAAGAACTTATACCAATGTACCTTTGACCGATGTTGATGATGAATCAAGTTCACTCAAATGCGGACAATGAAATAGCACTATTGGTACCAATCCTTGTCGGTTCTCACACCTACACAAATAATAGCTTATGGTGGAGCTTGGTGAGGAAGGTGGCACAAAATTTGATGCAATTGTAAGTGAGTGTCAATAATGTTGGAAAAGGTTCACAAATTTGCAAATGCAACAAGTAGACCAAGCAAATTATGGTACACGGAAACACACACGCAAATAGATAAGTGGGATTGTGCAAACCAAAAGTGAGCCAAAATGTGGAATCCACGAAAATGCTCTTGTTGCACAATACTAGAGAGACGCTAGCACGATTGCACAATAGGCGGATATGGAACTTGTAGACAACCTACTAGGAAAAAAATGCAACTATCGCTATTCCACGTATGCTATATGTATGGTATTTCGGTGCTATGATCCAAGATGATCCAATATGACAATCTTAATGTAGTATGATGCTATGGTTCCTGCTCATAACCTCTTTGCTTATCTTTCCTCTTTGCTTAAAAGCTTGGGTGGCTCTTTCAATTTTGAGCTCTTTTCTCATGCAAAACTTCACGAACCAAGATAGCAATTGTGTATGCTATGACAACTTTGTGACACACAAATGGATCCCAAGATATGCACCACGGTGGTATGGTATGTATGCTATGGAGTATGATCACTAATGTGCACAAGTCACGTTGCCGGCAATACTCAATGGCTAGTCTCGATGGGTAAGCTACGCAAAAGTAAGGCCATGTGGATATCAATGCAATTGCAAGGTATGACAAAGATGTCGACGATGTTACTGTCCTTGGCGATGATGTGACCCTTGCGAAGATGAGCCGATGTGATGATGAAGTCGAACCGCACCTAGATAGCGAAACACAATAGGACACGGAACCACAACTCAAAATCTCAAGGACCAAAATGTGGCAAAATCGTCATAGGATGTATTGGGGAGGATGGTGGTGTATGTGGTTTTGGAAGATGTGGTGGAAGGTGGGGTGGTGGTGGTGGTTAAACCAAGAATTTCAGTTTCGCTGTGGTTTCACGGATGTCCGGTTTTTGGTCGTCCGGCCGTCGGATGTCCGGCAGGGTCTGGTCGTCCGTAGATTTGAATCGGGACAGCGTTTCCGGTCGTCCGGAAAGGTCGGACGTCCGGTGGTCGGGGTCAACGCAGGTTGGGCCGAGGCGATTTTGAGGTGGAAGAAGATGGTGAGGTCAAAATTGAGCGGATTGATGGATGGAAAAGGGTGGGGAGGGTGGGAAAAGCTAGATCCACATGTAGCAACTCAAATCCATGGACCAAATCCAACGAAATCTCAACTCACCAACAAATTACAAAAAAAGTTTGGGGCTATTTTTGGTGGGGAATTTTCGGATTTAGGACAAAAATAACAAAATCAAGCTAGAAAACACGGGGTAGGGGCTCCAAAAACGTGATCAACGTGGCTCATGATACCAAGATTATGTATGGCGGAGCCCTAGTCGGAGATCTTTCATGTTTGGAGGGGATCCTACGGGGAGAACACGACGAACGAGCGGAAGAACACAAGGAAAAACACACAAGAGAAACACTAAACCGACAAGTCTCGATCACACAAGGGCTAGATCACCGAACACATAAGGTAGCACAAGATTCAAAATCAACAAAGGAAAGATACACGAGTAGTCAGTCTTCTCCGTGAGGAGGTCTTGATGGGGGTCCACCCTAGAAGGGGGTCTTGAATCCTCTTGGAAGGATTTTCTCTGAGGAGGCGTGATCTCCGAGGAGAAGGTAACCAAGTGGATGAGCAAAACTCTCACACAAATATGAGCTAATCCTTTGCTAACCATAACTAGGAGGAGGAGGAGGTCTATTTATAGTCTTAGTGCAAATGGGGGCGAAGTGAATGGGTACAAGGGCTCCAGTAGCAAGGTCATGATCACACAGTGTCGGACGTCCGGAAGGCGTCGGATGTCTGGGGCTTCGGGACAGTCCGGACGTCCGGAGGCTGTCGGACGTCCGTAAATCCGGCTCGGGTGCTGGTCGTTCGATCGTCCGGAGACTTCGGTCTTCCCTAGATTTGTCTCTGATCGGGGTGCGTCGGACGTCCGGAGGTGGCCGGTCGTCCGTAGATTTGGCTCTGGATGTCAAGTACCGGACGTCCGGAAAGCTCGGTCGTCCGTATCCTGGGACTCGTCGGACGTCCGGGCACGGTCGGTCGTCCGACGCCTGTAGCTTCCGCAGCAGCTCTTCTTCTTCTTTATCACGCTTGGGGTCCTCGCCGTCTTGGCTCTTGTATGTAGCTGTACCGTGGCTCTCCTCCATACACCTGATCACACACAGAGTTTCCGAATAAGGTAGTAGCCATGTCTCGTGAGTAGGAAGAGGGAATTCGGAGAGGAGCGAGTTCACCTTATCTTCAATAGCCCTAGCTCGAGCTCGAGTCATGGGTCCACGTGGTGTTGAGGAAGATGTAGGTGCGTCCATGGGGATGAGTGAGGGATGCTCCGCATCAAATAGGTAAGAAAATAAATCTAATCTAGGAGAAACTGGAAATTCTCACCGAGCAACCTGAAAACTGATACCACTTGATAGAGGCAAAGGTGTCCTGATCTTTCGATGAGATGATAACTATCGATTTGGTGTAGATGACTTTGACGATCGGACTACAAACATGCACCACGTTGCGCCTTAGCAATCGCTAAACCAACTCCGATAGGTTTTGACCACGCTGGAGCACGATCAACCTGACCATGAAGGTCTATTCCTGCAAGCAACCGAAGAACAAGCAAGAATATAATAAAGCAATCTGAATATTGCGAATATAGATGAAGTATTGATAAAGGTGGGGTTTCATAAGCGGTCTTGGTCTGGTCGTTGGACACAAACGAAGTACACGAAGTTGCAGCGATGGCTAACTTTTAACTAAATAAAACCCAAGGAAAAAGCTACTTATATAGGAGCAAGGGGTGGCGGACAAGGAGGTGGGAGAACGTCCCAAGGCAGCCTAAAACCTACCCTAGGTCGTACAAGGCTCATGGGCCCAAGTGGAGGTGATGGAACACCTTTGGACTTGTTGTTTGACTCGGATTCTGCTGCAGCGTCAGATTGTTTCGTCCATATCTCAATGCTCCAGAAGTATTTGAAGGTGAATCCAACTGGGTTGGAAAGAGGACGAAATCTACTTTCCAACAAAAAAAGAATCACCCAATTCGGAGTCCGTATGAAAAAGTTGTTAATGTTTTGAGTCAGGTATATCTGTGCAGTCCGAATCTGAATCCAGAACATGAGAGACTTGGACTCTATCTTCTCTTGGCCCAAAAGTGACGTGAGAGGAATTTTTGAACAGAACCTAAACTTCTCCTTTTGCCTTATCTTCATATGTGGATTGTACAAATGTCCTATACACCTGCAATTAGACAAAACACGAAGTGTGTGAAGTAATTTTGTTCTAGATAACATAAATAGATTATTGAATAGTTTGCACTAGAAATCACCTGACAAATATGCATGTATGCAATATTTTTGGTCGTATCTAAGGTATTCATGTCCTCATCAGGAGGGGAGATGATGCGGAGCATCCCAAGGTCATCCCCATGGACCTACCTACATCTCCCACGACACCACTTGGACGAATGACAAGAGCCCGAGCTAAGGCTATCGAAGATAAGGTGAACTCGCTCCTTTCTGAACTACAACTTTCGACACATGAGACATGGATACTACCTCAAACGGAAACACTATGTGTGCTTAGATACTTTGATGTGGAGCATCCTTCGGTCATCCCCATGGACCTCACATGATAGAGGCAAAGGTGTCCCGTCTTTCGATGAGATGTTGGTTTTCGCTTTGGAGGAAGTCGACTTTGATGATCCGACTACGAACGTGCGAGGACGTCGCGCCTTAGCAATCGCTAAACCAACTCCGAGAGGTTATTGACCACGCCGGAGCACGATCAACCTGACCACGAGGGTCTGTTTCCTGCGAGCAAACAAAGAACAAGCAAGAAACTGAGATTGCAATCTGGATATTGCGAATATAAGATGAAAGCTTTATTGATCAAGGTGGGGTTCTGTGACGCCTTTGTCTGGTCGTTGAACACAAACGGCACGCAGGTTGCAGCTATGGCGAACTTTTAATCTAAACAAAACCCAAAGTCTAAACGACGCCTAAGGGCTGTATATATGGAGGAAGAGGAGGAATTTCGTGGCCCTTGAGGGAGGGGTCCAAACCAACCCTAACTCTTGTTTCCCCACACATACGGACTCTAAAACAGCCTATACTTAAGTATTTCGAAATTACATGGGCCTGGCCCAATAATAAGGTGACGCAGCACCTAGAATAGCCTATGGACTAATATTATGAAGTGGCATCTTGTATATTTCGTCCAAGGCCTCATGCACTCATTGGGGTGGCTTCAAAGTCCTGGAATCATCACTTGTAACTCCGTTCTTGTTCCCCTTAGCATGCCAATATCTCCATGCTTGAACTTGCTCCAAGGTTCATCTTTCTTGTCCATGGTAGGCCCTTCATTTGTAAGCAAAACAAACGTATCCAATTTAGGCAGCATCATATTCTCATGAACATTGGAATCGTTACCAAGAAACGAAAGTACCGATAATTCAATTGGCGTCTTGTGAGCTCTAGTAATTGGTCCAGTATGTATAGTAGCAGGGGCTGTGGGTGTAACAATGGTATTGATGTCCTCATCATCCTCCCCTTCTTGAAATGAAGTCGTCCTCGACGGAAGCTCCTCACCCAAATAAGGCTTCAAATCTGCAATGTTAAAAGTGGGACTAACCCCAAAATCTGCAGGCAGCTCAAGTTTATATGCATTATCATTTATTTTCTCTAACACCTTAAATGGACCATCAGACGTGGCATTAGCTTTGATTTGCAAATTAGGAAACCTATCCTCACGCAAATGTAACCAAACAAGATCTCCGTGCAAAGACAACATGGTTTCTACCCTTATCTCCAGAAGTTTATATTTAGCATTCATACGCTCAATGTTTTCCTTAGTTAACTCATGCATTTTAAAATAAATTCAGCACGTTCTTTAGCATCAAAATTAACCTTCTCCAAGATGGAAGAGGCAACAAATCAATAGGTGCACGAGGTAGGAAGCCATACACAATTTCAAAAGGGCACATCTTAGTAGTAGAATGCAATGAACGATTATAAGCAAATTCAATATGAGGCAAGCATTCTTCCCACATTTTCTTATTATTCTTCAAAACAGCCCTAAGCATAGTAGACAATGTTCTATTGACTACTTCAGTTTGTCCATCGGTTTGGGGTGACAAGTAGTACTAAAAGCAGTTTAGTCCCCAACTTAGCCCATAAACATCTCCAAAAGTGGCTAAAAATTCAATATCACGATCTGAAACAATAGTATTTGGCACACCATGCAAGCGAATAATTTTACGAAAAGAACAAATCAGCAACATTAACAAAGATCATCGCTTTTATGACATGGTATAAAGTGTGCCATTTTCGAGAATCTATCCACGACAACAAATATGCTATCCCTCCCCTTCTTTGTTCGAGGTAAACCTAAAACAAAGTCCATAGATATATCCTCCCAAGGAACACTAGGTACAGGCAAAGGCATATATAAACCATGAGGATTGAGTCGTGACTTAGCTTTTTGACATGTAGTGCAGCGAGCAACAAAACGCTCAACATCCCGTCTCATCTTTGGCCAAAAGAAATGTGTAGCAAGTATATCCTCCGTCTTCTTCATGCCAAAGTGTCCCATTAATCCTCCTCCATGCGCCTCCCGCAACAACAAAAGACGAACAGAGCTAGCAGGAATGCAAAGCTTGTTAACACGGAACACAAAACCATCATTAATAACGAACTTGTTCCATGTTCTTCCTTCTTTACAATTCTGCATTACATCTTTAAAATCAGCATCATGCACATATTGATCTTTGATGGTCTCCAAACCAAATATTTTGAAGTCAAGTTGTGAAAGCATAGTATAGCGACGAGACAAAGCATCAGCAATAACATTTTCTTTACCCTTCTTGTGTTTAATGACATAAGGGAAAGTCTCAATGAATTCAACCCATTTACCATGTCTACGATTCAGTTTAGCTTGACTTTTAATATGTTTCAAAGATTCATGATCGAATGTATAACAAATTCTTTGGGCCATAAATAATGTTGCCATGTCTCTAAAGTCCTAACAAGAGCATATAATTCTTTGTCATAAGTAGAATGTTCAGACTAGGCCCACTCAATTTTTCGTAAAAGTATGCAACAGGTTTGCCATCTTGTAATAACACACCTCCTAATCCAATTCCACTAGCATCACATTCAAGCTCAAAAGTCTTATTAAAGTCAGGAAGTTGGAGTAAAGGAGCATGTGTCAACTTATCTTTCAATACCGTGAAGGCTTCTTCCCATGGGTACCCCAAACAAAAGGCACATCCTTCTTTGTAAGCTCATTGAGCGGTGCAGCAATGGTGCTAAAGTCTCTCACAAAACGCCTATAGAAACCAGCGAGTCCAAGAAAACTCCTCACTTGTGTGACCGTTTTGGGCTGCGGCCAACTCTCAATAGCTTCAATCTTGGCTTTATCAACTTCAATTCCCTGTCGAGTAACAACATAGCCAAGAAAAGATACTCGGTCGGTGCAAAAGGTGCACTTCCCAAGGTTACCAAACAAACATGCATCACGTAGAGCATTAAAAACAGCACGTAAATGTTCCAAATGTTCTTCCAAAGATTTGCTATAAATCAGTATATCATCAAAATAGACTACCACAAATCGTCCAATGAAAGCACGTAAAACTTCGTTCATTAGTCTCATGAAAGTACTAGGTGCATTAGTTAACCCAAAAGGCATGACTAACCACTCATATAAACCAAACTTAGTTTTAAATGCTGTTTTCCATTCATCTCTCAATTTCATACGAATTTGATGGTATCCACTACGCAAATCAACTTTGGAGAATATTGTAGAGCCACTCAATTCATCAAGCATATAATCTAGCCTAGGAATAGGATGACGATAACGAATAGTAATATTATTGATGCCTCTACAATCAACACACATACGCGGCGTACCATCCTTTTTAGGCACTAGTATAATAGGAACAGCACAAGGACTAAGAGATTCGCGTATATAACCTTTGTCGAGCAGCTCCTGTACTTGACGCATAATCTCCTTCGTCTCCTCTGGATTGTTACGGTATGGTGCACGGTTGGGTAGCGATGCACCGGGAATTAAGTCAATTTGATGCTCAATCCCTCGAATAGGTGGTAATCCGGTGGCACGCCTTGTGGGAAGACGTCGTGAACTCCCCGCAAAATGTTAGTGACAGCAGGGGCAAAGAGGAAGGCACGTCCTCGAATGAAAATAATGCCTCTTTGCACACAAAAGCATAGCAAACAGATTTGCTAGAATCTAGCTCATCAATATCAGATTTGGTGGCAAGTAAACATGCACTTTTTAGTTTAATTTCAGAAGCAACATTAGATGGTTTATTATTAGGCTTCATTTGTTGCTCAAATTCTTTTGCCACAATCTGATTTTCACTCTTATTTTTCTCCTGTTTTTCTTTATTAGCACTATTAATATCATCTTTCAAAATGGAATAAGGAGTCATAGGAAGCAAAGTAATATTTTTATCCTTGTGAACAAGAGTATACTGATTGTTTCTACCATGGTGTACAGAATTTTTATCAAATTGCCATGGTCTACCAAGTAATAAGGAACATGCTTGCATAGGTACCACATCACAATCAACATAATCAACATATGTAGAGATACTAAAATACACACGAACAGTACGTGTTACCTTAACCTTGCCGTTGTTGTTAAACCATTGGATGTAGTAAGGATGTGGATGTGGCCTTGTGGTGAGAGAAAGCTTCTCCACCATATCCATGCTAGCCAAGTTGTTGCAGCTCCTTCCATCTATGATGACGCGAATAGAACGTTCGTTCACAACTCCCTTTGTATGGAATAAGTTATGCCTCTGATTTTGCTCAGCTTGTGTAACCTGCACACTCAAAACACGTTGAGCAACTAAACATTCATACCTGTCAGCATCTTCAGCAGCCATGTATTGCATCTCATGATCAGAATCATCTCCACCGTGTTCTTCATGTGTAATAAGAGCCAAAGTCTCTTCATCATAGTCACTAGCAGACTCATACCCACCATCCTCAGTAGCAATCATCACACGCTGAGATTGGCACTCTCTCGCAAAATGTCCTCTTCCCTTAGAACGACGACAAATAATATCACTTGTGTGCCCTGTTGACGCCATGGAAGAAGAAGAAGAGCTCTGTGTAGGTCCAGCAGGTGTGCTCTTGGCAGATAGTGGTGGTTGTGCCTGCTTTCTTGTATCACGGTTGGAGGTGGCAGCCGACGGAGGTGCCGGTGTAGTAGAACGTGTGGAAGTAGATGATGCACGTGGTGTCCATGAGGAAGGTCGACCTGCAGAAAAGTTAGTCCGCGCCAAGGCCTGTCGATCCTGCACTTCACGCTCAGCTTTACAAGCAAGATGGAATAATCGAGTGATATTATTATAATCCTTGTAGTCTAGAATGGTCTGAATCTCTATTTAATCCACCCGAAAACGTGCAAGCATAGCTTCATTCTCCTCAACAATACCACATCTAATCAAGCCAGTTTGTAATTCCCGATAATATTCTTCTACCGATTTTTTCCTTGTCTTAAGCGCTGCAATTTTTGAAGTAATTCACGTTGATAATATGGTGGAACCCAACGAGTACGCATAGCAGTTTTCAAAGCAGCCCAAGTAGCTGGAACAGGATATAATCTACAATGTTCGACCACCAAACACATGCAAAGCTAGTGAAAGCACAAACAAAGAGCACGAACACGTCTCTCCTCGGGATATTGTAAACATGTAAATCGTTGTTCAGTTTCTAACTCCCAAGTAAGATATATATCGGAACATATCTACCCTCAAATGGTGGAATATTCAATTTCAGTTTAGGAGATGGTCATGATCTCGTACCTGAGGGGGAGCCCTAACATTGCCATTATTTGCATGTGGACGACTTGGTGGTTGTGGTGCTGGTGGTTGCACGTAGTTCTGATGTTGATCAACCTCATCCTCGTAATCTCCCACATAATCATCCTCCCCACATCAGCAGCAGGAGCCACGAAGTATCAACAGCAGCACCAGCAGCTTGGCCAGTGAAGAGGGACACGGTCGCTCGGCGGAGGGCTGTTTCGCGATGTGGAGGTAGTCGTTGTTGTTGTTGCAGAGGTGCGTTAGGTGCAGCCGGTGGTGGTGGTGGTAGACGCGCGAGCAATTCATTAAACTTGTTATCGAGCTTTGTTTCGAACGCCTTCTCAATGCCATCTATCTTATCCATGGCCTCTTCAAATCTATTTAGCACATCTTCCACCTGCCCACTCATCATTTGTTGAAACTTATCATGTAGCGCTTTGTTTGTCATGTTCTCCCGATGAAGTCTCGCTGGCTTGTGATCCTGCCATGGTTAGCAGCAATAGAAACACACAAGAATATGACTCGACAAACTACTAGGAAGTGGTGGTGGTGGTGTGCTGGACGATCACAAATCCGTCAAGCAAATCTCAAATTCTTACCAGTTCTTACCCAAAGAGCGCGGTGATCGGCAACCGATGTAGTCAAAACTCTCAAAGCTTGGATAGAGCGATTACTGGAGAGTCAAGCGCACGATGTAGATGTATGTGGAGCTAGGAAGGCTTATAATATGGTAGCAAAAGGGTCAGCAATAATCAATTCAGAGATGCAAAGTTGAATAAGCGCTCAACGACGCAGTCTTGTGGCTGGTCCTAGGCTAGACCGTGCTAGAGACGCGACCCTAGAACACTAACAAAATCACGCCGCTGCACGTAAACAAGGGAAAAGCACACTGGAATTTTTTTTTCTTTTTTTTGCTGCTTTTTTTTTTTTGCTGCTTTTTTTTTTGTGAAAAATCACTATAATGGTGAGTGTCTCAAAACTCTTCCTGTGTCAAACTGACAGGATGGCCACGAAATTTTTCGACCAATTTTTTTTCGATTTGCCGGACCCAAAACTGAAACGGGTCAAAAAACTTTCTATAACGATTTATTCGTCTCAATACGCTTAGAAACACCTAAAAATAGGATAGCCAGAATTTTTTTCGACATGTGCGTTTTCGGAAAATTTAGGGCCTAAACGGAGGGTGGTTTCCGGACTCTTTTTTTTTCTGAAACCTACTTCGGCAAGGAAACACGAATCGGAAACTAGATGGATCTCGAAAACAAACTTAATATGCAAGGAACTCGGATTGGTGGTGGATATATGGTGGTGGTATATGGCAGCGGTGGTGGTAGCGGTGGTAGTATATGGATATGGATCAGTGGTGGTATATGGACACGGATTGGTGGTGGTATATGGATACGGATTCGGAGCGGTGATGGTAGGTGGCAGGGGCGATGATGATGGTGCGGTGGCGGCGTGACAACTTATGACCAGAACTCGAAACTCTAAAAGACTAAACGCTAAGACCAGCAACTAGACACGACGATGCGACGGCAAATTCAACAAAGCAAAACCCTAAAAAGATTATGCAAAAGCTCAGATTGGTTCGGATATGATGAACTAACCCTAAATTTTTTTGTGGCTTTTTCCTGGACTATAGGTATGAAGAACAGACTCGATCTAAACTACGGAAAACTGTAAAATCTCACCGAGCAACCTGAAAATCTGATACCACTTGATAGAGGCAAAGGTGTCCCGTCTTTTGATGAGATGTTGGTTTTCGCTTTGGAGGAAGTCGACTTTGACGATCCGACTACGAACGTGCGAGGACGTCGCGCCTTAGCAATCGCTAAACCAACTCCGTGAGGTTATTGACCACGCCGGAGCACGATCAACCTGACCACGAGGGTCTGTTTCCTGCGAGCAAACGAAGAACAAGCAAGAAATTGAGATTGCAATCTGGATATTGCGAATATAAGATGAAAGCTTTATTGATCAAGGTGGGGTTCTGTGACGCCTTTGTCTGGTCGTTGAACACAAACGAAGTACGCGAAGTTGCAGGTATGGAGAACTTTTAATCTAAACAAAACCCAAAGTCTAAACGACGCCCTAAGGGCTGTATATATGGAGGAAGAGGAGGGAATTTCGTGGCCATTGAGGGAGGGGTCCGAAACCAACCCTAACTCTTGTTTCCTCACACATACGGACTCTAAAAACAACCTATACTTAAGTATTTCGAAATTACATGGGCCTGGCCCAATAATAAGGTGACGCTGCACCTAGAATAGCCTATGGACGAATATTATGAAGTGGCATCTTGTATATTTCGTCCAAGGCCTCATGCACTCATTAGGGTGGCTTCAAAGTCCTGGAATCATCACTTGTAACTCCGTTCTTGTTCCCCTTGCGCATGCCAACATCTCCATGCTTGAACTTGCTCCAAGGTTCATCTTTCTTGTCCATGGTAGGCCCTTCATTTGTAAGCAAAACAAATGTATCCAATTTAGGCAGCATCATATTCTCATGAACATTGGAATTGTTACCAAGAAACGAAAGTACCTGATAATTCAATTGGCATGCGCGAGCTCTAGTAATTGGTACAGTATGTATAGCAGCAGGGGCTATGGGTGTTACAATGGTATTGATGTCCTCATCATCACATCGACTATCCAAGGTCCAAGTGATCCCATGACAAGAGCAAGAGCTCGTGCTATTCAATCCGAGGTGACATCGCTCCTATTTGAGTTCCCCTTTTATTCCAATGAGACATGGCTACTACCTAAGTCTGAGACGCTATGCGTGATCAGGTACAACGTTCAAGTCAAGGAGCCAGGAGCTGAAGAAGAAACGACAGGCGTCAACTCTCTAGACAGCCCGGAACCTCCGGCCACAGCCCGGAACTTCCGGCCCCCGGAACGTCCGGCCTACCCGGAGCCTCCGACCTCCGACGACATCGACCAGCCTGGGCGTGTGATGCGGAGCATCCCTCACTCATCCCCATCGACGTACCTACATCTTCCTCAACACCACGTGGACCCATGACTCGAGCTCGAGCTAAGGCTATTGAAGATAAGGTGAACTAGCTCCTTTCCGAACTCCCTCTTCCTACTCATGAGACAAGGCTACTACCTCATTCGGATACTCTGTGTGTGGTCAGGTGCATGGAGGAGAGCCACGGTACAACTACATACAAGAGCCAAGATAGCGAGGACCCCAAGCGTGATGAAGAAGAAGAAGAGCTGCTGCGGAAGCTACAGGCGTCGGACGACCGACTGCGCCCGGACGTCCGACGAGTCCCAGGACGCGGACGACCGAACTCTCCGGACGTCCGGTACCTAACATCCAGAGCCAAATCTACGGACGTCCGAGGCGGACCGGATGACCGGGCGACAAGCGACCGAACCGAATCTACAGACGACCGGCCTACTCTGGACGTCCGACGCACCCATGACAGAGCTGAATCTACGGACGTCCGAGCCCGACCGGACATCCGGACCATCCCGAGCCTCCGGACGTCCGGCCCCTGAGTGACCGCGCCCGCGGGCTGGAGCCCTTGTACCCCTTCACTTCGCCCCCATTTCCACTAAGACTATAAATAGACCTCCTGATGTAGGGTGGAACCCTAATCGGAGAACTTTCACATTTGGAGGGGATCTGATGTAGGGCGGAACCCTACGTGGGCGATCTTTCACGTTTGAGCGGATCCTACGGGGAAACACGAGGAACACGCGGAAGAACAAGAGGGAAAACACGGGGAAAACGAGAGAGAATGCACTCAACCGACAAGAAATCAATCACACAAGTGCTAGATTATCGAACACATAGAGTGGCACAAGATTCGAGATCAACAAAGGTAAGGATACACGAGTAGCCGTTCTTCTCCGAGAGGAGGTCTTGATGGGTCCACCCTAGAAGGGGGTCTTGAATCCGCTTGGGGATCTTCTCCGTAGAGGTCCTGATCTCCGAGGAGAAGTAGCCAAGTGGATGAGCAAAGGCTCTCACACCAAAATATGAGCTAATCCCAAGCTAACCCTAAAAAGAGGAAGGGGATGAAGTATATATAGTCTCGGGGCGAACGGGTACAAGGGACAAGTCCCGGATGCATCACAGCAGCAGACGAGGGAGGCCGGATGTCCCAAGGTCGGGCGGGTGTCCGGTGTAGCCCCGATTTAATCGTACACTAATCATGCACGCAAATGTGTACGATCAAGATCGAGGACTCACGGAAAGATATCACAACACAACTCTACAAATAAAATAAGTCATACAAGCATCATAATACAAGCCGGGGGCCTCGAGGGCTCGAATACAAGTGCTCGATCATAGACGAGTCAGCGGAAGCAACAATATCTGAGTACGACATAAGTTAAACAAGTTTTGCCTTAAGAAGGCTAGCACAAACTGGGACACAGATCGAAGAGGAACAGGCCTCCGCACGGGATCCTCCTAGGTTACTCCCGTCGTCGACAGTGGATCGCACGTAGTAGAGGGCACCTCCAGAGTAGTAGTCGTCATCGTCGGTGGCGTCTGGCTCCTGGGTTCCATCGTCTGGTTGCAGCAATCGAGTAGGGATAGGGGAAAAAGGGGGAACAAGGCAACCGTGAGTACTCATCCAAAGTACTCGCAAGCAATGAGCTACACTACATATGCATGGGTGTATGTGTAAAGGGCCATATCGGGGACTGAATGCAGAATGCCGTAATAAGAGGGGATAGCTAGTCTTAACGAAGACTACGCTCGACACCACTGTCTTGCAACAGGTAGGAGGGACAATCAAGTCCTCCAAGTAACATCACATAGCAATAATCCTACCCGCAATCCCTGCTCATAACCACGAGTGAGAGCGACCACCGTTGTATCCGCACTTGGAAGGGTGTGTTTTATCAAGTATCCGGTTCTAGTTGTCATAAGCTCAAGGTACAACTCCAAGTCGTCCTGTTATCAAGATCACGGCTATCCGAATAGATTAACTTCCCTGCAGGGTGCACCATCTTACCCAAAGACGCTTGATCCCATTTGGCCGGACACACTTTCCGGGTCATGCCCGCCGCGGAAGATCAACACGCCGCAGCCCCACCTAGGCACAACAGAGAGGCCAGCACGCGGTCTAAACCTAAGCGCCAGGGTCAGGGGCCCATCGCCTCGAAACACACCTGCACGTTGCGTCTGTGCGCCGAAGCGCACCTAGCCTAACAGGCGTTCCAGTCCAATCCGCGCGCGCCCGTCGTCCGACGTCTGAAGTGCTTCGGCTGATACCACGAGGCCGGGATACCCATAACTACTCCCGCGTAGATGGTTAGTGCGTATAAGCTCGTAGCCAACTCAGATCAAATACCAAGACCTCGTTAAGCATGTTAAGTAACCACGAACGCCGAACAGGGCCAGGCCCACCTCTCACCCAGGTAGTCTCAACCTGCCCTGTCGCTCCGCCACAAAGTATCAGTCGGGGGCCGTCGGGAACCCAGGCCCACCTCTACCGGGATGGAGCCACCCGTCCTTTCAGCCCCCATCTCGGAACAGTACCACCGGTATTGTAATAGTGTAAAGTATATAGTATATACCCGTGATCACCTCCCGAGTGATCACGGCCCGATAGTATAGCACGGCAGACGGACAAGGATGTAGGGCCACAGATGAAAGTACTAGCAACCTATACTAAGCATATAGGATTGCAGGTAAGGTAACAACAGGAGTAACAAGGACAGGCTATGCAGCAGTATAGGAGTATCTGAAAACAGTAACATTCTACACTACTCTAATGCAAGCAGTATAGAGAAGAGTAGGCGATATCCGTGATCAAGGGGGCTTGCCTGGTTGCTCGAGACAAGGAGGGGTCGTCGGTGGCGTAGTCGACCACGAGGACATCAACATCGGTCTCGGGGTCTCTGGGAGAGAAGAGGGGAAGAAACAGTAAATACATAGCGAGCAAGTGCATAACAGACAACAGAGCGAGCTAGGCGTGTTCTAACGTGGCGCTAAGCGATCTTGGCGAAGGGGAAAACATCCGGAAAGTTTTCCGGTTCGGACGTCTGTCGATGAGATGAACCGGAGAGGAAAGTTTGCAGGTTCGCTATGCTAGAGACGAGTGGCGGAAGAACGGACTGCGTATCCGGATTCGTCTCGTCGTTCTGAGCAACTTTCATGTACAAAGTATTTCCATCCGAGTTACGGATTATTTTATACTAATTTTTAAAGTTTTAAATCAATTTGGAATTAACAAATTTTAATTAATTAGAAAAGGTAATTATTGGATCAGCGTGACATCAGCATGATGTCAGCAGGACTACAGGTTGACTAGGTCAACCCTAGCACGTGGGGCCCAACCGTCATAGACTCAGGTTAATTAAACAAGGTTAATTAGTTTAACTAAGTGATCAGGTTAATTAAACTTAATTAATTAAGTTAATTAATTTAGTTAGTTAATTAATTAATTAATTAATTAATTATTATTATTTTTTGTCCTTTTTCTTTTTGTTTTTGTTCTGGGGTTAGGCCCCACATGTCAATGGCCCCAGGGGGCCTAGCGGGTTCGGGCGCTTAGCGGGCGCGGGCGTAGAGCGCAGGCGCACAGCCCGTTTGGGCGCTGCCCAGATGCGGGGGCACGGCAAGGCGCCGATGTGCTGGCAGCCCTCGTGGGCGACGACCGGGCGGCGTCCGAGGCGGAGCCGAGGAGGAGGGGCGCCGTGCCGTGGCCTCGCATGGGGCCGGCAGCAATGGACGCGCGACGAGGCAAGCGGCGCTGCGCTACTGGAAGGAGCCGCCACAATGGCGGCAGCTCGGCGGGCGCCACGGTGCGGGTGGTGAGGCAACGCACCAGCGGTCGGTGTGGCGGCAGGCATCGGGGCGTGGCCCGGGACGTGCAGGGGGAGGTTGGTGCGTGAATCGGGCACAGGGAGGGGGAGAGGAGGGGCGCGTGCTCACGTTGGCCGTAGGGAAAGGGCAGTGGGGCGCGGGGTGGACGACGGGGACGACCGGGCGACGGGGAAAGCAGTCCGGCGAAGGCGTCCGGGTGGTGGTGGTGCTCCGGCGAAGCCGAGGCGGGACGAGGCGGCGACGGTGTCGCCGACGGCAGGAGTCGGGGCGACGGGAGGAGATGAGGAGGCGGCGGCGAGGCTCGGCGACGGCGCGGGCGATGAGGGCCGGCGCCACTTTCTCGGGCGAAGCCCGGTGAGGTAGTCGCGGGCGACGGGTCGGCAGCGGGGCGTCGAAGTCGTCGCCCGATCCAGAGGGGATCGGGGAGTGGGGGGCGCGCGATGGATCGGGAGGCGGGGGGCGACGAGAGGAACGAGTGGGAGTGGGGATCGACGCCCCGATCCAAATCTGGATCGGGAGGGGGCGTCAGGGTCGGGCTAGGGTTTGATCGGTGGGGGGTGGTAAAGGGAGTGGGGGTGGCTGGCTGGGCGGTGTTTAATCTGGGCTGGCCTCTTTGGGCGAAGCCAGTGGGGGCCTTCTCCTCTTATTCCTTTTCTTCTTGTTTTATTTTTATTATTCCTTTTCGCTTTCATTTTATTTTAGTTCCTCTTTTATCTCAGTTTTATAAACTATAAAAGTAGTCCCTAATTTAGTGTTAGCAATTAGCTACTGCCTCATAAGTTTGGGGCAACAAAATAAATTAGTTTAATATTTTATTAATTAGTAAAGGCATTTAATTAATTGTTTTTGCTGTTGTTTTATTCATCATATATTATTTAAACATTTTATAAAGGCGTGGCTTCTCCACCATAATTACCTATGCATTATTTGGCTCACTCCGAATATTTTAGTTTTAATATTCAAAATATTTTATTGCTTGCTTGATTTTGAATTTGAATTGAACAGGTTTCAACTAGCGAGTTTATCCACATAATCGAGGTGACATGGCATCATTAGCGGGATTATCAGTAGCGTAATCAGCCGGCGTCACACCGGCTTTCGAGACGCCGGATGTCCGGGCTAGGGGCGGATGTCCGGCTGGCGGGTCTGGTTCGGCCGATTCAAAAGGGCGCCAGATTTCGGCGAGTGGCGGATATCCGGCTTCGTGGAAGGCCGGATGTCCGGGCTCGGGGCCCGGATGTCCGCCCTGTAGTCTTCTGACTCTTGTGTGATGGGCGCCGGATGTCCGGGCTGGGGCGGATGTCCGGCTTATGGAAGGGCCGGATGTCCGGGCTGGGTCCGGATGTCCGGGGCCTGTAGCATCTGGCTCTTCTTCCTTCTCCTCTTCCAGGCTTCCCTCGCGGATGGTGTAGTCGTTCCTTGGCACTTGCACTTCTCCTTGACATCCGAGAAGCTCCGACAATACCTATGCATGCACACGGGGGAAGTGTCAAGTAGTATACCATCCTCGAAGGGGTCAAGTGAGCACGTGTAAAGGGGAAGATTCACCTTTGTGTATGTGAAGAAGAGGTCGCACGTGTCACTTGCCAAACGGACTCTTGACATGGTGATGACCGTAGGATGCTCCGCATCATCCCCTCCCCCTTGGAAAGGATCCGACCTCGGATCGAAAACCAAATCACCATGGGAAAGAGATGGCGTTGCCGTGTCAAAGTGGTCGATCACCAAGCTCTCGTCATCTTGAAGCTCGAAATGGGCACTCTCTAATGTCGCAGCATCTTGTGATTCCTTCAAAAGGAGTAAATAGAACAAACACTTGGAAAAACAAATGTGGTTAGGGTTAGTGCAAAACCAAGCATTCAAGAGGTGATTCACCAAACAAGTGTTGTCATCAAGCATAGCATAGGGTGTGACAAAGGATTGTGACATGGCATGTAAGCATATCAATCGAGCACAAGCAAAAATATCATGGGAACAAGCATGTAAATGTGAGGTAGAGATGCAAATATGTGTGACAAGAGCATAAGCATCCCTCTCAAGGTCATAGCAAGCATGCATAAAGCGCTCGACAAATGGTCGATGGTAGGCATAGGAGGTATTCACAACACCAAATAAAATGAAGTGTCTAAACACATGGGTCAAGTGCAAGACAATCCAAGCATAATGTGCATAGGGTGTAGTGAAGATAGTATGGCACTCAACACAATAGAAAGAGCAATTGTTCATCATGTGTGAGGCAATCAAGTCAAGCATGTAGCAATCAATGGGATATGGCATATGTGAAGTAATGACATTGTTGCAACCAAACATATGAGAGGAGCAAGTAATCCAAGAATTGGATGCAACACACAAGGTACATATGTCATGATGCATGTGAATGTGATAATGGCAAGTCGAAGCAAGATCTCTACTAAGTGCGCAATCAAGTGGTCCAAGATGACCAATAAGTCTCACGGTGTAAGCAACACAAGTAGTATGATCCGCAATATCCATGCTCAAGAAAGATGTCACCTTGAAGGCATGTCCTTGTGCATTCTTCACAATGCCGACGCGCAAGCAAACGCGGTGTAGAAGCGAGTCGTGGTAGAATGTTTGAGGCTCGCTCTCAAGAGCTCGAGTGGTCAACTCACGTGAAGTGGAAGTCGACACAAAGTCCAAGTATCCTACACATGCACAAAACAAAACAAAGAACGTATGCGCATGGTAGATAAACACATCATCCATCATGATGGTTCTCTTCTTTTGCACAAAACCATTAGAAGGACAAGTGCATGAATAATATGATGCAACAATGGCAATATTCATGGCACTAGGTATATGGTGCAAAGAAGTTAGACAAACATGCTTTACAAGAATTATGTCAAAATCTCCAAACAAGTGTGAGAATGCTCTGGGGGCAATCTCATGAGCAAGATGACAATCATGGTTGCACTCAATACATGGAAAATGATCTAGCATGAGAGAGGCAACATATGGAGATATGTGACAAGAAGCAATAACAATCATGTGCAAAGCATTTAGATGGTTGTCATCAACCGCATGAAATGAGTAAGTATGAATCATAGGTGATGCAACAAGACAAGCAAACATAGTAATCAGGTCGTGCAAACTAGTGGAGCGAAGATGCAACACACTAGAGTAAATCATGGCAATCATGTCATCTGAGCAAATAATAGGCAAAGAAAATGCACATGACATATCGCAAGCACGAGCACAAAGCAAGATGGAAGTATCATCATAGGAATGGTGCACAAAAGAAACATGGCAATAACAAGCAATATCTCCACCAAGCTTGCAAATACACATACAAGTACGAGAATCAATCATCGTATGTAATGCAAAGCATGGGTCACAAATGCATGTCAAAGGTATAGGAATGAGCATATCATGCAAAGTGAACATGGCAAGATGGGCAAAGGATATATAATGGACAACTACCCATAACCATGTGAGGGCCATGTAAAAGAAATGCGCGAAGTGTTTGCGCGAAGAGAGCGGTGGGAAAGACAATCCATGGGATCCCAAATCATCGTTGCTCTCTAGAGCTCGTTTTGTCAACTCGTGGGATTGCGAGTTTGACAAGTATTCATGGGCACCTACACAAAAGAGACACAAACCAAAGAAATTGTGCGTGTGGTAAATGTACACATCATCCATCATGATGTGTATGTACACATGTGAGTTAGCACAAGATAAGCATCGCTCAAAGAAATTTGATGCATGGTATAAGAACATGTCATCCATCATGAAAGAATAGTTATTATGTATGACACGATGGGGACACAAATTGAGAATGCAAGTATATGGCGCATCGATAGCATTTTCATTCATGGGGAGCATATGGTGCACACAAGTATGGGGATCATGCAATGAATGGGATGGATCAAATTCTCCTAACATGTATGAGGAAACTATGGGGGCCTCCTCATGAGTAATAGCGGAAACATCACATGGAGAAAATGGACAACATCCAAAACAATGCATATCCGAAGCTAGGAGGGCATGGCATGGCATATGACGTAAAGGATGTAAAGGGAGCATATCAATATCATCACAAGAAAAACAAATGCCAATAACCATGGGCTTGTCATCTATGCCATATGTGCAAATTGGGTTTATTTTAATGGCATATGCGTAGTCACTATGAAGAGATTGCAAATAAGACATATGATGGATCTCATGCATAGCATATGACAAGTCAAGCGGGTTAGCAAACATGATGTGACCTAAAGAATTGTCACAAGAAATCCTATGTAACATGGCATCACAACTAATAGACTCCACATGAGAATCATCATATTCATCATAAATGGGCAAATCATCACATGGGGAAATCATACTAGCATGAAGCATGGTACTAGGTGGATCAACATCATGCAGGCAATCAATCTCAAGAATGTCCACTAGTGGGACTAGAGCATCACCGTCACCTATGTTACCTTTGTCATTCCACTCAAGTGGTGTAGGTGAGGTGGGAAAGACCAAATGGTGGTCATCTTCATCTTGATGGAACCATGTGGGGGGTGCATCATATTCCACCATGGCCATCGTCTTGTCCAAAGGGAGGACGGAGTCGTCGAGGATCGGCGTCATCATAAATGGGACCTAGCACCAAATGAGAAGACACAATAGAGGTAGAGGTCAAGTTGTTAGAAATGCAAATGGCCTCACTAGACCTATCAACTATCTCACTCTCTCTGTGGTGGTTCACTCACTCCCTCAAAATAGGTGCACTCAAACTCACGTATGGTGGAGTCACTCATCTCACTCAAGTGGTGGGGGTTGTGGCTCTCCTCACATGGGAATTGGGGCAACACATATATGGGGCTAGTGGTGAAGTCACTCTCACTCTCAATATGGTGGCTCAAGTCACTCAAGTCATCGGATGTCGCCGTGGTCGAAGGGGGAATCCCATGCTCAACCGTCTCGTAGTCGCTAAATGTGGATGAAGGCCAAGATGGCACAACATCACTCTCGCCTCCTAAGATGGAAGCATCATCCTTGCTCGCCACCTTGTCGCTTGCCTCCAAAGGTTGGTCCTTGAAGGTCTCCGTAGTCGTACTTGTCGCCGCACCATCTTGAAAAAGAGTCAAGGTAGACTCGGCATCATCAATGCCACAAAGAGGGATGGCGGTGAAGTCGCACTTGGGAGCATCGTCTTGGAGCTTGTCGGGCTTGGACATCGTAGTGGTACTAGCCTCATGCTTGTCATAGAGCTTGGTCGCCGCAAAGTTTGCTTGGGGTGGAGAAGCCTTGGCCTTCATGAATTCTTGTTCCGCCTTGAGAGCACCAATTTAGTAGTTGTCGATGGACTTGTAGTTCTCGAGGAAGATAGTCTTGGAGATGTCGTTGTTCAATCCCATCATTAAGTGAAACTTCATCCAAATGGGGTCGTCCACGCCAGCTCGTCGCAAGGCAATCTTCATCTCCTTGAAGTACTTGTCGATGGACTTGGATCCTTGGATGGTGTTCTCCAATTGGCGTCGAAGTTGTTCCGTGTAGGTTGGAGGCACGAACTCTCGCCGCAAAGCTCTCTTCATCTTGGACCAACTCATCTCGTAGCACTGCGAAGGTGTGTGAAGCCACCATGTCGAGGCGTAGTCGTGGAAGTTTCTTGTGGCGCACTTCACTTGATCTTCGGGAGGAACTTGATGTAGCTTGAGGTAGTCGTCCATCAAACGCTCCCACTCGAGGTACTCCTCGGGTTCTTGAGTCCCATAGAAAGGAATCTCGTGGTCGATGTCGAGGTCGTAGTAGCTCGTGGAAGTCGCGGACTTGAGCTTGGGGAGCTTCTCTTGAGCGTAGTCTTGGGGTGCTTGTTGGCGAAGATGCCTTGAAGTCGCTTGGCGAAGATGCCAAGGGAGATGGTGAAGTCGTTGAGCGGTTGTTGATGTTGAGCTCTTGACCTTCACGTTCTTGTTGATGATGGTGTCGATGCCGATGTGATCTTGCCGGAGATGGTAGCACGGAAGCATGTGCTCCTGAGCGTCTTCTCGAAGATGAGGAAGATCGCTTGTAGGACTTGATGAGGGCTTTGATCTCCTCCATTTGAGCTTGCATCTTGGAGTTGGAGTTGTTGTTCGTGGCATCGAACTCGTCGTTGTTGTTGTAGACCGAAGGTGAAATGCCTTGCCTATCCATCACAAGACACGAGCAAATATGAGTGGGAGAAAGAGAAGAACTTATACCAATGTACCTTGACCGATGTTGAAAATGAATCAAGTTCACTCAAATGCGGACAATGAAATAGCACTATAGGTACCAATCCTTGTCGGTTCTCACACCTACACAAGTAAAGCTTATGGAGGAGCTTGGTGAGGATAGTGGCACAAAAATTTAATGCAAAATGTTAGCAAGAGTCAATAATGTTGAAAGAGATTCACAAATTCGCAAGTGAAAACAAATTGACCAATAGCAAAGAATGGCACACGGAAACACACACACGGATAGATAAATGGGGTCGTGCAACCAAGGAAAGAGCTCAAAATGTGGAATCCACGGAAAACGCTCGTGTTGCACAACTCAAGAGAGACGCTAGCACGATTGCTCAATAGGCGGATACGACACTTGTGCACAACCTATAAGATGCAAAATGGATAAACTTTCTATCCCAAGTATGCTATGTATGTATGGTTCCCGGTGTTTCTCTCACAATGATCCAAGATGATCAAGTATGATACCATATGATATATTTGGATGCTATGGCTATTGCTTACAAGCTCTTTGCTATTTCTCTTTGCTTAAAAGCTTATTCTCTTTTTTCTATGGCCACTTTTGCACAATGCACAAACCAATATAGCTATTGTGTATATGGGAACGATATTGTGACACAATGGATGATATGATGATACCAAGATGATATGGTATGTATGCAATGGATGGTGTAGATCACTAATGTGCACAAGTAACGTTGCGGCAATACTCAAATGGCTAGTCTCGATAGGCAAGTAACGCAAAATTGGGCTAGGGGTTATCAATGAATTTTGCGAGGGAATATACAATGGTGTCGTCGAGGTTACCGTCCTTTGCGATGATGAGTGGCGGTGTTCTTGATGTAGATACCAAGATGATGGAGACTCGTCCCTAAGTAGCCGAAACACCTTAGGAAACGGAAAAACCGCGAACTCAAAATCTCAAATGACAAAATGGTGGGAGCGGGAATGCGGTGGTGGTTTGCACTTGGCAATGCGGAAGTGGAATGATGGGCTATACACGTGTCGGAATTGAAGCACGGTCCCTAAGTAGCCGAAACACCTTAGGAGACACAACTCACAACACAAACAAGCTCAAACAACTATTGGGTTAAGTTGGGGGTGGTTGAAGTGTATGGTGGGCAAGGTTATGTGGAAGTGGTGGTGGTGGTTGATGAAGAAGCAATCGTCCCTAAGTAGCCGAAACACCTTAGGAGACTCGAATCACTACTCAAGCAACCACTAATGCTATGGGGAACAAAATTGGTTAGGTTGCGGAAGTCGGTGGTGGCTATGCGGATGATATGGTGGAAGGCCTAGGCAAACTTGCCAAATTTTCAAAAATTTGATGGAGTCAAATGGTGGTGGTAGTATTTTTATGGGAAGGGGGATGTCAATAGCTTCAAAACGAGCTAAAGAACGTCAAAATCGGACTCCGGATGAATTAGTTATGGCCGAAACGGTGAAACGGAGAAAACAGAAATCACAGGGGCCGGATATCCGGGGATCGGGGCCGGATTTCCGGGGGTGTATGTCCAGAACCGTGCGAATTTGGTGCTCCAGGGCCCTGATGTCCGGCTTGGGGCCCGGATGTCCGGCCCGACGACTACAAATCTCGTTTGGGGCGGAAATTTTGGAATCGGGGCGGAAATTGATGATTTCAAGGTCAAAATTGGACAGATTTCGTGTATGGAAGGTGGGGAAACTTGGGGAAATGCTAGATCCACTCGAAACCAAGCAAATCCATGAATCAAAATCAACAAAACATCATCAAAACTAACAAATAACAAAAAAATTTGGGGATATTTTTGGTGGGGATTTTCGGATTTAGGACGAAATCAACAAAATCAAGCTAGAAAAAGAGGGGTAGTGGCTCCAAAAACGTGATCAACCTAAGCTCTGATCCATAGATGATGTAGGGCGGAACCCTACATGGGCGATCTTTCACGTTGGAGCGGATCCTACGGGGAAATACGAGGAACACGCGGAAGAACAAGAGGGAAAACACGGGGAAAACGAGAGAGAATGCACTCAACCGACAAGAAATCAATCACACAAGTGCTAGATTATCGAACACATAGAGTGGCACAAGATTCGAGATCAACAACGGTAAGGATACACGAGTAGCCGTTCTTCTCCGAGAGGAGGTCTTGATGGGTCCACCCTAGAAGGGGGTCTTGAATCTGCTTGGGGATCTTCTCCGTAGAGGTCCTGATCTCCGAGGAGAAGTAGCCAAGTGGATGAGCAAAGGCTCTCACACCAAAATATGAGCTAATCCCAAGCTAACCCTAAAAAGAGGAAGGGGATGAAGTATATATAGTCTCGGGGCGAATGGGTACAAGGGACAAGTCCCGGATGCACTGCGCGCAGGCAGGGGAGGCCGGATGTCCGGGCGTCGGGCCGGGTGTCCGGGCTTTCCCGAGACGCCGGATGTCCGGGCTAGGGGGCCGGATGTCCGGGCTGGCGGGGTCTGGTTCGGCCGATTCGGGTGCGGGGCGCCGGATTTCCGGGCGAGTGTCCGGATATCCGGGGCTTCGTGGGAGGCCGGATATCCGGGGCTTCGTGGGAGGCCGGATGTCCGGGGCCTGGGGGCCGGATGTCCGGGCCCTGTAGTCTTGCGGCTGCTGTGATGGGCGCCGGATGTCCAGGCTGGGGCCGGATGTCCGGGCTTGCGGGAAGGGCCGGATGTCCGGGCTGGGGCCGGATGTCTGGGGCCTGTAGCATCTGGCTCTTCTTCCTTCTCCTCTTCCAGGCTTCCCTCGCGGATGGTGTAGTCGTTCCTTGGCACTTGCACTTCTCCTTGACATCCGAGAAGCTCCGACAATACCTATGCATGCACACGGGGGAAGTGTCAAGTAGTATACCATCCTCGAAGGGGTCAAGTGAGCACGTGTAAAGGGGATGATTCACCTTTGTGTATGTGAAGAAGAGGTCACACGTGTCACTTGCCAAACGGACTCTTGACATGGTGATGACCGTAGGATGCTCCGCATCAGGATCCTACGGGGAGAACACGACGAACAAGCGGAAGAACACAAGGAAAAACACACAAGAGGAACACTAAACCGACAAGTTTCGATTACACAAGGGCTAGATAACCGAACACATAAGGTAGCACAAGATTCAAAATCAACAAAGGAAAGATACACGAGTAACCGGTCTTCTCCGTGAGTTGGTCTTGATGGGGTCCACCCTAGAAGGGGGTCTTGAATCCTCTTGGAAGGATCTTCTCCGAGGAGGCGCGATCTCCGAGGAGAAGGTAACCAAATGGATGAGCAAAGCTCTCACACAAATATGAGCTAATCCTTTGCTAACCCTAACTAGGAGGAGGAGGAGGTCTATTTATAGTCTTATTGCAAATGGGGTGAAGTGAACGGGTACAAGGGCTCCAGCCCGCGGTCGCGGTCACACAGGTGTCGGACGTCCGGGGCTTCGGGACGGTCCGGACGTCCGGAGGCTGTCGGACGTCCGTAAATCCGGCTCGGGCGCTGTCTGTCGGTCGTCCGGAGACTTTGGTCTTCCGTAGATTTGGCTCTAATCGGTGTGTGTCGGTCATCCGGGGCTTCGGGAAGGCCCGGACGTCCGTGGATCGTCGGACGTCCGTAGATCCAGTTCGGGCATGCATCGATCGGACGTCCGGAGGCTTCGGTCGTCCGTGAGTTTCCATTCGGGTGCCCAGCTGCCGGATGTCCGGAGGGCGTCGGTCGTCCGTGGCCTGGGAGTCGTCGGACGTCCGGACTTGGTCGGACGTCCGATGCCTGTAGTTTTAGCATCTTTTCTTCTTCTTCTTCAACATGCTTGGGGTCCTCGTCGTCTTGGCTCTTGCAAGTAGTTGTTCCTTGGCTCATCTCCATGTACCTGATTACACATAGAGTTTCCGAATGAGGTAGTAGCCATGTCTCGTGAGTAGGAAGAGGGAGTTCGGAGAGGAGCGGGTTCACCTTATCTTCGATAGCCTTAGCTCGGGCTCGAGTCATGGGTCCACGTGGTGTTGAGGAAGATGTAGGTGCGTCCATGGGGATGAGTGAGGGATGCTCCGCATCATCTCCCCCCCCCCTTGAGAGAGATCCGACCTCGGATCAAAAGCTTCATCTCCATGGTATGGTGCGAGGTCCTTGACGTTGAAGATGTCGCTAACATTGTACTTGTCTCGAGGTAGGTTGATCTTGTAGGCGTTGTCGTTGTACCGTGCTAGCACCTTGAAAGGTCCATCGACTCTAGGAAGAAGCTTGGACTTGCGTTCTTTGGGGAAGCGGTCGTTGCGAAGGTGTAGCCACACTAGATCACCAATGTTGAAGACCATGGGTTGCTTGTTGACGTTGAGCTTGGTCGCGAGTCATTGTACTTGGCGCTCGATGGTTTGTCTTGTATCCTCATGCATCTTCTTGATGTAGCTTGCCCGTGCACTCGCATCCATGTTGGTGCGCTTTTGTAGAGGAAGAGGTAGAATGTCCAATGGGGACAATGGGTTGAAGCCGTAGACGACCTCGAAGGGGGACTTGCCGGTAGTCGAATGTCTTGCACAGTTGTAGGCATACTCGGCGATGGGTAGACATGCTTCCCAGTCCTTGATGTTCTTCTTGATCAAGACACGAAGTAGAGTGGATAGTGTGCGGTTCGTCACCTCCGTTTGGCCGTCGGTTTGAGGATGGTATGCGGATGAGAACAAGAGCTTGATTCCGAGTGTGGCGCATAGGGTCTTCCAAAAGTAACTCAAGAACTAGACGTCACGATCGGAGACGATTGTCTTTGGTACTCCATGGAGTCGCAAGATTTCCCTACAAAAGAGATTTGCAATGTGTGAAGCATCAACTATCTTGTTGCAAGGAATGAAATGTGCCATTTTAGAAAATCTATCCACAACAACAAACATGGAACCCTTTCCATTTTGAGTTCTAGGCAAACCAGGTACAAAATCCATGCTAATGTCTTCCCAAGGTTGATAAGGAATAGGAAGAGGCATGTAAAGACCATGAGATTGAGCTTTAGACTTAGCTTTGCAACATGTAGAGCATCGGTTGGTGAAGCGTGAGACATCGCGGAACATCTTGGGCCAAAAGTAGTTCTTGGAGAGCGTGGCGAATGTCTTGTCGCGTCCAAAGTGTCCCATGAGTCCGCCTCCATGAGCCTCTTGCAAAAGGAGCAAACGAAGAGAAGACTCGGGAATGCACAGTTTGTTAGCTCTCATAAGATAACCATCCTTGATGTAATATTGTTCCCAAGAAGTATGCGTCAAACACTAAGCATAAGGAATAGCAAAAGATGGGTCGTTAGCATACAAGTATTTTATGTGCTCAAAGCCAATAACGTTCAACTCAAGTTTAGTGACAAGCGTGCATATACATGAAAGTGCATCAGCAACTACATTTCTTTACCCTTAATGTACTTGATCACATAAGGAAAAGATTCAATAAACTCACTCCATTTGGCATGACGCTTGTTCAACTTAGTTTGACCTTTTTTAGGTACTTAAGCGTTTCATGATTGGTATGGATGAAAAACTCATGCGGTCTAAGGTAATGTTACCAAACATGTAGCACACGCACTAAAGCATACAATTCTTTGTCATAGATGGGATAGTTAATTGAGAACCGGATAGTTTTTCACTAAAATATGCAATGGCTCGTTATTCTTGCATCAAAACTCCGCCAATTCCGGTACCACTTGCATCACAATGAACCTCAAAAGTTTTGTCAAAATTAGGCAAAGCAAGAATCAGAGCATGAGTAAGCAAAGACTTGAGCTCATCAAAAGCGGTGGATTGCAAAGTTCCCCAAACAAAAGGAGTATTCTTCTTACTCAAAGCATGCAAAGGAGCGGCAATTGTGCTAAAATCTTTCACAAAGCGACGATAAAACCCATAAGACCAAGAAAGCTACGACTTGTTGCAAATTGGTGGGTTGGGGCCAAGTTTTAATTGCTTCAATTTTAGATTCATCAACATGGACACCCTTTGAGGATACAACAAAACCCAAGAAAACCACTTTGTCAACACCAAATGTGCATTTTTTTCATGTTTGCATAAAGACTTTCCTTTCGAAGGGTTTGCAAAACAGTCCTAACATGATCAAGATGTTCTTTCATGGTTTTGCTAAACACAAGAATATCGTCGAAGTAAACCACAAAAAAGACTCCAATGTAAGGGCGAAGCACATGATGCATAAGACGCACGAAAGTACCAGGAGCCGTCGATAGACCCATAGGCATCACTAACCACTCATATAAACCAAATTTGGTTTTGAAAGCAGTTTTCCATTCATCACCCTCTTGTATGCGGATTTGATAATAGCCACTTTTAAGATCAATTTCTGAGAAAAAGTTGGCTCCACTAAGTTCATCAAGCATATCATCTAAGCGAGGAATGGGATGCCTATAGCGAACGGTAATAGCATTTATAGGTCTACAATCGGAACACAAGCGGAAACTTCCATCGGGCTTAGGCACAAGTATAACGGGAACGACACAAGGGCTTAAGCCTTCACGTACATGACCGTTGTCGATGAGTTGTTGTACTTGCCGTTGAATCTCCTTGGTTTCTTCGGGATTGACTCGGTATGGAGCTTTGTTTGGTAGAGGCGCTCCGGGAT
Source organism: Aegilops longissima (assembly GCA_021605205.1). NCBI lineage: Eukaryota > Viridiplantae > Streptophyta > Magnoliopsida > Poales > Poaceae > Aegilops > Aegilops longissima. The sequence continues at coordinate 320,261,248 of CM038681.1, read as the reverse complement.
GAGGTCGATTCGATGCTCAGTGCCTCGAAGAGGAGGTAGACCCGAGGTAGCTCATCGGGAAAACATCTTGGAAGTCCTGCAAAAGAGATTTAAACACTAAAGGTTGCTCATGAGAGGTGTTAGTTGTTGGCTCTCCATCCTTGCACACAAGGACAAAGTGCATCACATTAGATGGGTTCTCACACACTTATCTCATCTCACTTTTGGTGGCAAATAGGATGAGGTTTTTCTCTCTAGGCGAAGAGGCGCTCAGGTTTGGCTTGTGGCTCTCACTCACTTTTTGGTGGATCACTTTCTCACTCTTGTCTCTATGATTGGTGGCTTGCTTGTCGGCTATCACTTGACTAGGAGACATAAGTCGTAGCACATATTCCTTCCCTTTCATCTTGAAGCTATAGTGATTGGTGCGGCCGTTGTGGAAGACACCACGGTCGAATTGCCATGGTCGACCAAGAAGGAGGTGGCAAACCGTCATTGGGACCACATCACATTCCAAAGTGTCCTCATATGCACCGATTTTGAAGGAAACTTGGACCGTATGCTCAACTCGTATAGTGCCGGAGTCACTTAGCTATTGAACCTTGTAGGGATTCGGGTGCTTCCTCTTGACCAATTGAAGCTTGGAGCATAGTTCTTCACTTGCCAAGTTGTGGCAACTTCCTCCATCGATGATGACCTTGACGGACCTTCCGTTGATGCCTGCATTTGTGTGGAAGATGTGGCATCTTTGGTCGTCTTCTTGTTGATGTTGAAGAGTCAAGACCTTGGAGACAACGAGAGCGGGGCTCGAATCCTCATCACAAAAGACTTGATCATCTTCATCTTCGTTCACTCGCCGGTGCATGGACACTTGCTCAAGGTGTTCCATCTCCTCATCACTCATTGAGTCATATGTGCCGTCATCGTTGAGGATCATGGTGCGCTTGTTGGTGCATTCGTAGGACTTGTGGCCTCGGCCGCCGCAAGTGAAACACTTGAAGGAGCTTGTCTTGATGGTCTCATCAGTCGGAGTAGATGATGAAGCACGCGGCTTGAAGTTGCTTGTAGTAGGAGGAGGACGACTTGAACTTGTCAAATTTTTCTTGTAACTCGACTTGTCGTAGTTGTTTGTAGAAGGTTTGGTTGATGTAGATGTTGGAGGAGGTGTTGAAGCTTGGTTTTTGGAGAAGCCGTAGGTCTTGGACGAGTACTTGGCGTACTTGAAGTCATCTTGCACTTGACGTTCCGCCTTTGTAGCTTTATGCACGAGCTCAATGAGTGATAGAGGCAAAGGTGTCCCGATGTTTCGATGAGATGGTGGCTATCGTTTTCTGTGGGAGTCGACCTTGACGATCCGACTACAAACGTGCGAGACGTCGCGCCTTAGCAATCGCTAAACCAACTTCCGAGGGTTATTGACCACACCGGAGCACGATCAACCTGACCACGAGGCCTGTTTCCTGCGAGCAAACAAAGAACAAGCAAGAAACTAAGATTGCAATCTGGATATTGCGAATATAAGAGGAAAGCTTTATTAATGAAGGTGGGGTTCTGTGACGCCTTGGTCTGGTCGTTGAACACAAATGGAATACACGAAGTTGCAATGGCCAACTTCTAACTAAACAAATCCCAAGGAAAAAGCTACTAGATGGATCTTGATAGAGGCGAGGGTCCCGATCTTTCGATGAGATGATAACTATCGATTTGGTGGAGACGACTTTGACGATCCGACTACAAACGTGCACGACGTTGCGCCTTAGCAATCGCTAAACCAACTCCGAGAGGTTATTGACCACGCCGAAGCACAATCAACCTGACCACGAAGGTCTATTCCTGCAAGCAATCGAAGAACAAGCAAGAATATGATAAAGCAATCTGAATATTGCGAATATATATGAAGTATTGATAAAGGTGGGGATCCGTAAGCGGTCTTGGTCTGGTCGTTGGACACAAACGAAGTACACGAAGTTGCAATGGCTAACTTTTAACTAAACAAATCCCAAGGAAAAAGCTACTAGATGGATCTACTTATATAGGAGCAAGGGGTGGTGGCCAAGGAGGTGGGAAGATATCCCAAGGCAGCCTAACACTAACCCTAGGTTGTACAAGGCCAATGGGCCCAAGTGGAGGTGACGTAACATCTTTGGACTTGTAGTTTGACTCGGATTCTGCTGCAGCATCAGATTGTTTAGTCCATAACTCAACGCTCCGGGCGGATTTTCAGGTGATTCCAATCTATTTTCCAACAAAAAAAGAATCAACCAATTTGGAGTCCGTATGAAAAAGTTATTGACGTTTTGAGTCAGGTATGTCTGTGCAGTCCGAATCTGAGTCCAGAACGTGAGAGACTTGGACTCTATCTTCTCTTGGGCCAAAAGTGACGTGAGAGAACTTTTTGAACAGCAGGTAAACATCTCTTTCTGCCTTATCTTTATATGTGGATTGTACAAATGTCCCATACACCTGCAATTAGACATGGCACAAAAGTTTGTGAAGTATTTTTGTCCTGGATGACATAAATAAATTATTACATAGTTTGCATTAGAAATCACCTCACAAATATACATGTATGCAATATTTTTGGTCGTATCCAAGGTAGTCATGTCCTCATCATCCTCCCCTTCTTTAAAACAAAGCCGTCCTCAGCGTAGCTTAGTCTGAAATATGGCTAACAAAAGAGACAAGGTGTACATGTTGAATATGTATATGTCATCCATTTTTACTTCCCTTCATTTTTGCACATATGACACATGAATAGATGTGTAACTTGCATAGTTCATAAAATCTAAAGCCAAAACATTATCACAAGAAGTAGAAGGCATGGAAATATTACAACTCAGTTTGCACATATAAGTGAAGCTCTTATTCATTTCAAAAGATTGATAATGTTCATTAAACCATCCCAACATTGGTGAATAAACCTTACTTGCATCAAGTTTACATGCTACAACATGCTTAAATAAGCAAACATGCAATAAGTCATTCGACACAGAATCATCACCAAGATTAGAGGTCATATCAAAATAATTAAACATTGATTCTTTTGCATCAACAGTTAATTCAATGGGTGCACTCAAAATTGTTGGTATTTCAGTTGTTTGATCATATGACGCATTCATGACAGTATCAAGATTCTCTAAAATAGGTGATGTGCACAAATCACCAGGTAACTCAACACATGATGCATTCAAGTTAACTAGGGATGCATCATTCTCATGTGAAGTTATATCATTAATACCTTTATCATTACCTTGTCGCAAAGACGTAGCTGATGTAGGTACGGGCGCTGACAATGCACCATACACTTGAGATGATGTCGCTCACAAATCTGGGTGGGGCTGCTCTAGTAGGTGCAACGGTGCAGAACCAACCGCGATGGTGAGCATGAACTGGAATAGTAGTTGTTGTAGTCACCCAATGCATCCTCCTGTATCTGTCTCTCAAAGGTACAAGCGTGAACATACATACCAGTAATGCAACGAGTAATATAGTGAAATCTTGCACGGATATCATGGTTCAAACCACCAAAAAATCTATTCATTGTATCATCCTCAGATTCTTCTATGTCATAATGATGCATATAAGATTTGAACTCCTGGTAGTAAGCATGAATAGTGTTACTGCCTTGTTTTAATTGTTCCAATTTATGAAGCAATTCACGATTTATAGTAAGGAGGAAAAATTGTTGTCTCATTACAGCTTTCAGAACTTTCCAAGTTGTGGGTTGGTTATCAATGTTTTTCTTACAATGTACACTCCACCAAACAGAAGCAAAACCAGTAAATGCTCTAGTGGTAGCTCGTACTCTCTCAAGTTCAGAAAAATCATGGTGACTAAAAACTTCTTCTAATTCAAGCCCCCAAGCTAGATAAATAGCAGGATTAAATCTACCCTTGAATGATGGTAAAGACATAACCTGACCATATGCTTGTGTGTGTTGTCCCAACTCTCGTGATGGTGAAGATGTGTCCGTCGTCCAAGAATTTCTATCTCCGGAACCTCTCATGATTAGTAGAAACAAGAAACAAAATTCGAGAATAATGTTCCTATGAACTACTAGGATGTGGTTGTAAAGTGCTCACAGTAAAGCAAATATCAATATCTTACAAGTTCTTACCATGCGGCAGGTGGTGACAGGCAACCAGCAGTGTCATATAACTCTGAAGATTGTGTAAAGCGATTGCCAGGTGAACGTACGTATACACGGCGTAGAAATATGTGGAGCTGGGTTGGCTATATATGGTAGCAAAAGATTAGCAATAATCAATTCAGAGATTCAATATTGAATAAACGCTCAACTACGGTACTGTGCTGGCCCTAGGCTAGACCGGACTAGAGACGCGAGCCTAGAACACTAATGAGGTCACGGCGTAGCACAACTAGCATCAATGAATGATAATAAGTAGCTCTGGACAGCAAGATATAAGTAAAGATCACAACTGCAGTAAAGATAATGATAAAAAACAACTGCCAAGCAAGATATACAACAACTCTCTCTCCAATTTTCCTCTTGAAAAGTTTGAGCCAATTTTCTGATAACTTTTTTCAAAAAATGCTACTAACTCAAGCTTTCCAATGCAAAAAGAATCACTCAATTCCGAGTTGATACGAGGAGTCAAAAAATTCTAAAACTGGTTTGAAAAACTGGAATAAGCTGTGTTCACGAACTTCGGAGGGCAAAAAGACCTATTTAGAAGCCGATTTTGAGGTGCCAAATATTGAACTAGCTTCTGCAACTATTTAGATGCGGCTCGTCTCTAGCTTTAATTTGAGTACTCGTGGAGCCAAAACGGACTTCGTATGAGGAAGTTATTCCTGTTTTACTGAACAGTGCGCAAAACAGATTCCAATCCGAATTCAGCTACGAGATTGACTCTAGATAGATCCGAACTTTGTTTTTTTTCTTCTCTCTTTTTTTTCTCACACTTTTTTTCCTTTTTCTTTCTTTCTTTTTTTCTCTGACTTTTTTTCCTTTTTTTCTCTCTCCCTCTTTCCAAACAAACTAGATAAGATGCAGATTGGATCAAGTGAAGATGTGAACGATCTCAACTATGATTATGACAATGAACGGTGGGTAGCACGTGGTGGAAATTGATGGATGGATGGTGGTCAACAGAAGGGATAACGATGCAGCGGCAGCGTGACTAATGTGAACAGAACTCGAAACTCTAAACGAACTAGACACTAAGACCAGCAACTCGACACGACGATGCAACCGATAATTCAATAATGCAAACAATGAAAAGAAAACTGCAAAGGCTCTGACTGGCTTGGACAAAGGATGAATAGATCTAACTTTTTTTTTGGCTTTTTCTTGGATAATAGGTAAGAAAATAAATCTAATCTAGGGATAGTTGGAAATTCTCACCGAGCAACCTGAAAACTGATACCACTTGGCGACGAAGACGTTGTCGTTCTTGAGCTTGAGCAAAAGCCTCTTGGTTTGATTGAGGACGAGGAGCTTGATCATCAACTTGCTCTTGGGAATGCTTGTCATGTAGCGGGTTGCGAGATGCATGACGGTCTTGACGAGCGGCACGACGAAGAGTGTTCGAAGTAGGTGTACTTGAGTCGTAGAAGGTGTCGTCGGAGTGTCGACTCGAGCGGCTCCGTCTTGATGATGAAGAAGTGGAATGATGCCGGTTCTCATCAACGCGGATCTCGCCCATTCTTGCATCATTCTCTTGCTTGTGAGCCTCGAACTTGTTGTCGAAGTAGTCTCTTGTACGTTGCTCGGAGAGTCGCAAGTCGGTGGCGAGGTTGTCGATGCGGTCGCTCATTGCTTGTTGTTCTTGGTGCAACGCTCGTTTTGCACCAAAGAGGTGGTCTTGGTGACGTATGAAGACATGTCGTCGTCTTGCTCGATGAAGAGTGGGTTGGTAGAAGAACTTGGCCTATCCATCATTCCAAGCAAAATGTGAGTGGTAGAACGAAAAAGAACTTATACCAATGTACCTTTGACCGATGTTGAAAATGAATCAAGTTCACTCAAATGCGGACAATGAAATAGCACTCTTGGTACCGATTCTTGTCGGTTCTCACACCTACACCAATAAAAGCTTATGGTGGAGCCCGGTTAGGATGGTGGCCCAAAATTTGATGCAATTGTAAGTGAGACTCAATAAAGTTGGAAATGATTCACAAATTTGCAAATGTAACAAGTAGACCAATAGCAAGATATGGTACACGGAAACACACGCGCAAATAGATAATATGGGGTTATGCAACCAAGTTTGAGCCAAAATGTGGAATTCACCAAGATGCTCTTGTTGCACAACACTAGAGAGACGCTAGCACGATTGCACAATAGGCGGATACAAACTTGTGCACAACCTACTAAGCAAAAATGCAACGAATTCTATCCCAAGTATGCTATATGTATGGTGTGTCGATGTGTTGATCGAAGATGATCAAGTATGACAATCTTAATGTTTTATGATGCTATGGTTCTTGCTCATAAGCTCTTTGCTTATCTTTCTCTCTTTGCTTAAAAGCTTGATTGTCTCTTTTTCTTTTGAGCTCTTTTCTCATGCAAAACTTCACGAACCAAGATAGCAATTGTGTATGCGATGACAACTTTGTGACACACAAGTTGATGGTAAGATATGCACCACTTTGGTATGGTATGTATGCTATGGAGTATGATCACTAAAGTACACAAGTCACGCTGCCGCCAATACTCAATGGCTAGTCTCGATGGGTAAGCGACGCAAAAGATGGGCTATGATGTTTATCAATGCAATTGCATGTAGTGACAAGGGTGTCGACGATGTTACCGTCCTTGACGAAGATGAGCGGTGGTGATGTTGATGTTGAACCGTACCTAGATAGCCGAAACACAAAAGGATACGGGAAACCCCAACTCAAATTCTCAAGGCGAAATTCGCAACGTTGTCGGAATTGGTAGTGGGAAAGGTTATGGTGGCGGTATGCGGAAGTGGTGGAGGTAAGTGGAAGTGTATGTGGGCACGGGACAAAATTTGGCGAAAGGTAGGCGGTGATCGGGGTGGTGGAAGGGATGGATGCTACCAGGGGCCGGAAATCCGGGCTAGAAGCCGGATGTCCGGGGCGCCGGATGTCCGGGGCGCCGGATGTCCGGGCTGATCGAGCCGGATGTCCGGGCAGCCGGATGTCCGGGCTGTTCGGGCCGGACGTCCGGGCACGAAGAACACCGCGGGGATAGGTCAAATCGGATCAAAATTTGGGCGAATTTGTGAATGAAATTTGGGGAAAAGATGGGGAAAAGCTAGATCTACCTGCAACACACGAAATCCATGGATCAAATCCAACAAAATTTCATCACACTAACAAATCACAAAAAAAAAATTTGGGGCTATTTTTTGTGGGGAATTTTCGAAATTAGGACTAAAACAACAAAATCAAGCTAGAAGAGAGGGGTAGGGGCTCCAAGAACGTGATCAACGTGCCTCATGATACCATAGATGATGTAGGGCGGAACCCTACGTGGGCGATCTTTCACATTGGAGCGGATCCTACGGTGAATCACGAAGAACACGCGGAAGAACAAGAGGGAAACACGGGGAAAACGAGAGAGAATTCACTCAACCGACAAGAAACCAATCACACAAGTGCTAGATTATCGATCACATAGAGTGGCACAAGATTCAAGAACAACAAAGGTAAGGATACACGAGTAGCCGTTCTTCTCCGAGAGGAGGTCTTGATGGGGTCCACCCTAGAAGGGGGTCTTGAATCCGCTTAGGGGATCTTCTCCGTAGAGGTCCTGATCTCCGAGGAGAAGTAGCCAAGTGGATGAGCAAAGGCTCTCACACCAAAATATGAGCTAATCCAAAGCTAACCCTAGAATGAGGAGGGGATCAAGTATATATAGTCTCGGGGCGAAGGGGTACAAGGGCAAGGCCACGAGACATCACTTGGCAGTGAGGGAGGCCGGACGTCCGGCGTCGGGCGGATGTCCGGCTGGAGGCGCCGGATGTCCGGGCTCTCAGCCCGGATGTCCGGGCTAGGGCGACTGATTCAGCAGAACCGGGAAGTGGGAGCCGGATTTCCGGGCGGGAGGCCGGATATCCGGGGCTTCGGGACGGGCCGGATGTCCGTGCGGGGAGGCCGGATGTCCGGGCTGGTCTGGGTCTTCCAGGTGCATTCGGTGGTGGAGGGGCCGGATTTCCGGGCGAAGGGGCCGGATATCCGGGGCGTTAGGAAGAGCCGGATGTCCGGGGCATGGGGCCGAATGTCCGAGCTGTGCAGACTCTTCCGGTTCCTCTCGTCGTGTTTCTTCCTCCTTGCACTTGGCGGCTTGTCCATCTTCACGTGCATCCTCGGGAGGTTCTCCTTGACACCTGAACATGCATAGCATATAGGACTTAGGTAGTAGCCATGTCTCGAGTGGATCATATGTGATATCAATAAGGAAAGAGGTCACCTCGTTCTCGAGAGCTCTAGCTCTAGCTCGTGTCATGGGTCCTCTTGGCTCTTGATAAGACGATTGTAGGTCCATGGGGATGATCGTGGGATGCTTCGCATCATGGGAGGACGTCCCAAGGCAGTCTGAAACTAAACCTAGGTCGTACAAGGCCAATGGGCCCAAGTGGAGGTGACGTAACACCATTGGACTTGTAGTTTGACTCGGATTCTGCTGCAGCATCAGATTGTTTCGTCCATAACTCAACGCTCCGGATGAATTTGAAGGTGAATCCAATTGGGTTGGAAAGTGCACGAAATCTACTTTCCAACAGAAAAAGAATCATCTAATTTGGAGTTCGGATGAAAAAGTTATTCACGTTTTGAGTCAGGTATGTCTATGCAGTCCGAATCTGAGTCCAGAACGTGAGAGACTTGGACTCTATCTTCTCTTGGTCCAAAAGTGACATGAGAGAACTTATTGAACAGCAAGTAAATTCCTCTTTCTCCCTTATCTTCATATGTGGATTGTACAAATGTCCCATACACCTGCAATTAGACATGGCATACAAGTTTGTGAAGTATTTTTGTCCTGGATGACATAAATAAATTATTGCATAGTTTGCATTAGAAATCACCTCACAAATATACATGTATGCTATATTTTTGGTCGTATCCAAGGTAGTCATGTCCTCATCATCCTCCCCTTCTTGAAAACAAAGCCGTCCTCGGCGTTGCTTAGTCTGGAATGTGGCTAACAAAAGAGACAAGGTGTACATGTTGTATATGTATATGTCATCCATTTTTACTTCCCTTGATTTTTGCACATATGACGGATGAATAGATGAGTAACTTGCATAGTTCATAGAATCTAAAGCCAAAACATTATCACAAGAAGTAGAAGGCATGAAAATATTGCAACTCAGTTTGCACATATAAGTGAAGCTCTTATTCATTTCAAAAGATTGACAATGTTCATCATTAAACCATACCAACATTGGTGAATAAACCTTACTTGCATCAAGTTTACATGCTACAACATGCTTAAATAAGCAAACATGCAATAAGTTATTCGGCACAGAATCATCACCAAGATTAGAGGTCATATCAAAATGATTAAACATTGATTCTTTTGCATCAATAGTTAATTCAATGGGTGCACTCAAAATTGTTGGTATTTCAGTTGATTGATCACATGACGATTCATGATAGTATCAAGATTCTCTAAAATAGGTGATGTGCTCAAATCACTGTGTAACTCAACACATGATGCATTCAAGTTAACTAGGGATGCATCATTCTCATGTGAAGTTATATCATTAATACCTTTCCTGTTACCTTGTCGCAAAGACGTAGCTGATGTAGGTACGGGCGTTGATGATGTAGGGCGGAACCATATAGCATCGATCTTTCACGTTTGGAGTGGATCCTACGGGGGAATCACGAAGAACATGCGGAAGCACAAAGGGAAACACGGCGGGGAACGAGAGAGAATCTCTAAACCGACATAGAATCAATCACACGAGTGCTAGATCATCACACACATAATGTAGCACAAGGTTCAAGATCAACAAAGGAAAGGATACAACGGAACCGTTCTTCTCCGAGAGGAGGCCTTGATGTTCTTCCCTAGAAAGGGGTCTTGAATCCGCTTGGGGATCTTCCCCGAAGAGGCCGTGAACTCCGAGGAGAAGTAACCAAGTGGATGGGCAAAGGCTCTCACACAAATATGAGCTAATCCAATGCTAACCCTAACTAGGAGGTGGGAGAGTTCTATTTATAGTCTTAGTGCAAATGGGGGCGAAGTGAAGGGGTACATGGGCCTCATGCCCGAGCCCTGTGCGCAGACAGGCCGGTTGTTCCGGTCAAGGTGGCGGTTGTACCGCTGGCGATCCAGGGAGAGCGGAAGTACCGGTCGAGGGAGGCGGTACTACCGCTGGGGTCAGGTGTTGGCTTCTGCAGCTGGTCGTCGGGGTCCCCAGCGGTTGTACCGGTCGTGGGGCCGGTAGTTCCGGTCATATGGGATTTACCGGTACATCCGGTGCTGTACCGGCCTTGCACCGCTTGATCACAGAATGGCGGCCGGTTGTTGGCCGGTAGTAGGCCGGTTGTTCCGCCCGGCCGGTTGTTGGGCGGTTGTACCGGTCCTTCCAGGTTGGGCCGAATGCTTCCTTGATCTTGATGTCCGTCTTGCACCGTTCCTTCTCCTTGGTTGCTTACATGGTACCTGAGCACACAAAGCATCTCCGTTTGAGGTAGTAGCCATGTCTCAAGTGGGTCAAAGTGAAGTTCAACAAGGAGAGAGTTAACCTCGGATTGAATAGCACGTGCTCGAGCTCTCGTCGTGGGTCCTCGTGGGGTTGGATGTGTCGATGTAGAGTCCATGGGATGATGGAAGGATGCTCCGCATCATCTCCCTCTCTTGGGAAAGATCCGACCTCGGATCAAAATCTTCATCACCATGGAAAGGCGAGAGGTCTTTGACGTTGAAGATGTCGCCACGGTGTACTTGTCTCCGGGAGTTCAATCTTGTAGGCGTTGTCGCTAGAAGTGCTAGCACCTTGAAGGGTCCGTCTGCTCATGGGAGAAGCTTGACTTGCGCTCGTTGGGGAAGCGGTCTGATGCGGAGCATACCACGTTCATCCCCATGTATACTCCAACTACTCTCCAAGCCCCAAGGACACATAAGATGAGACCTCGACTATTCGCCATTGGACACAAGGTGAACCCGTTCCTAAATGCGTCCCCTTTCCATTCGTGTGAGACACGGTTGCTACCTAAGGCGAGGACCCTATGCATGCCTAGGTACCAAGGAGACCCTCTCGGAGATGCTCGGAAGGATGGACAAGTCCCCAAGTATAAGGATGAAGGAACACGACGAGAGGAACCGGAGAAGTCTGCAGAGCCCGGACATCCGGCGTCAGCCCGGACATCCGGCCCTTCGAGCAAGCCCGGACATCCGGCCTCAGCCCGGACATCCGGCGCCCACCACAGCAGCCGAAAGACCACAGGGCCCGGACATCCGGCCCCCCTGGCCCCGGACATCCGGCCTCCCACGAAGCCCCGGATATCCGGCCCCTCGCTCGGAAATCCGGCGCCCCGCACCCGATTGCGTCTGGAAGACCCAGGCCAGCCCGGACATCCGGCACCCAGCCCGGACATCCGGCGCCTCCTGAAGCCCCGGACATCCGGCTCCGCCTGTCTGCGCACAGTAAAGGGCCGAGACCCATGTACCTCTTCGCCCCCCTACACTATATATACTCCGTCCCCTTCCTCTTTCTAGGTTAGCGTTGATTTAGCTCGTTAGATAGAGCTTCGCTCATCCATACCGGATCTACTCCACAAGAGAGACCGCGGCCCCTCTTCGGAGAAGATCCACCTTGGATTCAAGACCTCCCTTTGCGGAGAAGACCATCATCAAGACTTCCTCACGGAGAAGAACGGCTACCGTTTGTATCGTCCTTTGTTGACCTTGGATCTCGTGTATCTCTTTGTGTTCTTTGATCTAGCACTTGTGTGAGCGATTCCTTGTTGGTTGAGTGTTTTCCCCTCGTTCCTCCCTGTGATTTCCTCGTGTTCTTCCGCTTATTCTTCGTGATTCCCCGTAGGATCCGCTCCAACGTGAAAGATCATCCACGTAGGGTTCCGCCCTACATCATCTATGGATCAGAGCTTAGGTTGATCACGTTTTTGGAGCCCCTACCCCGTGTTTTCTATCTTGATTTTGTTGATTTCGTCCTAAATCCGAAAATCCCCACCAAAAATAGCCCCAAAATTTTTTGTGATTTGTTAGTGTGATGAAGTTTTGTTGATTTTGATCCGTGGATTTGCTTGGTTTCAAGTGGATCTAGCATTCCCCCAAGTTTCCCCACTTTCCATCCACGAAATCTCTCCAATTTTGACCTTCAAATCATCAATTTCCGCCCCCAATTCGAAAATTTCCGCCCCAAACGAGATCGGGATTCGTCGGGCCGGACATCCGGGCCTCAGGCCGGACATCCGGGCCCCAAGCCGGACATCCGGCCCCTGGAGCACCAAATCCGCTCAGTTCTGGACATACACCCCCGGAAATCCGGCCCCTAACCCCGGATGTCCGGCCCCTGTAGATTTCAGCCTCCCCGTTTCACCGTTTTGTCCATAACTAATTCATCCGGAGTGCGATTTTGACGTTCTTTAGCTCGTTTTGAAGCTATTGACATCCCCCATCCCATAAAAATACTACCATCACCATTTGACTCCATCAAATTTTGTGAACTTTGGCATCTTTGCCTAGGGCTTCCACCAAATCCTCCGCATAACCACCACCGACTTCCGCAACCTAACCAATTTTGTTCCCCTTTGCATTTGAGGTTGTTTGAGTTGTGATTCGAATCTCCTAAGGTGTTTAGGCTACTTAGGGACGATTGCCTCTTCATCAACCACCACCACCACTTCCACATAACCTTGCCCACCATACACTTCCGACAACTCAACTTAACCCAATTGTTAATTGAGCTTTTTCGAGTTGTGGCTTGTGTCTCCTAAGGTGTTTCGGCTACTTAGGGACGGCAACTTCAACTCCGACACGTGTATAGCCCATCATTCCACTTCCGCATTGCCAAGTGCAAACCACCACCGCATTCCCGCTACCACCATTTTGACATTTGACGCTTGAGATTTTGAGTTCGCGGTTTTCCGCTTCCTAAGGTGTTTCGCCACTTAGGACGAGTCTCCATCATCTTGGTATCTACATCAAGAACACCGCTACTCATCATCGCCGGACGGTAACCTCCATATCATCTTGGTATCGTGGTATCCCTCAATTGTATATTCCCTTGCTATTGCATCGTTAACCCCTAGCCTTACTTTTGCGTTACTTGCCTATCGAGACTAGCCATTTGAGTATTGCCGGCAACGTTACTTGTGCACATTAGTGATCATACCTTCCATTACATACCATACCATATCATATTGGTATCATATCATCCATTGTGTCTCAAGTTTGTTCCAGCATACACACAATTGCTATCTTGGTTTGTGCATTGTGCAAAGTGGCCATAAAAAAATAAAGCTTTTAAGCAAAAGAAAGAGAGCAAAGAGCTCGTAAGCAAGTGCCATAGCATCATAACACATTGCATATAAGATTGTCATATCCGATCATCTTGGATCATCTTGAGAGAAACACCGGGAACCATACATACATAGCATACTTGGGATAGAAGTTTATCCATTTTGCTTCTTATAGGTTGTGCACAAGTGTCGTATCCGCCTATTGAGCAATCATGCTAGCGTCTCTCTTGAGTTGTGCAACACGAAGTTTTAAATGGATTCCACATTTTGTGCTCATTCCTTGGTTGCACGACCCCATTTATCTATCCCTGTGTGTGTTTCCGTGTGCCATTCTTTGCTATTGGTCCATTTGTTTCACTTGCGAATTTGTGAATCTCTTTCAACACTATTGACTCTTGCTAACATTTTGCATTAAATTTTTGTGCCACTATCCTCACCGAGCTCCTCCATAAGCATTACTTTTGTAGGTGTGAGAACCGACAAGGATTGGTACCAATAGTGCTATTTCATTGTCCGCATTTGAGAGAACTTGATTCATTTTCAACATCGGTCAAGGTACATCGGTATAAGTTCTTCTCTTTCTCCCACTCATATTTGCTCGAGTCTTGTGATGGATAGGCAAGGCATTTCATCTCCGCTCTTCGACAACAACGACGGCGTGAACAACTACATCACCAAAGCGTCTCTCTTTGATCTACAACGACAAGTGCAAGGCACACAATCAAGATTGCAAGAGCGCATCGAGAACATCTCCATCGTGATGCGGAGCATCCCACGATCATCCCCATGCATCCACAACCGTCTCATCAAGAGCCAAGAGGACCCATGACTAGAGCACGAGCTCGAGCTCTCGAGACCGAGGTGACTTCTCTCCTTAGTGAAATACCATATGACCCTCTCGAGACATGGCTACTACCTCAATCCGGAATGTTGTGCATGCTTAGGTACCAAGGAACCAACCTAGGAGAAGCTACAGCCCAAGATGGACACCAAGAGCAAGAGGAGGAGCTGCAGAGTCCAGAGGGAGCGGTACTACCGCTCAAGCCAAGCGGTACTACCGCCCAGCGAGCGGTACTACCGCTCAAGCCAAGCGGTACTACCGCTGAGCCGAGCCAAGCGGTACTACCGCTCTCCATCCGGCCTACTTCCGCAGAACCCGACACACTCCAGGAGTCGAACGGCGTCAGAGCGGTACTACCGCTCTCCATCCGGCCTACTTCCGCAGAACCCGACACACTCCAGGAGTCGAACGGCGTCAGAGCGGTACTACCGCCCACCAAGCGGTTCTACCGCTGAAGCCCCTCAAGCGGTACTACCGCCCTGAAGGACGGTACTACCGCCCTGCCTGCGTGCAGCGTTTCGGGCCAAGGCCCATGTACTCGTTTCGCCCCCAACTTAACCCTTCGAGAACCTAGACTATAAATAGACCCTCCCCTCATCCTTTCTAGGGTTAGCTTTGGATTTGCTCATATTTAGGTGTGAGAGCCTTTGCTCATCCCCTTGGCTACTTCTCCTCGGAGATCAGGACCTCTACGGAGAAAATCCCCAAGCGGATCCAAGACCTCCTTCTAGGGCGGACCCCATCAAGACCTCCTCGCGGAGAAGAACGGCTACTCGTGTATCCTTACCTTTGTTGATCTTGAACCTTGTGCCACTCTATGTATTCGATAATCTAGCACTTGTGTGATTGTTTTCTTGTCGGTTGAGTGTTGTCCCTTGTTCCTCCCCGTGATTTCCTCGTGTCCTTCCACTCGTTCTTCGTGATTTCCCCGTAGGATCCGCTCCAACGTGAAAGATCGCCCACGTAGGGTTCCGCCCTACATCATCATGGTATCATGAGCCACGTTAATCACGTTATTGGAGCCCCTACCCCTCTTTTTCTAGCTTGATTTTGTTGTTTTTGTCCTAATTCCGAAAATTCCCCACAAAAATAGCCCCAAAATTTTTTTTTGTGATTTGTTAGTGTGATGAAATTTTGTTGATTTTGATCCGTGGATTTGCTTGGTTTCGAGTCGATCTAGCATCTCTCCAAGTTTCACCTCTTTCCATCCACAAAATCCATCAATTTTGACCTGAAATCACCCATTTCACTTCCAAAATCGCAAGAACGATTCGAACAATCGAGAAAATCCCGACACGAGCGGTACTACCGCCTCCTAGTCAGACTACCACGAGAGCGGTACTACCGCCCTCCTAGCGGTACTACCGCTGAGAACGGCACTACCGCCAGGCCCGCTCAGCCGAAGCAGTGAAAAATCCCGACACGAGCGGTACTACCGCCCTCCACAGCGGTACTACTGCCTGCCGCTTCAGCCTTCCGGCTTTCACCATTTTCACCATAACTTCCACATCCGGAGTCCGATTTTCGCGTTCTTTAGCTCGTTGAAAAGCTATTGACATCCCCCTTCCCATAAAAATACTACCATCACCATTTGACTCCATCAAATTTTGTGAACTTTGGCATCTTTGCCTAGGGCTTTCACCACATCATCCGCTATACCACCTCCACTTTCCGCTACCACATTGTTGCTTTTGGTCTTTGAGAATTTGAGTTGTGGTTCCCGTGTCCTATTGTGTTTCGGCTATATAGGTACGGTTCGACGTCAACATCACCACCGCCATCTTCGCTAAGGACTCATCATCGTCAAGGACGGTAACCTCGATTTACATCTTTGTCATCTCTCGCAATTGCATTGATAACCACATAGCCTTACTTTTGCGTTGCTTAGCCATCGAGACTAGCCATTGAGTATTGCCGGCAACGTGACTTGTGCACATTAGTGATCATACTCCATAGCA
Organism: Aegilops longissima; assembly: GCA_021605205.1. Classification (NCBI taxonomy): domain Eukaryota; kingdom Viridiplantae; phylum Streptophyta; class Magnoliopsida; order Poales; family Poaceae; genus Aegilops; species Aegilops longissima. The sequence goes on along the minus strand of CM038681.1, from coordinate 320,245,039 downwards.
TACATAGCATACCATAGTGGTGCATATCTTGCGATCAACCTGTGTGTCACAATATTGTCATAGCATACACAATTGCTATCTTGGTTCGTGAAGTTTGCATAAGAAAAGAGCTCAAAAGTGAAAGAGCCACCCAAGCTTTTAAGCAAAGAGGAAAGATAAGCAAAGAACTTATAAGCAAGAACCATAGCATCATACAACATTAAGATTGTCATATCCAATCATCTTGGATCATAGCACCGAAATATCATACATATAGCATACTTGGGATAGAGATCGTTGCATTTTTGCCTAATAGGTTGTGCACAAGTTCGCGTATCCGCCTATTGTGCAATCGTGCTAGCGTCTCTCTAGTATTGTGCAACAAGAGCATTCTTGTGGTTTCCACATTTTGGCTCACCTTTGGTTTGCACAATCCCACTTATCTATTTGCGTATGTGTTTCCGTGTACCACTACTTGCTTGGTCTACTTGTTACATTTGCGAATTTGCGAATCTTTTTCAACTTTATTGAGTCTCACTTACAATTGCATCAAATTTTGTGCCACCATCCTAACCGAGCTCCACCATAAGCTTTTATTTGTGTAGGTGTGAGAACCGACAAGAATCGGTACCAAGAGTGCTATTTCATTGTCCGCATTTGAGTGAACTTGATTCATTTTCAACATCGGTCAAAGGTACATTGGTATAAGTTCTTTCCGCTCTACCACTCACATCTTGTTTGGAATGATGGATAGGCCAAGTTCTTCTACCAACCCACTCTTCATCGAGAAAGACGACGACATGTCCTCATACGTCACCAAGAGCCACCTCTTTGGTGCACAACGAGCGTTGCACCAAGAACAACAAGCAATGAGCGACCGCGCCGACAACCTCGCCACCGACTTGCGACTCTCCGAGCAACGTACAAGAGACTACTTCAACAACAAGTTCGAGGCTCACAAGGAAGAGAATGATGCAAGAATGGACGAGATCCGCGCTTGATGAGAAAACGGCATCATTCCACTTCTTCATCATCAAGACGGAGCCGCCGAGTCGACATTCCGACGACACCTTCTACGACTCAAGTACACCGTCATCGAACACTCTTCGACGAGCCGCCCAAGACCGTCATGCATCTCGCAACCCGCTACATGACAAGCATTCACAAGAGCAAGTTGATGATCAAGTTCCTCGTCCTCAATCAAACCAAGAGGCTTTTGCTCAAGCCCAAGAACGACAACGCCTTCGCCGCCAACAAGAGGAAGAAAGAGCACGTCGTCACCAAGACGAACAAGACGCCAAGGCTCAACGCCTTCAACAACAACAACGTGAAGCGCAAGCTCTTGAAGCGCAACGCACCTCAAGAATCAAGTAGAGCCTTCGCCAACCGCAATCGCGAACGGCGCAATCAAGAGGAAGCCCTTCGAGAAGAAATCCAAGAGAGGAACTACCAACCTCATGTACAACGCCAAGTTCCTCAAGCCCTCCACAAGCTCGCCAAGCTCCACCCCAACCTCAAGTTCAACAAGGGCAAGTTGATCATGGTCTTCCTCCGTGCCAAGAGCAACATGAAGACGAGTACAATCCACGTCAAGGACGTCATCATCAACATTGCCAACAACACAATGAAGAGCAACGCTATGGCAAGCTAAAATTCACCATGCCCAAGTTCAATGGAAGCAATGACCCCGAAGACTACCTCTCATGGGCATTGAAGGTTGACAAAATCTTCCCGTTGCACAACTACGATGAAGCGAAGAAAATCGCTATGGCATCACTTGAGTTCCAAGACTATGTGCTCATATGGTGGGAACAAATCATTGAGAGACGACAAGCAAGAGGTGAACCTCCAATCACCACTTGGGCTCAAATGAAGGATGTCATGCGAGCACGTTTTGTGCCAACCTACTACAACCGCGACCTCTTCAAGAAACTCCAACTACTCAAGCAAGGAACAAAGAGTGTTGAAGAATACTACAAGGAAATGGAGATAGCCATGATTCGAGCCAATGTCAAGGAAGACAATGAGCAAACTATGGCACGTTTCTTGAATGGACTCAATCATCCCATCAAGAAAATCGCCGACTTCCAACCATACTCAACCCTCATTGAGCTCGTGCATCAAGCTAAAAAGGCGGAACGCCAAGTACAAGATGACTTCAAGTACGCCAAGTACTCATCCAAGACCTACGGCTTCTCCAACAACCAAGCTTCAACGACTCCTCCAACATCTACATCAACCAAGCTTTCTTCAAGAAACGACGACAAGTCAAGTTACAAGAAGACTTCGACAAGTTCAAGTCGTCCTCCTCCTACTACAAGCAACATCAAGCCGCGTGCTTCATCCTCTACTCCGACCGATGAGACCATCAAGACAAGCTCCTTCAATTGTTTCACTTGCGGCGGCCGAGGCCACAAGTCATACGAATGCACCAACAAGCGCACCATGATCCTCAACGACGATGGCACATATGACTCCATGAGTGAAGAGGAGATGGAAGCTCTTGAGCAAGTGGCCATGCACCGGCAAGTGAATGAAGATGAAGATGACTAAGTCTTTTGTGATGAGGATTCGAGCCCCGCTCTCGTTGTCTCCAAGGTCTTGACTCTTCAACATCAACAAGAAGAAGACCAACGATGCCACATCTTTCACACAAAAGCCGGCATCAATGGAAGGTCCATCAAGGTCATCATCGATGGAGGTAGTTGCCACAACTTGGCAAGTGAAGAACTATGCTCCAAGCTACAATTGGTCAAGAGGAAGCACCCACACCCCTACAAGGTTCAATGGATAAGTGACTCCGGCACTATACGAGTCGAGCATACGGTCCAAGTCTCCTTCAAAATTGGTGCTTATGAAGACACTTTGGAGTGTGATGTGGTCCCAATGACCGTTTGCCACCTCCTTCTTGGTCGACCATGGCAATTCGACCGTGGTGTCATCCACAATGGGCGAACCAATCACTATAGCTTCAAAATGAAAGAGAAAGAATATGTGCTACGACCTATGTCTCCTAGTCATGTGATAGCCGACAAGCAAGCCACACATCATAGAGAAAAGAGTGAGAAAGTGAACTACCCAAAAGTGAGTGAGAGCCACAAGCCAAATTTGAGCGCCTCTTCGCCTAGAGAGAAAAACCTCATTCTATTTGCCACCAAAAGTGAGATGAGAGAAGTGTGTGAGAACCCATCGAGTGTGATGCACTTTGTCCTTGTGTGCAAGGATGGAGAACCAAAAACTAACACCATTCACGAGCTACCTTTGGTGTTTCAATCTCTTTTGCAGGAATTTCAAGATGTTTTCCCCGATGAGCTACCTCCGGGTCTACCTCCTCTTCGAGGCATTGAGCATCGAATCGACCTCATCCCCGGAGCGTCGCTACCAAACAAAGCTCCATACCGAGTCAATCCGGAAGAAACCAAGGAGATTCAACGGCAAGTACAACAACTCATCGACAACGGTCATGTACGTGAAAGCCTAAGCCCTTGTGCCGTTCCGGTTATTCTTGTGCCTAAGCCCGATGGAAGTCCGCTTGTGTTCTGATTCTAGACCTATCAATGCTATTACCGTTCGATATAGGCATCCCATTCCTTGCTTAGATGACATGCTTGATGAACTTAGTGGAGCCAACTTTTTCTCAAAAATTGATCTTAAAAGTGGCTATTATCAAATACGCATACAAGAGGGTGATGAATGGAAAACTGCTTTCAAAACCAAATTTGGTTTATATGAGTGGTTAGTGATGCCTATGGGTCTTTCGGAAGCTCCCGGTACTTTTGTGCGTCTTATGCGTCCTGTGCTTCGTCCTTATATTGGAGTCTTTGTTGGGGTTTACTTTGATGATATTCTTGTGTTTAGCAAAACCATGAAAGAGCATATTAACCATGTTAAATCTGTGTTGCAAACTCTTCGCAAGGAAAGCCTTTATGCAAACTTGAAAAAATGCACTTTTGGCGTTGACAAAGTGGTTTTCTTGGGATTTGTTGTCTCTTCAAAAGGTTGTTGATGAAACTAAAATTGAAGCAATTAAAACTTGGCCCCAACCAACCAATTTGCAACAAGTGCGAAGTTTTCTTGGTCTTGCGGGTTTCTATCGTCGCTTTGTGAAAGATTTTAGCACAATTGCCGCTCCTTTGCATGCTTTGAGCAAGAAGAATACTTCCTTTGTTTGGGGAACTTTGCAATCAACCGCTTTTGATGAGCTCAAGTCTTTGCTTACTCATGCTCCGATTCTTGCTTTGCCCAGTTTTGACAAAACTTTTGAGGTTCATTGTGATGCAAGTGGTACCGAATTGGCGGAGTTTTAATGCAAGAAAAACGAGCCATTGCCTATTTTAGTGAAAAACTCTCCGTGCTCAACTTAATTATCCCATCTATGACAAAGAATTGTATGCTTTAGTGTGTGTGCTACATGTTTGGGAACATTACCTTAGACCGCATGAGTTTGTCATCCATACCGATCATGAAACGCTTAAGTACCTCAAAGGTCAAACTAAATTGAACAAGCGCCATGCCAAATGGAGTGAATTCATTGAATCTTTTCCTTATGTGATCAAGTACATTAAGGGTAAAGAAAATGTAGTTGCCGACGCGCTTTCACGCATAAACATGCTTGTCACTCAACTTGAGTTGAATGTTATTGGTTTTGAGCATATAAAAGACTTGTATGAGCATGATCCATCTTTTGCTTCTCCTTATGCTAAGTGTTTGACGATACGCCTTGGGAACAATATTACATCAAGGATGGTTACCTTATGAGAGCTAACAAACTTTGCATTCCCGAGTCTTCTCTTCGCTTGCTCCTTTTGCAAGAGGCTCATGGAGGCGGCCTCATGGGACACTTTGGACGCGACAAGACATTCGCCGCACTCTCCAACAACTACTTTTGGCCCAAGATGTTCCATGACGCCTCACGCTTCACCAACCGATGCTACACATGTCGCAAAGCTAAGTCTAAAGCTCAATCTCATGGTCTTTACATGCCTCTTCCTATTCCATATCAACCATGGGAAGACATTAGTATGGATTTTGTACTTGGTTTGCCTAGGACTCAAAATGGCAAGGATTCCGTCTTTGTTGTTGTGGATAGATTTTCTAAAATGGCACATTTTATTCCTTGCAACAAGATAGACGATGCTTCACATGTTGCAAATCTCTTTTGTAGGAAATCTTGCGACTCCACGGCGCATCAAAGACAATCGCCTCCGATCGCGACGCCAAGTTCTTGAGTTACTTTTGAAGACCCTATGTGCCAAGCTCGAATCAAGCTCTTGTTCTCCTCGCATACCATCCTCAAACCGACGGCCAAACGGAGGTGACGAACCGCACACTATCCACTCTACTTCATGTCTTGATCAAGAAGAACATCAAGGAGTGGGAAGCATGTCTACCCATCGCCGAGTACGCCTACAATTGTGCAAGACATTCAACTACCGCAAGTCCCCTTCGAGGTCGCTTCACGGTTTCAACCCGTTGTCCCCATTGGACATTCTACCACTTCCTCTCCAAGAGCGCACCAACATGGATGCAAGTGAACGAGCAAGCTACATCAAGAAGATGCACGAAGATACAAGGCACACCGTCGAGCGCCAAGTACAACGCCAAGCAAACAAGCTCAACGCCAACAAGCAACACATCGTCTTCAACATTGGTGATCTAGTGTGGCTACACCTTCGCAAGGACCGCTTCCCCAAAGAACGCAAGTCCAACTTCTCCTCGAGCCGATGGACCTTTCAAGGTACTAGCACGCTACAACGACAACGCTTACAAGATCGACATACCTCGCGACAAGTACAACGTGAGCGACATCTTCAACGCCAAGGACCTCGCACCTTTCCATGGAGATGAAGCTTTTGATCCGAGGTCGGATCTCTCCCAAGGGGGGAGATGATGCGAGCATCCCACGATCATCCCCATGCATCCACAACCGCCTCATCAAGAGCCAAGAGGACCCATGACTAGAGCACGAGCTCGAGCTCTCGAGACCGAGGTGACTTCTCTCCTTAGTGAAATACCATATGACCCTCTCGAGACATGGCTACTACCTCAATCCGGAATGTTGTGCATGCTTAGGTACCAAGGAACCAACCTAGGAGAAGCTACAGCCCAAGATGGACACCAAGAGCAAGAGGAGGAGCTGCAGAGTCCAGAGGGAGCGGTACTACCGCTCAAGCCAAGCGGTACTACCGCCCAGCGAGAGGTACTACCGCCCAGCGAGCGGTACTACCGCTCAAGCCAAGCGGTACTACCGCTGAGCCGAGCCAAGCGGTACTACCGCTCTCCATCCGGCCTACTTCCGCAGAACCCGACACACTCCAGGAGTCGAACGGCGTCAGAGCGGTACTACCGCCCACCAAGCGGTACTACCGCTGAAGCCCTTCAAGCGGTACTACCGCCCTGAAGGACGGTACTACCGCCCTGCCTGCGTGCAGCGTTTCGGGCCAAGGCCCATGTACTCGTTTCGCCCCCAACTTACCCCTTCGAGAACCTAGACTATAAATAGACCCTCCCCTCATCCTTTCTAGGGTTAGCTTTGGGTTTGCTCATATTTCGGTGTGAGAGCTTTTGCTCATCCCCTTGGCTACTTCTCCTCGGAGATCAGGACCTCTACGGAGAAGATCCCCAAGCGGATCCAAGACCCCCTTCTAGGGCGGACCCCATCAAGACCTCCTCGCGGAGAAGAACGGCTACTCGTGTATCCTTACCTTTGTTGATCTTGAACCTTGTGCCACTCTATGTATTCGATAATCTAGCACTTGTGTGATTGTTTTCTTGTCGGTTGAGTGTTGTCCCTTGTTCCTCCCCGTGATTTCCTCGTGTCCTTCCACTCGTTCTTCGTGATTTCCCCGTAGGATCCGCTCCAACGTGAAAGATCGCCCACGTAGGGTTCCGCCCTACATCACATCGACATTCATCATTCCGAAGCAAGGAGAAGGGACTACTTCGACAAGAAGCTTGCCGCACATAAAGAGGAGCAATATGCAAGGATGGAGGAGATTCGGGCCTTGATCAAGTCTTCTTCCCCTTCGTCATCTTCAAGGCGGCGACATTCAAGCCACAAGTCTTGAGCGCTTGAAAAGATGCAAGTGCAAATCGTCCTCGTCCACATCTACATGGCGACCACCATCACGTTCGTGATCCACATCGTCATGAAGGGCAAGTCACCTCCAAGCATCATGTGCACAACGACGACGAACGACATCTACAACGACATCATCATCATGAAGATGCTCCACAAGTGCAAATGCACAAGTCCCAACACGCCAAGTCAAAACTTCATAAGTGATAGAGGCAAAGGTGTCCCGATGTTTCGATGAGATGGTGGCTATCGTTTCTGTGGGAGTCGACCTTGACGATCCGACTACGATCGTGCGAGACGTCGCGCCTTAGCAATCGCTAAACCAACTTCCGAGGGTTATTGACCACGCCGGAGCACGATCAACCTGACCTCGAGGGCCTGTTTCCTGCGAGCAAACGAAGAACAAGCAAGAAACTGAGATTGCAATCTGGATATTGCGAATATAAGATGAAAGCTTTATTGATCAAGGTGGGGTTCTGTGGCGCTTTGTCCGGTCGTTGAACACAAACGGCACGCGAAGTTGCAGCTATGGCGAACTTTTAATCTAAACAAAACCCAAGGTCTAAACGGTGCCCTAAGGGCTGTATATATGGAGGAAGAGGGGAATTTCGTGGCCCTTGGTGGAGGGGTCCAAATCAACCCTAACTCTTGTTTCCCCACACATACGGACTCTAAAACAGCCTATACTTAAGTATTTCGAAATTACATGGGCCTGGCCCAATAATAAGGTGACGCAGCACCTAGAATAGCCTCGGGACGACATTTATGAAGTAGCATCTTGTATATTTCGTCCAAGGCTTCATGCACCCATTATGGTGGCTTCAAAGTCCTGAAATCATCACTTGTAACTCCGTTCTTGTTCCCCTTGCATGGCATTATCTCCATGCTTGTTCTTGCTCCAATGTCCATCCTTCTCCAAGCTAGGGCCTTCATTTGTAAGCAAAACAAATGTATCCAATTTAGGCAGCATCATATTCTCATGAACATTAGAATCATTACCAAGAAACGAAAGTACCTGATAATTTAATTGGCGTGCGCGAGCTCTAGTAATTGGTCCAAGATATGTAGCAAGAGGGGCTGTGGGTGTAACAATGGTATTGATGTCCTCATCATCCTCCCTTCTTGAAATGAAGTCGTTCTCGACGGAAGCTCATATTCCTCACCCAAATAAGGCTTCAAATCTGCAATGTTAAAAGTGGGACTAACCCCAAAATCTGCAGCAGCTCAAGTTTATATGCATTATCATTTATTTTCTCTAACACCTTAAATGGACCATCAAGACGTGGCATTAGCTTTGATTTATGCAAATTAGGAAACCTATCCTTACGCAAATGTAACCAAACAAGATCTCCGTGCAAAGACAACATGTTTTCTACCCTTATCTCCAGCAAGTTTATATTTAGCATTCATACGCTCAATGTTTTCCTTAGTTATCTCATGCACTTTTAAAATCAATTCAGCACGTTCTTTAGCATCAAAATTAACCTTCTCCGAAGATGGAAGAGGCAACAAATCAATAGGTGCACGAGGTAGGAAGCCATACACAATTTCAAAAGGGCACATCTTAGTAGTAGAATGCAATGAACGATTATAAGCAAATTCAATATGAGGCAAGCATTCTTCCCACATTTTCTTATTATTCTTCAAAACAGCCCTAAGCATAGTAGACAATGTTCTATTGACTACTTCAGTTTGTCCATCAGTTTGGGGTGACAAGTAGTACTAAAAGCAGTTTAGTCCCCAACTTAGCCCATAAACATCTCCAAAAGTGGCTAAGAAATTTAGTATCACGATCTGAAACAATAGTATTTGGCACACCATGCAAGCGAATAATTTCACGAAAGAACAAATCAGCAACATTAACAAAGATCATCGCTTTTATGACATGGTATAAAGTGTGCCATTTTCGAGAATCTATCCACGACAACAAATATGCTATCCTCCCTTCTTTGTTCGAGGTAAACCTAAAACAAAGTCCATAGATATATCCTCCCAAGGAACACTAGGCACAGCAAAGGCATATATAAACCATGAGGATTGAGTCGTGACTTAGCTTTTTGACATGTAGTGCAGCGAGCAACAAAACGCTCAACATCCCGTCTCATCTTTGGCCAAAAGAAATGTGTAGCAAGTATATCCTCCGTCTTCTTCACGCCAAAGTGTCCCATTAATCCTCCTCCATGCGCCTCCTGCAACAACAAAAGACGAACAGAGCTAGCAGGAATGCATAGCTTGTTAGCACGAACACAAAACCATCATTAATAACGAACTTGTTCCATGTTCTTCCCTCTTTACAATTCTGCATTACATCTTTAAAATCAGCATCATGCACATATTGATCTTTGATGGTCTCCAAACCAAATATTTTGAAGTCAAGTTGTGAAAGCATAGTATATCGACGAGACAAAGCATCAAGAATAACATTTTCTTTACCCTTCTTGTGTTTAATGACATAAGGAAAGTCTCAATGAATTCAACCCATTTAGCATGTCTACGATTCAGTTTAGCTTGACTTTTAATATGTTTCAAAGATTCATGATCGAATGTATAACAAATTCTTTGGGCCATAAATAATGTTGCCATGTCTCTAAAGTCCTAACAAGAGCATATAATTCTTTGTCATAAGTAGAATAGTTCAGACTAGGCCCACTCAATTTTTCGAAAAGTATGCAACAGGTTTGCCATCTTGTAATAACACACCTCCTAATCCAATTCCACTAGCATCACATTCAAGCTCAAAAGTCTTATTAAAGTCGAAGTTGGAGTAAAGGAGCATGTGTCAACTTATCTTTCAATACCGTGAAGGCTTCTTCCTGTGCGGTACCCCAAACAAAAGGCACATCCTTCTTTGTAAGCTCATTGAGAGGTGCAGCAATGGTGCTAAAGTCTCTCACAAAACGCCTATAGAAACCAGCGAGTCCAAGAAAACTCCTCACTTGTGTGACCGCTTTGGGCTGCGGCCAACTCTCAATAGCTTCAATCTTGGCTTTATCAACTTCAATTCCTGTGGAGTAACAACATAGCCAAGAAAAGATACTCGGTCGGTGCAAAAGGTGCACTTCCCAAGGTTACCAAACAAACGTGCATCACGTAGAGCATTAAAAACAGCACGTAAATGTTCCAAATGTTCTTCCAAAGATTTGCTATAAATCAGTATATCATCAAAGTAAACTACCACAAATCGTCCAATGAAAGCACGTAAAACTTCGCTCATTAATCTCATGAAAGTACTAGGTGCATTAGTTAACCCAAAAGGCATGACTAACCACTCATATAATCCAAACTTAGTTTTAAATGCTGTTTTCCATTCATCTCCCAATTTCATACGAATTTGATGGTATCCACTACATAAATCAAATTTGGAGAATATTGTAGAGCCACTTAATTCATCAAGCATATCATCTAGCCTAGGAATAGGATGACGATAACGAATAGTAATATTATTAATGCCTCTACAATCAACACACATACGCCGACGTACCATCCTTTTTAGGCACTAGTATAATAGGAACAGCACAAGGACTAAGAGATTCGCGTATATAACCTTTGTCGAGCAGCTCACATACTTGACGATAATCTCCTTCGCCTCCTCTGGATTGGTACGGTATGGTGCGCGGTTGGGTAGCGATGCACCGGAATTAAGTCAATTTGATGCTCAATCCCTCGAATAGGTGGTAATCCGGTGGCACGCCTTGTGGGAAGACATCAGCGAACTCCTGCAAAATGTTAGTGACAGCAGGGGCAAAGAGGAAGGCACGCCCTCGAATGAAAATAATGCCTCTTTGCACACAAAAGCATAGCAAACAGATTTGCTAGAATCTAGCTCATCAATATCAGATTTGGTGGCAAATAAACATGCACTTTTCAGTTTAATTTCGAAGCAACATTAGATGGTTTATTATTAGGCTTCATTTGTTGCTCAAATTCTTTTGCCACAATCTGATTTTCACTCTTATTTTTCTCCTGTTTTGCTTTATTAGCTCTATTAATATCATTTTTCAAAATGGAATCAGAGTCATAGGAAGCAAAGTAATATTTTTATCCTTGTGAACAAGAGTATACTGATTGTTTCTACCATGGTGTACAGAATTTTATCAAATTGCCATGGTCTACCAAGTAATAAGGAACATGCTTGCATAGGTACCACATCACAATCAACATAATCAGCATATGTAGAGATACTAAAATGCACACGAACAAAGACGTGTTACCTTAACCTTGCCGCTGTTGTTGAACCATTGGATGTAGTAAGGATGTGGATGTGGTCTTGTGGTGAGAGAAAGCTTCTCCACCATATCCATGCTAGCCAAGTTGTTGCAGCTCCCTCCATCTATGATGACGCTTGAATAGAACGCTCCTTCACAACTCCTTTGTATGGAACAAGTTATGCCTCTGATTTTGCTCAGCTTGTGTAACCTGCACACTCAAAACACGTTGAGCAACTAAACATTCATACCTGTCGGATCTTCAGCAGCCATGTATTGCGTCTCAAGATCGAATCATCTCCACCGTGTTCTTCATGTGTAATAAGAGCCAAAGTCTCTTCATCATAGTCACTAGCGGACTCATACCCACCATCCTCGGTAGCAATCATCACACGCTGAGATTGGCATTCTCTCAAAAATGTCCTCTTCCCTTACAACGACGACAAATAATATCACTTGTGTGCCCTGTTGACGCCATGGAAGAAGAAGAGCTCTGTAGGCCCAACAGTGTGCTCTTGGCGATAGTGGTGGTTGTGCCTGCTTTCTTGTATCACGGTTGGAGGTGGCAGCCGACGGAGGTGCCGTGTAGTAGAACGTGTGGAAGTAGATGATGCACGTGGTGTCCATGATGAAGGTCGACCTGCGAAAAAGTTAGTCCGCGCCAACGCACATCGATCCTGCACTTCACGCTCAGCTTTACAAGCAAGATGGAATAATCGAGTGATATTATTATAATCCTTGTAGTCTAGAATGGTTTGAATCTCTCTATTTAATCCACCCGAAAACGTGCAAGCATAGCTTCATTCTCCTCAACAATACCACATCTAATCAAGCCAGTTTGTAATTCCCGATAATATTCTTCACCGAATTTTTCCTTGTCTTAAGCACTGCAATTTTGAAGTAATTCACGTTGATAATATGGAGGAACCCAACGAGTACGCATAGCAGTTTTCAAAGCAGCCCAAGTAGCTGGAACAGGATATAATCTACAATGTTCGACCACCAAACACATGCAAAGCTAGTGAAAGCACAAACAGCAGCAGAACACGTCTCTCCTCGGGATATTGTAAACATGTAAATCGTTGTTCAGTTTCTAATTCCCAAGTAAGATATATATCAGAACATATCTACCCTCAAATGGTGGAATATTCAATTTCAGTTTAGGGAGATGGTCATGATCTCGTACCTGAAGGGGAGCCCGAACATCGCCATTATTTGCATGTGGACGACCTGGTGGTTGTGGTGCTGGTGGTTGCACGTAGTTCTGATGTTGATCAACCTCATCCTCGTAAGCTCTCACATAATCATCCTCTCCCGCCGCAGCAGCAGGAGCCACAGAAGTATCAACAGCAGCACCAGCAGCTTGGCCAGGCTGAAGAGGGACACGGGAAGCTCGGCGGAGGGCTGTTTCGCGATGTGGAGGTAGTCCGTGTTGTTGTAGTAGAGGTGCGTTAGGTGCAGCCGGTGGTGGTGGTGGTAGACGCGCGAGCAATTCATTAAAACTTGATATCGAGCTTCGTTTGAACGCCTTCTCAATGCCATCTATCTTCTCCATGGCCTCTTCAAATCTATTTAGCACATCGTCCACCTGCCCACTCATCATTTGTTGAAACTTATCATGTAGCGCTTTGTTTGTCATGTTCTCCCGGTCGGTCTAAATCGGCTTGTGATCCTGCCATGGTTAGCAGCAATAGAAACACACAAGAATATGATTCGACAGACTACTAGGAAGTGGTGGTGGTATATGGATACGGATTGGTGGTGGTAGATGGATACGGATTCAGAGCGGTGGCGGAAAAGCAATGGTGGTAGATGGCAAGGCGATGATGATGGTGCGGCAGCGGCGTGACAACTTATGACCAGAACTCGAAACTCTAAAAGACTAGACTCTAAGACCAGCAACTTGACACGACGATGCAACCGCAAATTCAACAAAGCAAAAACCCTAAAAAGATTATGCAAAGGCTCAGATTGGTTCGGATATGATGAACTAACCCTAATTTTTTTTGTGGCTTTTTCGTGGACAATAGGTATGAAGAACAGACTCGATCTAAACTACGAAAAACTGGAAAATCTCACCGAGCAACCTGGAAATCTGATACCACTTGATAGAGGCAAAGGTGTCCCGATGTTTCGATGAGATGGTGGCTATCGTTTCTGTGGGAGTCGACCTTGACGATCCGACTACGATCGTGCGAGACGTCGCGCCTTAGCAATCGCTAAACCAACTTCCGAGGGTTATTGACCACGCCGGAGCACGATCAACCTGACCACGAGGGCCTGTTTCCTGCGAGCAAACGAAGAACAAGCAAGAAACTGAGATTGCAATCTGGATATTGCGAATATAAGATGAAAGCTTTATTGATCAAGGTGGGGTTCTGTGACGCCTTTGTCTGGTCGTTGAACACAAACGAAGTACGCGAAGTTGCAGCTATGGCGAACTTTTAATCTACAAAACCCACGGTCTATACGGGGCGCTATGGGCTGTATATATGGAGGAAGAGGGGGGAATTTCGTGGCCCTTGGTGGAGGGGTCCGAAATCAACCCTAACTCTTGTTTCCCCACACATACGGACTCTAAAACAGCCTATACTTAAGTATTTCGAAATTACATGGGCCTGGCCCAATAATAAGGTGACGCAGCACCTAGAATAGCCTCGGGGCGACATTTATGAAGTAGCATCTTGTATATTTCGTCCAAGGCTTCATGCACCCATTATGGTGGCTTCAAAGTCCTGAAATCATCACTTGTAACTCCGTTCTTGTTCCCCTTAGCATGGCATTATCTCCATGCTTGTTCTTGCTCCAATGTCCATCCTTCTCCAAGCTAGGGCCTTCATTTGTAAGCAAAACAAATGTATCCAATTTAGGCAGCATCATATTCTCATGAACATTAGAATCATTACCAAGAAACGAAAGTACCTGATAATTTAATTGGCGTGCGCGAGCTCTAGTAATTGGTCCAGTATATGTAGCAGTAGGGGCTGTGGGTGTAACAATGGTATTGATGTCCTCATCAATAAGCACAAGAGAAGACCGCGAGACGACCACCACCAAGACGGCGCTACGGCTACATCAACAACTTCGGCATCTTCGCCAAGTGTTCTCAAGGCATCTTCGCCTTTGGACGTACGGCATCTTCGCCTACTTCCCACGTGTACGCCTACTTCGACTTCATCAAGTCCAAGGCGACCACCTACGAGCGAGGGCGGCACTTCCATCTTCGGAAGCCCCTCAAGGAAGATGGCCAAGAATGGGAAACTCCCTTCGGTCATGGAGACGAGCTATGAGGTGCCACATCATATGGGCCTCCAACACCAAGACGGTGACAAGACGGTCGAACAACGGCCATCCCCTTCGACCACGGCGACGAGCGCGAACCTCTTCAACAACATGAAGACGGCGCCCATATTGGACTCATACTCCGAGTCAAGCTACGCGACCGCGCATGGAGACATTTGCACCTACACCTCTCCGACACCCACACATGTTGAGCTACCCCATTTGTCATGTGAGGAGAGCCACCACCCCATGAGAGAGATGAGTGACTCCACCATACGTGACATTGAGAGCATTTCCTATGAGAGGATGAGTGTGACCACCACCAGCCCCACACATGAGAGCATGCCACACATCCTATGTGAGGTTGAGAGCCATTTGAGTGACACCACCAACCATACGAGTGAGAGCATCATATTGAGAGTGAGTGAGCCACAACACTTAGTGAGTGAGGTAGTTGACACGGCATGTGAGGCCACTATGATTTCTAACGACTTAACCTCTACTCCTAGTGTGTTTTCTTCTTTGGTGCTAGGTCTCCTACATGACGACATGCCTATCCTCGACGAGTCCATCCCTCAAAAGGGAAAACCGATGGCCATGATGGACGATGATGAACCCCCCACATGGTACCATCAAGTTGCAACGTCACCTACAACACATGAGCGACGCTCCAAAGGTAACATAGGTGACAATGTTTCTCTTGTCCCACTAGTGGACTATATCACCATCGATTGCTCCCATGATGTTGACCCACCTATTACCATGCTTCATGCTAGTGAAACTTCTTCATGCCTTGACTTACCTATTTATGATGAATATGATGATGAGCATGTTGAGTTGCCTAGTTGTGATGCTATGCTTCATAGGATATCTTGTGAAAATTCTATTGGTCACTTCATGTTTGACAATCCATTGAACTTGTCATATGCTATGAGTGAGATATCCCATATTGCCTCATTTCAATCTCAACATAGTAACTATGCATGCCCCATTAAAATCAATCCCATTTGCACTTATGGCATAGATGACGAGATGATGGTCATTGGCTTTTGTTTTTCATGTGATGATATTGCCATGCTTCCTTTACATGATTTACGCAATTCATCTACATTGTCATGCCATGATCACATTGAACCAAATATGCTTTGTTTTGGATGTTGTCAATATTCTCCATGTGATGTTTGCATTAATGCTCATGAGGAGACCCCCATAGTTTCCTCATGCATATTAGGAGATTTTGATTCATCCCATATTTTGCATGATTTCCATGATTGCTTGCACCATATGCATTCCATGAATAACAATGCTCTAGATATTGCTCATGATGCATTACATCCTTTGAGTCTCCATTATGCAATACAAAATAACAAACCTATCATGATGGATGACATGTTTCTATATCACGCATCTCATTTATTTGAGCATTGGCTATTTTGTGCTAACCGACACATGCATGTGCGCATCATGATGGATGATGTGTACATCTACCACGCACACACAATTTTCCCTTTGTCTTTGTTTTGTGTAGGTACTCACGTATACTCGTCAACTTCTCAATCCCATGAGTTGACGAAACGAGCTCTTGAGAGCAACGATGACTTGGGATCACGTGGACTTTCATTCCCACCATTCCTTTTGCGCAAGGACTACGCGCATCTCTTCTACTTGGCTCTCACACGGCTATGGGCTATTTACCACTTGCCACCTTATGCTCATTTTACCGTGTTCACATTGCATGCTATGCTTGCTTCTATGCCTTTGCCATGCAATTGTGACCCTTGCTTGCATATACCCATGATTCACCATTATGATACTCCTATGTGTATTTGCATGCTTGGTGGAGATCCTTGTTGCTATTGCCATGTTTATCATGTGCCCCATGCTATTGATGATATTTTGCTCATATCTTGCCTTCATGCTTGTGACATGTCATGTGAAGTATTCATGCACACTATTTGCACCCATGACATGATTGCCTTGATTCCTTCTAGTACGTTGCATCTTCGCACTACTAGCTTGCTTCACTTGATTCATATGATTGCTTGCTATGTTGCATCACCCATGTTCCACTATTGCTTGCTTTCTTGGGTTGATGACATATATGCTCATGCCTCTCACATGATATATCTTGATCATGTTCTCTTGTGTCCATTAGTTGCCTCTCTCATATCCACTTGTATTGAGTGCAACCATACTATGCTTATTGATCTTGGAGACTTTGACACTTTACTTGTGATGCATGCTTGTTTGATTGAGCCTCTTGTATTCGGATGTTTTTACATCATATGCCTCCGTACTTTGAAATGCTCCCTTGTCCTTTCTTATGATGAGCATGATGCACACACTTGTTCGGTATCTTACCACACGAATGATTGGTTTTGCCATTTCACTACCCTCGTTTGTTTTTCCAAGTGTTTGTCATGTTCTTTCATTTTGAAGGATTTACAAGGCGGTACCATCACGAGACATATTGGTTATGTGAAGGCATACACGATGTGCGACACCAACATTTTCGACATCCTCATAAAGGTGAACTCCTTCTCTTTGAGCCATCCTCAAGTTTGCATATTGGATGGGTCACTCTTTCATTGTTGTTTCCTTCTTGTTGTCTACATGATACATCTCGCGACCGGAGGATCAACATTGGAGATTGGCTCTATGGACCTTTACATTGAGGCGCTTTCGGACTTATTGGATGCACCTTCGGTTTTCCACTCTTGCCACAACATCGAGCATTGGTATACCAACACCTCCATATTTGTTGATTGTGCTCATACTCATGCTCGATGGACATATCATACTCACCACAAATTTGCGTCTTATGCATGGATTGACTCACATTATGATTGCCTTGTTGCATCTTGTATTCCCATGTCATCCATGATATATGAACTTGTGCATTTTCTTAGCAAATTTGTTGTGATCTTCCTTGATGGCATATTCATACATCATGATCATATTGCCCATCATCAATTGCATGATAACATACACATGTTGAGCATCCATTGCCATATTCATGCTATTGATAAACCGTCTCACTATGACATCATTTTGCACCGTGGTTGCATTCATCATATTCACAACACATTTGTGTGCACAATGATTGCATTTCCTCCCATGAATGCTTTGCATCTCATTCTAGATCATCTTGATAAGCTTCATGCGCTTTGTCACGACCAATCTTGCCGCACGGACTCATCCTTACATGATGGACACTTTGTGTGCGCTAACCATTGTATTTCCGAGTGTTGCTTGTGTTTGCTCTTTTTGCATGTCTATCACTCCGGCGACAACATGGACTACTTGGATCGCGCCATGTCTTCAACTTCGTCCAACTACAAGTCCGTCTACGACAACCGTTTCCATGGTGATGAGGATCACGATCCGAGGTCGGATCTTTCCCAAGGGAGGGGAGATGATGCGGAGCATACCACGTTCATCCCCATGTACACTCCAACTACTCTCCAAGCCCCAAGGACACATAAGATGAGACCTCGACTATTCGCCATTGGACACAAGGTGAACCCGTTCCTAAATGCTTCCCCTTTCCATTCGTGTGAGACACGGTTGCTACCTAAGGCGAGGACCCGATGCATGCCTAGGTACCAAGGAGACCCTCTCGGAGATGCTCAGAAGGATGGACAAGTCCCCAAGTACAAGGATGAAGGAACACGACGAGAGGAACCGGAGAAGTCTGCAGAGCCCGGACATCCGGCGTCAGCCGGACATCCGCCCTTCCAAAGAAGCCGGACATTCGGCCTCAGCCGGACATCCGGCGCCCACCACAAGAGCCGAAGACCACAGGGCGGACATCCGCCCCCAGCCTCGGACATTCGGCCTCCCATGAAGCCGGATATCCGCCCCTCGCCTGAAATCCGCGCCCACACCGATTGCGTTTGAAGACCCAGCCAGCCGGACATCCGCCCCCAGCCGGACATCCGGCGCCTCGGCTCCCCGGACATCCGGCCGACGCCGGACATCCGGCTCACTTTGTCAAGCAAGAAAGGGCCGAGACCCATGTACCTCTTCGCCCCCCTAGACTATATATACTCCATCCCCTTCCTCTTTCTAGGTTAGCGTTGATTTAGCTCATTAGATAGAGCTTCGCTCATCCATACCGGATCTACTCCACGAGAGAGACCGCGGCCCCTCTTCGGAGAAGATCCACCTTGGATTCAAGACCTCCCTTTGCAGAGAAGACCATCATCAAGACCTCCTCACGGAGAAGAACGGCTACCGTTTGTATCGTCCTTTGTTGACCTTGGATCTCGTGTATCTCTTTGTGTTCTTTGATCTAGCACTTGTGTGACCGATTCCTTGTTGGTTGAGTGTTTTCCCCTCGTTCCTCCCCGTGATAGAGGCGAGGGTGTCCCGATCTTTCGATGAGATGATAACTATCGATTTGGTGGAGACGACTTTGATGATCCGACTACAAACGTGCACGACGTTGCACCTTAGCAATCGCTAAACCAACTCCGAGAGGTTATTGACTACGCCGAAGCACAATCAACCTGACCACGAAGGTCTATTCCTGCAAGCAATCGAAGAACAAGCAAGAATATGATAAAGCAATCTGAATATTGCGAGTAGATATGAAGTATTGATAAAGGTGGGGATCCGTAAGCGGTCTTGGTCTGGTCGTTGGACACAAACGAAGTACACGAAGTTGCAATGGCTAACTTTTAACTAAACAAATCCCAAGGAAAAAGCTACTAGATGGATCTACTTATATAGGAGCAAGGGGTGGCGGCCAAGGAGGTGGGAGGACGTCCCAAGGCAGCCTAACACTAACCCTAGGTCGTACAAGGCCAATGGGCCCAAGTGGAGGTGACGTAACACCTTTGGACTTGTAGTTTGACTCGGATTCTCTGCAAAGATCAGATTGTTTCGTCCATAACTCAACGCTCCGGACGGATTTTAAGGTGATTCCAATTGGGTTGGAAAATGCACGAAATCTATTTTCCAACAAAAAAAATCAACCAATTTGGAGTCCGTATGAAAAAGTTATTGACGTTTTGAGTAAGGTATGTCATGCAGTCCGAATCTGAGTCCGAACGTGAGAGACTTGGACTCTATCTTCTCTTGGGCCAAAAGTGACGTGAGAGAACTTTTGAACAGCAGTAAACATCTCTTTCTCCTTATCTTCATATGTGGATTGTACAAATGTCCCATACACCTGCAATTACACATGGCACAAAAGTTTGTGAAGTATTTTTGTCCTGGATGACATAAATAAATTATTGCATAGTTTGCATTAGAAATCACCTCACAAATATACATGTATGCAATATTTTGGTCGTATCCAAGGTAATCATGTCCTCATCATCCTCCCTTCTTGAAAACAAAGCCGTCCTCGGCGTTGCTTAGTCTGAAATATGGCTAACAAAAGAGACAAGGTGTACATGTTGTATATGTATATGTCATCCATTTTTACTTCCCTTGATTTTTGCACATATGACACATGAATAGATGAGTAACTTGCATAGTTCATAAAATCTAAAGCCAAAACATTATCACAAGAAGTAGAAGGCATGAAAATATTACAACTCAGTTTGCACATATAAGTGAAGCTCTTATTCATTTCAAAAGATGGACAATGTTCATCATTACACCATCCCAAAATTGGTGAATAAACCTTACTTGCATAAAGTTTACATGCTACAACATGCTTAAATAAGCAAACATGCAATAAGTCATTCGACATAGAATCATCACCAAGATTAGAGGTCATATCAAAATGATTAAACATTGATTCTTTTGCATCAACAGTTAATTCAATGGGTGCACTCAAAATTGTTGGTATTTCAGTTGTTTGATCACATGACGCATTCATGATAGTATCAAGATTCTCTAAAATAGGTGATGTGCTCAAATCACCAGGTAACTCAACACATGATGCACTCAAGTTAACTAGGGATGCATCATTCTCATGTGAAGTTATATCATTAATACCTTTACTGTTACCTTGTCGCAAAGACGTAGCTGATGTAGGTACGGGCGTTGACAATGCACCATACACTTGAGATGATGTCGCGCTCACAATCTGAGGTGGGGCTGCTCTAGTAGGTGCAACGGTGGAGGAACCAACCGGCGGTGGTGAGCATGAACTGGAATAGTAGTTGTTGTAGTCACCCAATGCATCCTCCTCAGATCTGTCTCTCAAAGGTACAAGCGTGAACATACATACCAGTAATGCAACGAGGAATATAGTGAAATCTTGCACGGATAGCATGGTTCAAACCACCAAAAAATCTATTCATTTTATCATCCTCAGATTCTTCTATGTCACAATGATGCATATAAGATTTGAACTCTTGGTAGTAAGCATGAACAGTGTTACTGCCTTGTTTTAATTGTTCCAATTTGCGAAGCAATTCACGACGATAGTAAGGAGGAAAAAATTGTTATCTCATTACAGCTTTCAAAACTTTCCAAGTTGTGGGTTGGTTATCAATGTTTTTCTTACAATATACACTCCACCAAACAGAAGCAAAACCAGTAAATGCTCTAGTGGTAGCTTGTACTCTCTCAAGTTCAGAAAAATCATGGTGACTAAAAACTTCTTCTAATTCAAGCTCCCAAGCTAGATAAATAGCAGGATTAAATCTACCCTCAAATGATGGTAAAGACATAACCTGACCATATGCTTGTGTGTGTTTTCCCAACTCTCGTGATGGTGAAGATGTGTCCGTAGTCCAAGAACTTCTATCTCCGGAATCTGTCATGATTAGTAGAAACAAGAAACAAAATTCGAGAATAATGTTCCTATGAACTACTAGGATGTGGTTGTAAAGTGCTCACAGTAAAGCAAATATCAATATCTTAAAAGTTCTTACCATGCGGCAGGTGGTGACAGGCAGCCAGCGGTGTCAAGTAAATCTGAAGATTGTGTAAAGCGATTGCTAGGGGAACGTACGTATACACGGTGTAGAAATATGTGGAGCTGGGTTGGCTATATATGGTAGCAAAAAAATTAGCAATAATCTATTCAAAGATGCAAAATTGAATAAACGCTCAACGAGGGTACTGTGCTGGTCCTAGGCTAGATCAGACTAGAGACGCGAGCCTAGAACACTAATGAGGTCACAGCGTAGCACAACTAGCATCAATGAAGGATAATAAGTAGCTCTGGACAGCAAGATATAAGTGAAGATCACAAAGGCAGTAAAGATAATGATGAAGAACAACTGCCAAGCAGGATATACAACAACTCTCTCTCAATTTTCCTCTTGAAAAGTTTGAGCCAATTCTCTGATAACTTTTTAAAAGAATACTACTAACTCAAGCTTTCCAATTCAAAAGAATCACTCAATTCGAGTTGATATGAGGAGTCAAAAATTCTAAAACTGGTTTGAAAAACTGGAATAAGCTATGTTCACGAACTTGAGGGCAAAAAGACCTATTTAGGAGCCGATTTTGAGGTGCCAAATATTGAACAAGCTTCTGCAACTATTTAGATGCGGCTCGTCTTTAGCTTTAATTTGAGTACTCGCGGAGCCAAAACGGACTTCGTATGAGGAAGTTATGCCTGTTTTACTGAACAGTGCACAAAACAGATTCCAATCCGAATTCAGCTACGAGATTGAGTCTAGATAGATCCGAACTTTGTTTTTTTTTCTTCTTTTTTTTTCTCACACTTATTTTTTCTTTTTCTTTCTCTCTTTTTTTTCTCTGACTTTTTTCTTTTACTTTTTTTTCTCTCTTTTTTTTTCTCTTTCAAAACAAACTAGATAAGATGCAGATTTGATCAAGTGAAGATGTGAACGATCTCAACTATGATTATGACAATGAATGCTGGGTAGCATGTGGTGGAAATTGATGGATGGATGGTGGTCAACGGAAGGGATAACGATGCAGCGGCGGCGTGACTAATGTGAACAGAACTCGAAACTCTAAACGAACTAGACACTAAGACCAGCAACTCGACACGACGATGCAACCGATAATTCAATAATGCAAACAATTAAAAAGAAAACTGCAAAAGCTCAGACTGGCTTGGACAAAAGATGAATAGATCTAACTTTTTTTTGTGGCTTTTTCTTGGACAATAGGTAAGAAAATAAATCTAATCTAGGGATGATTGGAAATTCTCACCGAGCAACCTGAAAACTGATACCACTTGATAGAGGCGAGGGTGTCCCGATCTTTCGATGAGATGATAACTATCGATTTGGTGGAGACGACTTTGACGATCCGACTACAAACCTGCACGACGTTGCGCCTTAGCAATCGCTAAACCAACTCCGAGAGGTTATTGACTACGCCGGAGCACAATCAACCTGACCACGAAGGTCTATTCCTGCAAGCAATCAAGAACAAGCAAGAATATGATAAAGCAATCTGAATATTGCGTAGTAGATATGAAGTATTGATAAAGGTGGGGATCCGTAGCGGTCTTGGTCTGGTCGTTGGACACAAACGAAGTACACGGTTGCAATGGCTAACTTTTAACTAAACAAATCCCAAGGAAAAAGCTACTAGATGGATCTACTTATATAGGAGTAAGGGTGGCGGCCAAGGAGGTGGGAGGACGTCCCAAGGCAGCCTAACACTAACCCTAGGTCGTACAAGGCCAATGGGCCCAAGTGGAGGTGACGTAACACCTTTGGACTTGCAGTTTGACTCGGATTCTGCTGCAGATCAGATTGTTTCGTCCATAACTCAACGCCCGGACGGATTTTAAGGTGATTCAATTGGGTTGGAAAATGCATGAAATCTATTTTCCAACAAAAAAATCAACCATTTTGGAGTCCGTATGAAAAAGTTATTGACGTTTTGAGTCGTATGTCTATGCAGTCCGAATCTGAGTCCGTAACGTGAGAGACTTGGACTCTATCTTCTCTTGGGCCAAAAGTGACGTGAGAGAACTTTTTGAACAGCAGTAAACATCTCTTTCTCCCTTATCTTCATATGTGGATTGTACAAATGTCCCATACACCTGCAATTAGACATGGCACAAAAGTTTGTGAAGTATTTTTGTCCCGGATGACATAAATAAATTATTGCATAGTTTGCATTAGAAATCACCTCACAAATATACATGTATGCAATATTTTGGTCGTATCCAAGGTAATCATGTCCTCATCACCCGTGATTTCCTCGTGTTCTTCCGCTTATTCTTCGTGATTCCCGTGGGATCCGCTCCAACGTGAAAGATCATCCACGTAGGGTTCCGCCCTACATCAAGGTCCTTGCGGAGGTGTAGCCACACGAGGTCTCCAATGTTGAATGTCTTGGGCTGCTTGTTGACGTTGAGCTTGGACGCTAGTCGTTGTACTTGGCGCTCGATGGTGTGCCTTGTATCCTCATGCATCTTCTTGATGTAGCTTGCTCGTGCACTGGCATCCATGTTGGTGCGCTCTTGTAGAGGGAGAGGTAGAATGTCCAATGGGGACAACGGGTTGAAGCCATAGACGACCTCGAAGGGGGACTTGCCGGTAGTCGAATGTCTTGCACGGTTGTAGGCGTACTCGGCGATGGGTAGACATGCCTCCCACTCCTTGATGTTCTTCTTGATCAACACACGAAGTAGAGTGGATAGTGTCCGGTTCGTCACTTCCGTTTGGCCGTCGGTTTGAGGATGGTATGCGGATGAGAACAAGAGCTTGATGCCGAGCTTGGCGCATAGCGTCTTCCAAAAGTAACTCAAGAACTTGACGTCGCGGTCGGAGACGGTTGTCTTTTGTACTCCATGGAGGCGCAAGATTTCCCTACAAAAGAGATTTTTAACATGTGAAGCATCGTCTATCTTGTTGCAAGGAATTAAATGTGCCATCTTAGAAAATCGGTCCACAACGACAAACTCGGAATCCTTTCCATTTTGAGTCCTAGGCAACCAAGTATAAAATCCATACTAATTTCTTCCCATGGTTGATAAGGAATAGGAAGAGGCATGTAAAGACCATGAGATTGAGCTTTAGACTTAGCTTTGCGACATGTATAGCATCGGGTGGTGAAACATGAGACGTCGCGGAACATCTTGGGCCAAAAGTAGTTCTTGGAGAGCGTGGCGAATGTCTTGTCGCGTCCGAAATGTCCCATGAGTCCACCTACATGAGCCTCTTGCAAAAGTAGCAAACGAAGAGAAGACTCGGGAATGCATAGTTTGTTAGCTCTCATAAGATAACCATCCTTGATGTAATATTGTTCCCAAGAAGTATGCGTCAAACACTTAGCATAAGGAATAGCAAAAGATGGGTCGTTAGCATACAAGTCTTTTATGTGCTCAAAGCCAATAACGTTCAACTCAAGTTTAGTGACAAGCGTGCATATGCGTGAAAGTGCATCAGCAACTACATTTTCTTTACCCTTAATGTACTTGATCACATAAGGAAAAGATTCAATAAACTCACTCCATTTGGCATGACGCTTGTTCAACTTAGTTTGACCTTTTTTAGGTACTTAAGCGTTTCATGATCGGTATGGATGACAAACTCATGCGGTCTAAGGTAATGTTACCAAACATGTAGCACATGCACCAAAGCATACAATTCTTTGTCATAGATGGGATAGTTAAGTTGAGCACCGGATAGTTTTTCACTAAAATATGCAATGGCTCGTTTTTCTTGCATCAAAACTCTGCCAATTCCGGTACCACTTGCATCACGATGAACCTCAAAAGTTTTATCAAAGTTAGGCAAAGCAAGTATCGGATCATGAGTAAGCAAAGACTTGAGCTCATCAAAAGCGGTGGATTGCAAAGATCCCCAAACAAAAGGAGTATTCTTCTTACTCAAAGCATGCAAAGGGGCGGCAATAGTGCTAAAGTTTTTCACAAAGCGACGATAAAAATCCGCAAGACCAAGAAAACTTCGCACTTGTTGCAAATTGGTGGGTTGGGGCCAAGTTTTAATTGCTTCAATTTTAGTTTCATCAACATGGACACCCTTGGAAGAGACAACGAAACCCAAGAAAACCACTTTGTCAACGCCAAAAGTGCATTTTTTCAAGTTCGCATAAAGGCTTTCCTTGCGAAGAGTTTGCAACACAGATTTTACATGATTGATGTGCTCTTTCATGGTTTTGCTAAACACAAGAATATCATCAAAGTAAACCACAACGAAGGTTCCAATGTAAGGTCTAAGCACATGATGCATAAGACGCACGAAAGTTCCGGGTGCTTCCGACAAACCCATAGGCATCACTAACCACTCATACAAGCCAAATTTGGTTTTGAAAGCAGTTTTCCATTCATCACCTTCTTGAATGCGGATTTGATAATAGCCGCTTTTAAGATCAATATTTGAGAAAAAGTTGGCTCCACTAAGTTCATCAAGCATATCATCTAAGCGAGGAATGGGATGCCTATAGCGGACGGTGATAGCATTTATAGGTCTACAATCGGAACACAAGCGAAAACTTCCATCGGCCTTAGGCACAAGTATAACGGGAGCGGCACAAGGGCTTAAGCTTTCACGTACATGACCGTTGTCGATTAGTTGTTGTACTTGCCGTTGAATCTCCGTGGTTTCTTCGGGATTGACACGGTATGGAGCTTTGTTTGGAAGTGGCGCTCCAGGGATGAGGTCGATTCGATGCTCAATGCCTCGTAGAGGAGGTAGACCCGGAGGTAGCTCATCGGGGAAAACATCTTGAAATTCCAGCAAAAGAGATTGAAACACCAAAGGTAGCTCGTGAATGGTGTTAGTTTTTGGTTCTCCATCCTTGCACACAAGGACAAAGTGCATCACACTCGATGGGTTCTCACACACTTCTCTCATCTCACTTTTGGTGGCAAATAGGATGAGGTTTTTCTCTCTAGGCGAAGAGGCGCTCAAGTGTGGTTTGTGGATCTCACTCACTTTTGGGTGGGTCACTTTCTCACTCTTCTTTTCTTGGTGGGTGGCTTGCTTGTCGGCTATCACTTGACTAGGAGACATAGGTAGTAGCACATACTCCTTCCCTTTTATCTTGAAGCTATAGTGATTGGTTCTCCCATTGTGGATGACACCGCGGTCGAATTGCCATGGTCGACCAAGAAGGAGGTGTCAAACGGTCATTGGGAGCACATCACACTCCAAAGTGTCCTCATATGCACCGATTTTGAAGGAGACTTGGACCGTATGCTCGACTCGTATAGTGCCGGAGTCACTTAGCCATTGAACCTTGTAGGGGTGCGGGTGCTTCCTCTTGACCAATTGAAGCTTGGAGAATAGTTCTTCACTTGCCAAGTTGTGACAACTACCTCCATCGATGATGACCTTGACGGACCTTCCGTTGATGCCGGACTTTGTGTGGAAGATGTGGCATCTTTGATCGTCTTCTTGTTGATGTAGAAGAGTCAACACCTTGGAGACAACGAGAGCGGGGCTCGAATCCTCATCGCAAAAGACTTGATCATCTTCCTTCACATTGGCGCGAATCATGGCTATCTCCATTTCCTTGTAGTATTCTTCAACACTCTTTGTTCCTTGCTTGAGGAGTTGGAGTTTCTTGAAGAGGTCGCGGTTGTAGTAGGTTGGCACAAAACGCGTGCTCGCATGACATCCTTCATTTGAGCCCAAGTAGTGATTGAGGTTCACCTCTTGCTTAACGGCTCAAGGACTTGTTCCCACCATATGAGCACATAATCTTGGAACTCAAGTGATGCCAAAGTGATTTTCTTCTCTTCCTCATAGTTGTGCAAACGAAAGATTTTGTCGACCTTCAATGCCCATGAGAGGTATTAATCGGGGTCATTGCTTCCATTGAACTTGGGCATGTTGAATTTTAACTTTCCATAGCGTTGCTCTTCATTGTGTTGTTGGCGATGGTGATGATGATGCCCTTGACGTGGAGGGTAATCATCCTCATGTTGCTCTTGGCGTGGAGGAAGTCCATGATCAACTTGCTCTTGTTGACCTTGAGGTTGAGGTTGAGCTTGACGAGCTTGTGGAGGAGCTTGTGGATCTTGACGTTCTTGTGGAGGAGCTTGTGGAACTTGTCGTTGCACACGCGGATGGTAGTTCCTCTCTTGGATTTCTTCTCGAAGAGCTTCGTCTTGATTGCGCCGTTCGCGATTGCGGTTGGCGATGGCTCGACTTGATTCTTGAAGGGCACGTTCCGCCTCAAGAGCTTGCGCTTCTCGTAGTTGTTGTTGAAGACGTTGAGCCTCGGCATCTTGTTGCGCTTGGTGTAGACGCGCTCGTTCTTGTTCTTCTTGGAGACGAAGACGTTGTCGTTCTTGAGCTTGAGCAAACGCTACTTGGTTTGATTGAGGACGGGGGACTTGCTCATCGACTTGCTCTAGTGAATGCTTGTCATGTAGCGGGTTGCGAGATGCATGACGGTCTTGACGCGCGGCTCGTCGAAGAGTGTTCGATGACGGTGTACTTGAGTCGGAGAAGGTGTCGTCGGAGTGTCGACTCGAGCGGCTCCGTCTTGAGTATGACGATGTAGAATGAGGCCGGTTGACCAACAAGGCGCGGATCTCGTCCATTCTTGCATCGTTCTCTTGCCTGTGCGAGTCGAGCTTGTTGTCGAAGTAGTCTCTTGTACGTTGCTCGGAGAGTCGCAAGTCGGTGGCGAGGTTGTCGATGCGGTCGCTCATAGCTTGTTGCTCTTGGTGTAACGCCCTTTGAGCACCAAAGAGGTGGCTCTTTGTGACGAATGATGACATGTCGTCGTCTTGCTCGATGAAGAGTGGATTGGTAGAAGTACTTGGCCTATCCATCATTTCAAGCAAAATGTGAGTGGTAGAAGGAGAAGAACTAATATCAATGTACCTTTGACCGATGTTGAAATTGAATCAAGGTCACTCAAATGCGGACAATGAAATAGCACTGTTGGTACCAATTCTTGTCGGTTCTCACACCTACACAAGTAAAAGCTTATAGTGGAGCTTGGTTAGGATGGTGGCACAAAATTTGATGCAATTGAAAGCGAGATTCAATAATGTTGGAAAAGATGCACAAATTTGCAAATGCGACAAGTAGACCAAGCAAGTAGTGGTACACGGAAACACACACGCAAATAGATAAGTGGGATTGTGCAAACCAAAAGTGAGCCAAAATGTGGAAACCACGAAAATGCTCTTGTTGCACAATGCTAGAGAGACGCTAGCACGATTGCACAATAGGCGGATACGGAGCTTGTGCACAACCTACTAGGCAAAAATGCAACTATCTCTATCCCAAGTATGCTATATGTATGGTATTTCGGTGCGATAATCCAAGATGATCCAATATGACAATCTTAATGTATTATGATGCGATGGTTCTTGCTCATAAGCTCTTTGCTTATCTTTCTCTTTGCTTAAAAGCTTGGGTGGCTCTTTCTCTTTTGAGCTCTTTTCTTATGCAAACTTCGCGAACCAAGATAGCAATTGTGTATGCGATGACAACTTTGTGACACACAAGTGGATCCCAAGATATGCACCACTATGGTATGGTATGTATGCTATGGAGTATGATCACTAATGTGCACAAGTCACGTTGCCGGCAATACTCAATGGCTAGTCTCGATGGGTAAGCAACGCAAAAGTAAGGCTATGTGGTTATCAATGCAATTGCGAGAGATGACAAAGATGTCGTCGAGGTTACTGTCCTTGACGATGATGAGTCCTTGGTGAAGATGAGCGGTGGTGATGTTGACGTCGAACCGTACCTATATAGCCGAAACACAATAGGACACGGGAACCACAACTCAAATTCTCAAAGACCAAAAGCAACAATGGTGGAAACGAAAAAGGGGTGGTGGATGGGGGATGTCAATAGCTTCTCAACGAGCTAAAGAACGCGAAAATCGGACTTCAGATGTGGAAGTTATGCTGAAAATGGTGAAACTCAGAATGCTGAAATTGGCCTGGGCGGTTGTACCGCTCGGACGGGCGGTTGTACCGCTCGAGGTACTCAGCGGTGGTACCGCTCGGAGGGGCGGTTGTACCGCTCATGTCGGGATTCGACACAGAACGAAACGGGTCGTGATTTTGTGGCGGAAATGGAGGATTTCGGGGGCAAAATTGGGTGGATTTCGTGGATGGAAAGAGGTGGGGAGGGTGGGGAAAGCTAGATCCACACGCAGCAACACAAATCCATGGACCAAATCCAACAAAATTTCATCACACCAATTGATGCGGAGCATCCCACGTTCATCACCATGTACACTCCGACTACTCTCCAAGCCCCAAGGATACATGAGATGAGACCTCGACTATTCGCCATTGGACACAAGGTGAACCCGTTCCTAAATGCTTCCCCTTTCCATTCGTGTGAGACATGGTTGCTACCTAAGGCGAGGACTCTATGCATGCCTAGGTACCAAGGAGACCCTCTCGGAGATGCTGAATGCATGAGATAACTAAGGAAAACATTGAGCGTATGAATGCTAAATATAAACTTGCTTTGGAGATAAGGGTAGAAAACATGTTGTCTTTGCACCGGAGATCTTGTTTGGTTACATTTATGTTAGGATAGGTTTCCTAATTTGCTAAATCAAAGCTAATGCCACGTGCTGATGGTCCATTTAAGGTGTTAGAGAAAATAAATGAAAATGCATATAAACTTGAGCTGCCTGCAGATTTTGGGGTTAGTCCCACTTTTAACATTGCAGATTTGAAGCCTTATTTGGGTGAGGAATATGAGCTCGTCGAGGACGACTTCATTTCAAGAAGGGAGGATGATGAGGACATCAATACCATTGTTACACCCACAGCCCCTACTGCTACATATACGGACCAATTACTAGAGCTCACAAGACGCCAATTAAATTATCGTGTACTTTCGCTTCTTGGTAATGATTCTAATGTTCATGAGAATATGATGTGCTTAAATTGGATACATTTGTTTTGCTTACAAATGAAGGCCCTAGCTTGGAGAAGGATGGACATTGAGCAAGAACAAGCATGGAGATAATGCCATGCTAAGGGGAACAAGAACGGAGTTACAAGTGATGATTTCAGGACTTTGAAGCCACCATAATGGTGCATGAAGCCTTGGACGAAATATACAAGATGCTACTTCATAAATGTCGTCCCGAGGCTATTCTAGGTGCTCACGTCACCTTATTAGTGGGCCAGCCCATGTAATTTCGAAATACTTAAGTATAGGCTGTTGTTAGAGTCCGTATGTGTGGGGAAACAAGAGTTAGGTTGATTTCGACCCTCCACCAAGGGCCACGAAATTCCCCTCTTCCTCCATATATACAGCCCTTAGGGCACCGCTTAGACCTTGGGTTTTGTTTAGATTAAAAGTTCGCCATAGCTGCAACTTCGCGCATTTCGCTTGTGTTCAACGACTGCATAAAGGCGCCACAGTAACCCCACCTTGATCAATAAAGCTTTCATCTTATATTCGCAATATCCAGATTGCAATCTCAGTTTCTTGCTTGTTCTTCGCTTGCTCGCAGGAAATGACCCTCGTGGTCGTTGATCGTGTTCGCGTGGTCAATAACCTCTCGGAGTTGGTTTAGCGATTAAGGCGCGACGCCCTCGCGACGCTCGTAGTCGGATCGCCAAAGTCGACTTCCTCCAAAGCGAAAACCAACATCTCATCGAAAGACGGGACACCTTTGCCTCTATCAAGTGGTATCAGATTTTCAGGTTGCTCGGTGAGATTTTACAGTTTTCGAGATTAGATCGAGTCTGTTCTTCATACCTAAAGTCCACTAAAAAGCCACAAAAAAATTAGGGTTAGTTCATCATATCCGAACCAATCTGAGCCTTTGCATAATCTTTTTAGGGTTTTGCTTTGTTGAATTTATGGTTGCATCGTCGTGTCAAGTTGCTGGTCTTAGAGTCTAGTCTTTTAGAGTTTCGAAGTTCGTCATAAGTTGTCACGCCGCCGCCGCACCATCATCATCGCCTTGCCATCTACCACCATTGCTTATCCGCCACCGCCTGAATCGGTATCCATATACCACCACCGCTACCATATACCACCACCGCTGCCATATACCACCACCATATATCCACCACCAATCCGAGTTCCTTGCATATTAGGTTTGTTTTCGAGATCCATCTAGTTTCCGATTCGTGTTTCCTTGCCGGAGTAGGTTTTGGAAAAAAAAGAGTCTGGAAACCACCTCCGCTTAGGCCCAAAATTTTCCGAAACGCACTTGTCGAAAAATTTTCTCGCTATCCTATTTTTAGGTGTTTCTAAGCGATTGAGACAACGCCATTATAGAAAGTTTTTTGACCTGCTTCAGTTTTTGGGTCCGGCAATAAAAAAAATTTTTGGTCGAAAAATTTCGTGCCCATCCTGTCAGTTTGACCTGGGAAGAGTTTTGAGACACTCGCCATTATAGTGATTTTTCGCAAAAAAAAGAGCAGCGCAAAAAAAAAAAGCAGCGCAAAAAAAAGAGCGAAAAAAAATTATTCCAGAGTGTGCTTTTCCGTTGTTTCCGCAGCAAACGTGATTTTGTTAGTGTTCTAGGCTCGCTGCCTCTAGCACGGTTCAGCCTAGGACCAAAGACAAGATCTGCGTGCTGAGCGCTTATTCAACTTTGCATCTCTGAATTGATTATTGCTGACCTTTTTGCTACCATATTATAAGCCTTCCCAGCTCCACATACATCTACATCGTGCGCTTGACTCTCCCTCGTAATCGCTCTATCCAAGCTTTGAGAGTTTTGACTACATCGGTTGCCGATCACCGCCTCGCGGGTAAGAACTGTAAGAATTTGAGATTTGCTTGACGGATTTGTGATCGCCCACCACACCACCACCACCACTTCCTAGTAGTCTCGTCAATCATATTCTTGTGTGTTTCTATTGCTGCTAACCATGGCAGGATCACAAGTCGATTTAGACTGACCGGGAGAACATGACAAACAAAGCGCTACATGATAAGTTTCAACAAATGATGAGTGGGCAGGTGGACGATGTGCTAAATAGATTTGAAGAGGCCATGGAGAAGATAGATGGCATTGAGAAGGCGTCAAACAAAGCTCGATAACAAGTTTAATGAATTGCTCACGCGCCTACCACCACCACCACCGGCTGCACCTAACGCACCTCTACTACAACAACATGGACTACCTCCACATCGCGAAACAGCCCTCCGCCGAGCTTCCTCGTGTCCCTCTTCAGCCCCGCCAAGCTGCCGGTGCTGCCGCTGATACTTCGTGGGCTCTCTGCTGCTGCGGTGGGGAGGATGATTATGTGAGAGATTACGAGGATGAGGTTGATCAACATCGTAACTACGGCAACCACCAGCACCACAACCACCAGTGTCGCCCACATGCAAATAATGGCAATGTTGGCTCCCTTCAGTACGAGATCATGACCATCTCCCTAAACTGAAATTGAATATTCCACCATTTGAGGGTAGATATGTTCCTGATATATATCTTACTTGGGAGTTAGAAACTGAACAACGATTTACATGTTTACAATATCCCGAGGAGAGACGTGTTCCCGCTGCTTGTGCTTTCACTAGCTTTGCATGTGTTTGGTGGTCTGAACATTGTAGATTATATCCTGCTCCAGCTACTTGGGCTGCTTTGAAAACTGCTATGCGTACTCGTTGGTTCCACCATATTATCAGCGTGAATTACTTCAAAATTGCAGCGCTTAAGACAAGGAAAAATTCGTAGAAGAATATTATCAGAATTACAAACTGGCTTGATTAGATGTGGTATTGTTGAGGAGAATGAAGCTATGCTTGCACGCTTTTCTCGGGTGGATTAAATAGAGAGATTCAGACCATTCTAGACTACAAGGATTATAATAATATCACCGATTATTCCATCTTGCTTGTAAAGCTGAACGTGAAGTGCAGGATCGACGCAGTGCCTTGGCGCGCGACTAACTTTTCTCGCAGGTCGACCTTCATCATGGACACCACGCATCATCTACTTCCACACGCTTCTACTACACCGCACCTCCGCCGGCTGCCACCTCCAACCGTGATACAAGAAAGCAGGCACAACCACCACTATCCGCCAAGAGTACACCGCTTGGCCTACATGTAGCTTTTCTTCTTCCATGGCGCCAACAGGCACACAAGTGATATTATTTGTCGTCGTTAAAGGGAAGAGGACATTTTATGAGAGAATGCCAATCTCAGCGTGTGATGATTGCTACCGAGGATGGTGGGTATGAGTCTCTTAGTGACTATGATGAAGAGACTTTGGCTCTTATTACACATGAAGAACATGGTGGAGATGATTCGATCCTGAGACGCAATACATGGCTGCCAAGATGCCGACAGTATGAATGTTTAGTTGCTCAACGTGTTTTGAGTGTGCAGGTTACACAAGCTGAGCAAAATCAGAGGCATAACTTGTTCCATACAAAGGGAGTTGTGAAGGAACGCTCTATTCGCTGTCATCATAGATGGAGGGAGCTGCAACAACTTGGCTAGCATGGATATGGTGGAGAAGCTTTCTCACCACAAGACCACATCCACATCCTTACTACATCCAATGGTTCAACAACAAATGCAAGGTTAAGGTAACACGACTGTCGTCGTGTGTATTTTAGTATCTCTACATATGCTGATTATGTTGATTGTGATGTGGTACCTATGCAAGCATGTTCCTTATTACTTGGTAGACCATGGCAATTTGATAAAAATTCAGACACCATGGTAGAAACAATCAAGATACTCTTGTTCACAAGGATAAAATATTACTTTGCTTCCTATGACTCTGATTCCATTTTGAAAGATGATATTAATAGAGCTAATAAAGCAAAACAGAGAAAATAAGAGTGAAAATCAGATTGTGGCAAAAGAATTTGAGCAACAAATGAAGCCTAATAATAAACCATCTAATGTTGCTTCCAAATTAAACTGAAAAGTGCATGTTTATTTGCCACCAAATCTGATATTGATGAGCTAGATTCTAGCAAATCTGTTTGCTATGCTTTGTGTGCAAAGAGGCATTATTTTCATTCGAGGACGGTTTTCCTCCTTGCCCCTCGCTGTCACTAACATTTTGCAGAGTTCGCCGACGCCTTCCCACAAGACGGCAACCGGATTACCACCTATTCGAGGGATTGAGCATCAAATTGACTTAATTCCCGCATCGCTACCCAACCGCCAAGCACCATACCGCACTAATCCAGAGGAGACGAAGGAGATTATGCGTCAAGTACATGGGAGCTGCTCGACAAAGGTTATATACGCGAATCTCTTAGTCCTTGTGCTGTTCCTATTATACTAGTGCCTAAAAAGGATGGTACGTCGGCAGATGTGTGTTGATTGTAGAGGCATTAATAATATTACTATTCGTTATCGCTATCCTATTCCTAGGCTAGATGATATGCTTGATGAATTGAGTGGCTCTACAATATTCTCCAAAGTTGATTTATGTAGTGGATACCATCAAATTCGTATGAAATTGGGAGATGAATGGAAAACAACATTT